>JAZHRO010000023.1:4200000-4546275 GCA_037157565.1 Thalassia testudinum | reverse complement strand
CTAACAACCACCCATGCAACCCTTCACAAATTGGTGCCACCCGTGCCTTGTAACCACCACCTTAACCACCATAAAATGGCACCAACCATGGCAGCTACCACCCGCTCATGCCTCTTCATTTGGTTCCAGTTACATCCTACCCTTCATGACATAACCTCCACCTAAACTATCACCTTATAACCCTTGATTTTGGCACCAACATGACCAACCAATGCTCCACACCAACCCTACCTTATTATGGGCTTAGGGTTTAGGTTTAGGGTTTGGAGTTTTGGGTTTTGGGGTTTGGGATTTTGGGTTTACGATATTTAGGATTTTTAGGGTTTAGGGTCAAGGGTTTAGGGTCATGGGTTTAGGGTTTGACACTTAAGGTTTAGGATTTAAGATTTGGGTTTGGGGTTAATTCTTGAAGGATTAGGGTTTAGGGTTTAGCTCTTGAAGGATAGTTTACTTTGTCATAGGAGTCACAAGTTATATTAATGACTATATCTTATATAGGGGTAGAAGATGATGTAAATGGCACGTGTATTATTTTCAAAAGCATGTTTATGATTATAAAAGAAAAAATATTGCTCGTTAAAAGAGAAATATAATAATATATATTTGTCACTAATATTAATTATCGATCATTAAAAAAAATTTTAGTGACATATATTTTTATGATTCTTAACTTACTTTTGAAATATTAGTATAATAATATATTCTATATACGTAGAACAAATATTTTTACTATTAATATTAAGTGTTGTTAACAAAAATAAAAAATAACGACATATATATATAATATAAAAAATAATTGTTATCCACAAAATAAAAGTTACAGTGACATATAAAAAATTATTACTAAATAAAAATAATAATGATAAATATATTATATGTAATTATCTAATTTATCAATAAAGATTAAATTTTTTATAATACTTTCTATGGATATTTTGTGGGGAGATCATGGATCGAGATCAAATCTAAACGAACTTATCAAGTCAAACCAATGGCAAGGTAAGCCCACCACTACTCATGTCATGCCATGATATTCCATCCACGTCACATGTCCATGCCCATTCCATAACGTTGAAACATGACAGATCCCACGTAGAGCATAGAGAGGTCGACCTACGAAGAAGTACGTACGTTAAGAAAAGAAAAATTTAAAAAAAAAGGCAAGAGGACTCGAGACGTCGTGGAATTAAATCCAATAGAGCTTTTTGTAAGAAAAGAAAAGAAAAAACAAAAAAAATGAGAGTACTCAAGACCCGTTCAACTAAATCGAGTGGAGCATTGGCATCCGCTGAGGACTTGACCGTCGAATTAAATCCAATGGAGCTTTGGCGTCCCCAAGGACACAGCAGCACGCACCACAACCCCTGATCTCTACCTGTTCTCCCCTGAGAAAAGCCATATCGGAACAACCTACGTGGAAAAAGAGGGCGAGAGAGAGAGAGAGGGGAGGAAGTGATTGGGTGAGAGGGCGGATGCAGTCGAACCCTCGCAACTCAATTCTCGATCATGTTTGAGACCCCAAAGATTTGTAGGCGGCTCCCTCTCGAATCCCCCCTCGTGTTTGGATAAGAAAGAACCCTTCCTCCCCTTCCTGTTTGGGCCTCTGGTTGTTGTAACAAGTCCCGTGTGTGGAGAGTGTTGCTCTGCGGAGGTGGTCTCATGTGTTGTTTAGAAAGTGGAGGAAAGATTTGATTTGGGAAGTTGTTGGTCTTGCAACTGGTCCTTTTTTTCTAGCATAAAAATCAGATCTTGCCTTTGTTTCTTGCTCTGCTACATCTCCTTGAAAAACAAATCTTAGGAGGATGCACATGTTGTTGTTGTTGGTTGTTTATTTATGTTTCCTTTTTGCTCCAGGTGCGTGCCATAAGTAGGGTTGTGGTGATCTGAAGATATTCCCTGGATCTGGATGGTGGTCGCTGCTTCGTAACCAGAAGATGGTACGACTCTTTTTTGCTCAGATGTACTCCCACGCACTCTCTGTCTGTTCTCGGGCTTGTCTTCTACATACATGTGGTTTTGCAATCTTGTTACCGTCTTTCCTAATTAAGCTTATCCAAATGGTGGAATCCGCACCCCTCTCCAATCTCTAGATTGTCTGGTTGATTCCTGTTGGTCATCCCAAAAGTACTTGTGAAGATGATTCCGTCGGGTTCGTCGAATCCGATGGGTAGCTCGCCATCGATGAACCCTTCCCTACTTCGAACCAACTCGGGCATTATGGAGCCTGGAGGACAGGCTAGATCAGTGGCTGTTGAACGGTATTTTTCACGAATCGCTACGCTTACGAGATTGGTTTTGGAAAACATGTCATTGTAGTTCAAAAAGCGAAGAATTCGTGTTCAACAAATAAAATTTATATCGAAAATAATTCTGGGTCGAACACAAGGAGGCTACGTTAATCTATTTTCGCAATTATATTTTTTTAGGATTTTTTTTAAGCAAGGCGTTATAATTACAATGGGGCTATCAAACTATGAGAGAGAGAGAGAGAAAGAGAGAGAGAAAGAGAATGTGCATTCAGTATTTCAATAGTTTATAAAAGTTACACTAGAATGCGGAAAATCAATTACACTATAAAGCAAAAAATTCTACACTAGAAAAGCTGTAAATAAAAATGGGAGAGAGAAATTATCCTCCTCGACGATTGCTTGGAGGACGAGCCGGACGGGACAACACCTGGACGAAGGAGAACAAAGCAGGACGAAGGAGGACGAAGCAGAAGAACGGGAACGAAGCAGCACGCCATCGTCGTCGCGGGATCCACTTCCGAAGTTGAACGAAAATTGGACTTTATCTCGCGAGAAGCATCCCAGGTGTGGGACAAGCTTCTCTTGAGCTTTGGAAGGGTAGAGAGGAGAAAGAAGGGATGAGAATTTCGTATGGAGGGGGTCTCCTTTTATAGTTGCAAGGAGTGGGGGCAAAATGGACATTACAACTTCAAAATAATAAATAAGGGGTCTTTAGTGACGGATAAATCCGTCACTAAAGCTCCCTTAGTGGGCGACGTGGGCAGCTCGCGCGCGCAACGCCCGCGCACGTCCATTGATTTTCAGCCGTCCGATCGCAAGATCGGACGGCTTAGATGGCGTCCGCACCCGCTGCGTTGCACGCCCCCCGCGCGTCTGATTGCGCGTTCGATCGCGCATCGACGCTATCGGGCGCGCGCAGCCGTTGGATCTCCATCTGACGCTCGTCCGCGCCCGCTCGCCCGCGCCTTCCACCCCCTCACCGCAGCTCGAACCCGCGACCTCTGCTTCGCCCGCGGCTTCGTCGCCGCTGCGCTACGCGGACGAAATAGTCGCGCGGACGCTTTTAAGCGCGAGCGACCACAGCCGTTGGATCTCCATCTGACACCGGAGAGAGATCAGGCGGGGGCCTTCACAAAATGCAAGATGCCGTTTGGGCGGCTGAGATGGCGCCACGTGGCGCCATCTTGGCCGTCCATCTTCTGGAAGTTGTAGATGGTGCCACGGATGTCGGATTGACTCGATTTTGTGTTGTTGGGCTGCGATCGTCGATCTGAATTCATCCGTGCGGTCGGATTTGTCATCTGAAGTGTGGATTTACACCATCCTGGCCCTTGATCTTCTAGGGTTCCCGAGTCACTATATGATGCTACGGATGCCTGATTAGGGCGATTTTGGAGTCGTTGAACTCCAATTGTCGCCCTGATCACATCCATATGGTTAGATCTTTGATCCGAGGCCCAAAAAAATATTTTCCCTATCCAAGCACATAAAAACAGACAATTAACCTCCATTTTATTCAAACTATTCTAAATGCAAAATGATGCATGTAATGCAATATTTATATCATGAAATGCAATCCTATGCTTAAGAACATGCATAAATAGACATCTTAAGTAGTGTAAATGTATTTACATCATACTCCCATGCCTATCTTTTGCTAGTCCCTAGCAAAAACTATATGCTATTTATAAAAGAATTAGGTTAGATTATTTGGACTTGAGCTATTTTTCAATCATTAAGAAATTATCTACTTAGGAACTGAACTTTCAAAGACACAACAGTGCCCGGGTGTCAGCCAAAATGCAGACCGCTTCAAGCCCTCGCCTTATTAAAAGAAAATTTTCTTTTTCTCTTTTTCTAATTTTTTTTTTATTTTCAAATTTTCGGGTTTAAAAGTGGCTTTCTACGGCCATTCAACTCACCCAAAATTTGATGAGAACCCTAAGCTTTAAGCATCTTATTGTGATTGTGATAGACTCGTTGACCGATAATTAGAACGGACTTCGGATTTCTACGCCTCTAGGTGACCTAACCAGAATTCTACCTAAAAGTGTATCTTTACAACCGGTAACTTTCTCCCTACTTTTATTTTTTTACGGGGTCAACACAAGGGTGAATCCAGTGTATATCTCCTCGGTTTATTCTACTTCTCCGCTTCTTCCTAAGTGTTTTGGGAATTTTTAGTGCATTTTCTGAGCTGAGTTCTGGACAACTGGTCGATGAGCTGTTACCACCGACAACTTGCCAGCTATACTCGTGCGGCGAAGTGTGGCTTATTTCTTTTTGTTCTTTTCTCCTTTTTTTTTTTTTAAAGTAGGTGGCTTCCCTAGTCTAAGATTTACCTAAATGCAGCAAACTAAGAAAGGTCCAGTGACTGGGCTCTGGACAACCTACCTATGGGCTGTTACCCATGATAACTTGCCAGCCATATCACCCTAGAAGGTTCATTAGCTACCCAATTTTCGTTAAAATCGTCGAACAACGAGTCAGTGCAAAGAAAGTGTGTAGACGCTTAAAACTCAAAATTCCCTAAAATCAGAGGGCGGGTTGATAAGTCGTGCACTTATTACCCAAACTTATTTATTCCAATTATAATAGAATTAAGATGGCGATGACTCAAAAACAAATCCACATTTTAGTGGATACACAGGCTAATTAAGTCCAAAGACCTGAGGGGTCTTTGTGTTCAGATCCTAATGTAAAATTTCTTAGGATTGAAAAGTCCTAATGTCCAACTAATCCTTCCTAATTTTTTTTTAAAAAAAATAAGAAGAGAGACAATTTACATGGATTTCACAAGGTTGACCAAATAATTCAAGAATGAATCCACCCCCCCATGCCTAGCTGATGCAATGTCCTCATTGAAAAAGAGACATGAAAGAAAGGGTAGAATATGAAAGATGTCACCTGGATATGAAGCTCGTATCAGCCTTATGTCATATGTATAATTACTGAGTTTAATGCCGTCAGCTAGGCGAAGTCCATCCAAAGAAGTTACAGAATGGCTAGAGCAACAGAGTCTGAGACAGGTTTTGGAAGATTACGGTCAACAACATGCTTTAAATGTTGACCGTTGACTTTAAAGGTGTTACCCGTCTTTGGGTCAGAAATCTGAACGGCACCATTAGGAAAAATCTGATCAATTATGAATGGGCCATTCCATTTAGATCTAAGTTTACCAGAAAAGAGCTTAAGTTTAGAATCAAATAACCAGACCTTCTGGTTTGGCTCAAAGCTCTTGCGGGAAATCAATTGATCATGTAGAGCTTTGGTCCGAGCCTTGTAGATCTTGGCATTCTCATAAGCATCATTTCTAAGCTCCTCCAACTCAGATAGTTGGAGTTTCCTGATCTTTCCAGCTAGATTCAAATCTAAATTGCATTGTTTGATTGCCTAGATGGCACGCCTTTCCATACACCAAACGGAATGGAGACATGCCGATGGGCATTTTATACGCCGTACAGTAGGCCCAAAGAGTGTCCTCAATCTTTTGAGTCCAATCCTTACGATCAGTGTAACGAATGTGTGCCCCAGACGTCTTTTAAGACGTCTGGGAGGTGGCTCAGACGTCGGACAAGACGTCTGGGATCACAACCAGACGTCTGATAAGACATCTGGGATCGTTTCCAGACGTCTGGAAATCCGTTATTTTCGACACACGCGAGTCGCCTGCGCGCCGGAGTGCGCAGACCGCATATTCCCTCTTTTTTCTCTCTGCGGCTGCAGGCGGCCTGCCACCTCCTCTCTCCTCCTCGCGCGGCCTTAAAAGGGCCACGCCTCCCCTCCCGTCTCCACAGTCTCCTCCTTCTTCTCCTTCCTGTGCGCGAGAGCGAGCGGACGCGAGGGCGGCAGCGACGGCCACAGTGAGCGCGGAGGTGTGGCGTGCGAGGGCGGAGCTCTGCCGTGAGGGCGAGCTCGCCGGAGCGGCTTGGCCGGCTGGCGGAGGGCGCAGGGGGCGCGGAGCGACGCGGAGAGGGACCTGCTGCGGTCTGAGCAGCAGGAGCGCGAGGTGCGATGCGGGCGGCGTCGCGAGCGGAGGCCGAGCAGGGTTCTGATTCTGGAAAAATTTCCAGAATCAGACGTCTGGGTTGATAGCCAGACGGCAAGTTCGACGTCTGTAAGATCATACAGACGTCTGAAAGGTGAGTTTCCGCTTTCTTCTTCCTTCTTGTCGACTGACCGTACTGAGGGAGGGGGTTGCTGTGCGCAGGTTCGCTGATTCGCCATCCTTTGCGAATCAGACGTCTAGAAGTTGTACCAGACGGCGGGAGTGACCTACAGACGTCCGTATGGACCATCGGACGTCTGGGGTATAGGACAGACATCCCCGCAGACTTCTGGACGTCTGGGAAACCACGCTGAACAGGTAATTCTCTGATCCACCGTTTAAGACGTCTGGAAGGAGTTCCAGACGTCTGATTTTGCACAGTATCGTCTTTTTCGACCCGTTTAGGGCCCATTCGGGCTCCGTTTTCCGCGATTCGAGTTGCGTTCTTTTCAGAAGTAATTCCTCTACCCGTCTACAGTAGCTATACACTGTTTTGAGACACTCCTTGTGTTTGATCCTTGTGATAGGACCTCGTTCGGTTGCAGTCTTGAGAGTCGCGGAGGCACACGGGATTCCCGATCACGCCCCCATTTCTCCCGTTGTACCTGGTAGAGTGGCTTTAAGTATTAATAAAATTTGTTAAAGTATGGAACCATAACTAGAACCTAGGACATTGCATGAATCCTAGGAATGAGAAATATATGGAATGATAGTTCCTAGGTGTTGCATGAATCCTAGGGCCGGAAAACTAGATTGTATGATAGACCCTAGGATATGGCATGAATCCTAGGATGGAAAAACTAGTGGAATATATAATAATGCAGTCTTGGAAAAATGGAAAGGAATATATGAAGCTGCCTGTAAATTGAGTTCACAGCTGCCTGTTATGAATAAAGAAACATGATTGGGATCATGGTTTGTAAGAACGTGAAACTGGAAAGTAAGACATAAGATGTTCTGGAACCCTACGGGGAAGTAGGAGTAGAACTCCTGGAAAGCGAATGGAATAGAATTGGGGAAGTGAGCTGGCCCTTGAGTATGGAGTACCAAGGAGAGCGACTGTCCCCCTGTTTAATGCAGAGCTGAGCTAGCCACCCCAGGGACCCGGGGGTTAGGACTGGCCACTCTGTACCGACTTGTTGGCCCTCATGTACGTAGTACCAAGGAGAGCTAGTAGTGTTAGGAGAGTACTAGCTACCCCACGGGCCCCGGGGTTCTGCTAGCCTCCTTCACCGACTTGTTAGGCCCACTAGGGCAAACCAGGGTAGTCAGGCGAGGGTGCGCGGACTGTGGAGGGGCAAGGCCCCGGTTTGGTTACTGTGGAGGGGTTGGACCCCTGTTACTGAGAGGGCTCTGCCCTGGTTCCGTGCTGTGCTTTGGGCGCACCCGTTAACGGAAACGACTGACCGCGTGCCAGTGCGGGCTAGCTACCTGTGCGTTTATCGCGCGTGCCGTAGTCACCGTTACGTCTGTCAGTGACCTTGGGGTGGTTGACTGAGGGTAGGATCACCACGGGGGACTCTCCCGGCCAGGAGAGCACCACATGCTACTTCTACTTTTGGAAAAGACTGCAATCAAGATCGTTCCCACGAGGACATTCGAGATCAAGTAAAGGATCTGAGAAATAAATGAAATAGTGAGAAAAATTGAAAGATGTGAATAAAGGAAGTAATGGAACATAACAGCTACTGTACACTCTACTGTTGTCTTCAGTTAGTTTGCCACTCTACTCAGCATTTTGCTGGCGGGTTACACTCGTTACCTTTTTCAGGACCAGGTGTTGAGCAGCCAGGGTCGGCGGCTGCAGAGGACGCTGGGCCGAGTAGGGTCCAGTAGAGCTACCACAGCCTTTTATACCTCTTTTGTTTCTGTTCTAGTGAGTAATTTTTGTTTCCGCTGTACCTTCTTCACCTGCAGTTCTTGTTATATGATAAATGTTGTTTTACTGTTGTGGTGGTACCTACTGTAGTAGTTTCTTTCCTTACTGCTGTACTTTCTTACTGTTAGTTATATTCATGCTGAATGTGGTTTATTTTACTGTCTTTTGGTTACTTCCTCGTTGGACGACTAGGTCTTGGGATTAGTCGAGTCGGTCCGGTTCTCATGTCTCGTAGGGACTCGGGAATCGGATCGTTACAAGATGGTATCAGAGCAAGGTCGTCCCGAGAAGTGAATCAACTGACTGGAAAATAACCAATTCACATGTTTATAGCTAGAGTAGCCACCACAACATATCTCTTGACATGAGCTCTTAGAAGTTTTGTTAGGTACCGTCTATTTTGACGTTTCCGTTTTGTTTCGCGTCTCCTTGCAGGAGATGCCTCGTCGCGGGACTGGCGAGACTGGCCGAGGGTGAGGTCGGCGAGGTGGACGTGCTGTCGTTGACGTCTCGGTGGACCAGCCACCACTCCCTGGCATCCAGGCCCATGACCTCGCCAGACTGATACGGGATATTGTACGAGAGGAGCTCCACCCACCGCCCCGAGCACCTCCTCCTGGGGTTGCAGAGGGGGAGTCCTCTGTGGGACCACGCGACGGACACGGCACTGGACACGAGGGAGGGGATGGGCCCCTGCCACCCCCACCTTCCTCCGACACTTCTGTACACGAGGCACCTTCGCCTGGAAGTGCACCAGCACCTCCCCTACAGCGCCACTTCGAGCTTTTCGGACAGTTCCGGAAGCTGAAGCCCCCCTCCTTCAAGGGGGATGAGGACCCGACTGAGGCAGAGGACTGGCTTGAGCAACTGGAGAAGATCTTCAACACCCTTCGCCCCCCGGTGGAGTGCCGCGTGGCCTTTGCCACGTACCAGTTGGAGAGTGCGGCACACCGGTGGTGGAGGGCGGTCCGGGGACAGGAGAGGGACGAGCCGACGTGGGACCAGTTCATCACCCTCTTCTAAGAGCAGTACTTTCCCCAGACGTGGCAGGACCAGAGGAGGCGGGAGTTCCACACTCTCCGCCAAGGGACGATGACCGTGAGCGCGTACCGCACGCGTTTCTTGGAGCTGTCCCGCTTTGCAACGACAGCGGTAGCCACTGAGGAGGAGCGCCTTTGGAGGTTCACCGAGGGGCTCCGGCCTGCGATCCGGGGGTATGTCAAACCCCTGAAGCTACCGACGTTTTCGAGGGTGGTAGAGGCAGCTATGACTTACGAGGAGATCAACCCGTCCGCGCGAGAGACCGACGGCGGGCGGAAGAGGCCCTTTCAGCCAGACTTCTCACAGGGCCGGCGAGAACGGAGACATGTGGCGTCCGCAGGAGAGCCGTCACGTTGTGCAGGGCCATCAGTGGCCTTTAGGGGCCCTCGACAGGGGGCCAGTCGCCAGCACCAGACCCCCGCCTAGCCGACAGCAGGGACTCACTGAGGGCGGGAGTCGGGTTCCCCTCTGCTACCAGTGTGGCCAGCCGGGCCACGTCAGGAGGGACTGCCCATCTAAGGCAGGAGGTCAGCAGATACTTCCCGCGCAGAGCACGGGAGGGCGCGCAGGAGGCCGCGGTTCCCAGGCGCGAGGAGGAGGACCGCAGTCGCGAGGAGGGTACCGGCCAGCACCTACCCGTCCGACGCAGAGTGTGGCCGCTTCGTCCGCACCTAGAGCTGAGGGGTGTATCAACGCCCTAACACACAGGGACGCCAGAGCTTCGGGATCCGTGGTAGCAGGTATGGTTTCAGTTTCTGGCAGACTCGTTTACACACTTTTCGATTCCGGCGCTACGCACTCGTTTGTCGCATCCAGTTTCGCAGTTAGTTTGGACCAGGATTATACACTGTTAGAGAATTCGTTCGTAATCAGAGGTCCAAGTGGTCAGCTGTTTGTAGCTGAGGAGGTGTACACGGGTTGCGAGGTCAGCATCGGGGGACATAGCCTGCCAGCTGACCTGATTATGATACAGATGGAGGACTTTGGAGTGATTATGGGGATGGATTGGATGTCCGCTTACCACGCCTTGGTAGACTGTTTTGAGAGGAAGATTGTCTTCTCCATTCCGGAGTTGCCTTCTTTCGAGTTTCACGGGCAGCCAGTGGACGGAGGTTTCAGGTGCATTTCGGCACTTCGAGCGGCGAGACTTTTGAGCCAGGGGTGTGAGGGCTTCCTAGCTTGTGTGGTGGCAGAGCACAGCCCCGTGGCAGACTTCCAGAGCATTCCGGTGGTCAGAGAGTACCCCGACATGTTTCCAGACGAGTTACCAGGACTACCGCCCGAGCGGGAGATCGAGTTTGAGATCTCACTAGTACCAGGGACCAGCCCCATCTCCACTGCGCCATACAGAATGGCACCGCTTGAGCTGCGAGAGCTCAAGTCCCAGTTGCAGGACCTTTTGGAGAAAGGTTTCGTGAGGCCCAGTGCGTCTCCCTGGGGAGCCCCGGTACTGTTTGTGAAGAAGAAGGATGGGACCCTACGCCTTTGTGTGGACTACCGACAGCTGAATAGGGTCACCATCAAGAATAGATATCGCTGCCGAGGATTGACGATTTGTTTGACCAGTTGCGGGGTGCCACAGTGTTTTCCAAGATCGACTTGAGGTCTGGATACCACCAGTTGAGGATCAGGGAGACCGATGTCTCCAAGACCGCTACGGACACTACGAGTTTTTGGTCATGCCGTTTGGGCTGACCAATGCCCCCGCTGCTTTCATGGACCTGATGAACCGGGTGTTTAGACCGTACTTGGACCAGTTTGTGGTGGTTTTCATAGATGATGTACTCATCTATTCTAGAGATCGGACGCAGCACGGATAGCACTTGCGGATGGTTCTGGACACTCTGAGACGACGCAGGCTGTACGCCAAATACAGCAAGTGCGAGTTCTGGTTGAGGGAGGTGACCTTTTTGGGTCATGTGATCTCTGGAGACGGCCTAGCGGTGGACCCCGCCAAGGTCGAGGCAGTGCTCAGGTGGGAGAGACCGCGTTCAGTCACTGAGATTCGCAGTTTCCTGGGACTGGCAGGTTACTACAGACGGTTCATCAGAGGATTTTCACAGATTGCGCGTCCTATGACACAGTTGACCCGGAAGGATGTGCCTTTCGCTTGGACAGACGCCTGTGAGGCGTGTTTTCTGGAGCTGAAGGAGAGGTTGACCTCGGCTCCCGTGCTCACCATCCCTGACAGTAGTGGCAGGTTCGTTGTGTACACGGACGCTTCCTTGCAGGGGTTAGGAGGTGTGCTCACGCAGAGGGGTCACGTGGTCGCTTACGCTTCGCGGCAACTGAAGCCCCATGAGCATACCTACCCTACCCACGATCTAGAGTTGGCAGCTGTTGTCTTCGCGCTGAAGACATGGAGGCACTACTTGTACGGTGAGACCTTCGAGATTTTTACAGATCACAAGAGCCTCAGATATCTTTTTGACCAGAAGGAGCTCAACATGAGACAGAGACGTTGGTTGGAGCTCCTGAAGGACTACGACTGCAGCATCTCCTACCACCCGGGAAAGGCCAATGTGGTGGCTGACGCCTTGAGCCGTAAGGCGCCCGCACGCTTGGGCAGTCTACAGTTACAGAGTTGGAGCCTTTTGGAGGAGGTGGGCAGTTGGCGACCTCTAGAGTTACGAGGGTACTGTGGGGCAGTGACGGTGACACGGCAGACCAGGCCAGAGTTGATAGACCGCATCATCACGGGACAGATGGCCGATCCGTACTTGCAGTCTTTGCGCGACAGAGTACTATCAGGGGACCCAGGGGACTTCTCTTTCACAGACCAGGTGTTACGCTTGAGGGGACGGTTGTGCGTCCCCAGAGACGAGGAGCTGTTGAGAGAGCTCCTGACTGAGGCACACAGTTCCAGATTCACCATACATCCCGGAAACACGAAAATGTACCATGACTTGAGACGCGAGTTCTGGTGGAGAGGGATGAAGCGGGATGCGGGTGAGTTCGTGCAGCAGTGCTTAGTGTGCCAGCAGGTGAAAGCCGAGCATCTGAGGCCTGCAGGGCCGCTTCAGCCGCTTCCAGTGCCAGAGTGGAAGTGGGAGAGCATCACCATGGACTTGGTGGTGGGCTTACCTGTTACCCAGCGAGGACACGACGCAGTCTGGGTAATAGTGGATAGATTGACGAAGACGGCACGATTCTTGCCGATCCGAGTCACTTTGGGACCAGCACAGTTGGCAGAGAGGTATATCCGTGATGTGGTACGACTACACGGAGTTCCGCGGGAGATCGTATCCGACCGGGATACCCGCTTTACGTCCCAGTTTTGGGCTGAGTTTCAGCAGGCTTTGGGGACGAGGTTGAGGTTTAGCACGGCTTACCACCCCCAGACGGACGGACAGTCGGAACGCACGATACAGACACTTGAGGACCTTTTGCGTGCATGTGTACTAGACTGGAGGGGCTCTTGGGAGGAGCACCTGCCCCTGGCGGAGTTTGCATACAACAACAGTTATCACTCGAGCATCGGCATGGCTCCCTACGAGGCTCTGTACGGACGGAAATGCACGGCACCCTTGAGTTGGGTTGAGGTGGGGACCAAGTGGGAGGTTGGCCCCAGGTTGATCCGGCAGAGTCAGGAGGTAGTTGAGCAGATCCACAGACGACTCCGCACTGTCAGGAGCAGACAGAAGAACTACGCAGATCGCAGACACAGAGAGGTGCAGTTCGAGGTTGGGGACCACGTCTTCCTTCGTGTTTCGCCCATGAAGGGCTTACAGCGGTTTGGGGTGAGAGGGAAGCTCGCGCCGAGGTTCGTGGGGCCCTTTGAGGTCCTGGAGCGGGTTGGACCCGTTGCTTACAGACTTGCCCTTCCCCCGCAGCTTTCTGGTGTGCACGACGTGTTCCACGTGTCCAACCTCAGGAAGTACGTAGCCGATCCCAGCCACGTACTGAGTCACGAGAGCGTCGAGGTGAGCGACGACCTGACCTACCCCGAGCGGCCAGTGCAGATCCTAGACCGAGCTGTCCGCAGGTTGAGACGAAAGCAAGTACCCCTGGTAAAGGTTTTGTGGAGGAGCCAGCGGTACGAGGAGGCTACCTGGGAGCCTGAGGCGGCAATGCGGGAGCGGTACCCGGAGCTTTTCGCGGGTACGTCTTTTCGGACCGGCTTCGATCCTCTTTGAGTTTGTTATGGTTATTTGGACATCTTTTTCCCGTACCCTAGTTGGCGCAAGTTTCGGGGACGAAACTTCCTTTGAGTTTGTTATATTGTAACGAATGTGTGCCCCAGACGTCTTTTAAGACGTCTGGGAGGTGGCTCAGACGTCGGACAAGACGTCTGGGATCACAACCAGACGTCTGATAAGACGTCTAGGATCGTTTCCAGACGTCTGGAAATCCGTTATTTTCAACACACGCGAGTCGCCTGCGCGCCTGAGCGCGCAGACCGCATATTCCCTCTTTTTTCTCTCTGCGGCTGCAGGCGGCCTTCCACCTCCTCTCTCCTCCTCGCGCGGCCTTAAAAGGGCCACGCCTCCCCTCCCGTCTCCACAGTCTCCTCCTTCTTCTCCTTCCTGTGCGCGAGAGCGAGCGGACGCGAGGGCGGCAGCGACGGCTGCAGTGAGTGCGGAGGTGCGGCGTGCGAGGGCGGAGCTCTGCCGTGAGGGCGAGCTCGCCGGAGCGGCTTGGCCGGCTGGCGGAGGGCGCAGGGGGCGCGGAGCGACAGGGAGAGGGACCTGCTGCGGTCTGAGCAGCAGGAGCGCGAGGTGCGACGCGGGCGGCGTCGCGAGCGGAGGCCAAGCAGGGTTCTGATTCTGGAAAAATTTCCAGAATCAGACGTCTGGGTTGATAGCCAGACGGCAAGTTCGACGTCTGTAAGATCATACATACGTCTGAAAGGTGAGTTTCCGCTTTCTTCTTCCTTCTTGTCGACTAACCGTACTGAGGGAGGGGGGTTGCTGTGCGCAGGTTCGCTGATTCGCCATCCTTTGTGAATCAGACGTCTGGAAGTTGTACCAGACGGCGGGAGTGACCTACAGACGTCCGTATGGACCATCGGACGTCTGGGGTATAGGACAGACGTCCCTGCAGACTTCTGGACGTTTGAGAAACCACGCTGAACAGGTAATTCTCTGATCCACCGTTTAAGACGTCTGGAAGGAGTTCCAGACGTCTGATTTTGCACAGTATCGTCTTTTTCGACCCGTTTAGGGCCCGTTCGGGCTCCGTTTTCCGCGATTCGAGTTGCGTTCTTTTCAGAAGTAATTCCTCTACCCGTCTACAGTAGCTATACACTATTTTGAGACACTCCTTGTGTTTGATCCTTGTGATAGGACCTCGTTCGGTTGCAGTCTTGAGAGTCGCGGAGGCACGCGGGATTCCCGATCACGCCCCCATTTCTCCCGTTGTACCTGGTAGAGTGGCTTTAAGTATTAATAAAATTTGTTAAAGTATGGAACCATAACTAGAACCTAGGACATTGCATGAATCCTAGGAATGAGAAATATATGGAATGATAGTTCCTAGGTGTTGCATGAATCCTAGGGCCGGAAAACTAGATTGTATGATAGACCCTAGGATATGGCATGAATCCTAGGATGGAAAAACTAGTGGAATATATAATAATGCAGTCTTGGAAAAATGGAAAGGAATATATGAAGCTGCCTGTAAATTGAGTTCACAGTTGCCTGTTATGAATAAAGAAACATGATTGGGATCATGGTTTGTAAGAACGTGAAACTGGAAAGTAAGACATAAGATGTTCTGGAACCCTACGGGGAAGTAGGAGTAGAACTCCTGGAAAGCGAATGGAATAGAATTGGGGAAGTGAGCTGGCCCTTGAGTACGGAGTACCAAGGAGAGCGACTATCCCCCTGTTTAGTGCAGAGCTGAGCTAGCCACCCCAGGGACCCGGGGGTTAGGACTGGCCACTCTGTACAGACTTGTTGGCCCTCGTGTACGTAGTACCGAGGAGAGCTAGTAGTGTTAGGAGAGTACTAGCTACCCCACGGGCCCCGGGGTTCTGCTAGCCTCCTTCACCGACTTGTTAGGCCCACTAGGGCAAACCAGGGTAGTCAGGCGAGGGTGCGCGGACTGTGGAGAGGCAAGGCCCCGGTTTGGTTACTGTGGAGGGGTTGGACCCCTGTTACTGAGAGGGCTCTGCCCTGGTTCCGTGCTGTGCTTTGGGCGCACCCGTTAACGGAAACGACTGACCGCGTGCCAGTGCGGGCTAGCTACCTGTGCATTTATCGCGCGTGCCGTAGTCACCGTTACGTCTGTCAGTGACCTTGGGGTGGTTGACTGAGGGTAGGATCACCACGGGGGACTCTCCCGGCCAGGAGAGCACCACGTGCTACTTCTACTTTTGGAAAAGACTGCAATCAAGATCGTTCCCTCGAGGACATTCGAGATCAAGTAAAGGATCTGAGAAATAAATGAAATAGTGAGAAAAATTGAAAGATGTGAATAAAGGAAGTAATAGAACATAACAGCTACTGTACACTCTACTGTTGCCTTTAATTAGTTTGCCACTCTACTCAGCGTTTTGCTGACGTGTTACACTCGTTACCTTTTTCAGGACCAGGTGTTGAGCAGCCAGGGTCGGCGGCTGCAGAGGACGCTGGGCCGAGTAGGGTCCAGTAGAGCTACCATAGCCTTTTGTACCTCTTTTGTTTCTGTTCTAGTGAGTAGTTTTTATTTCCGCTGTACCTTCTTTACCTGCAGTTCTTGTTATATGATAAATGTTGTTTTACTGTTGTGGTGGTACCTACTGTAGTAGTTTCTTTCCTTACTGCTGTACTTTCTTACTGTTAGTTATATTCATGCTGAATGTGGTTTATTTTACTGTCTTTTGGTTACTTCCTCGTTGGACGACTAGGTCTTGGGATTAGTCGAGTCGGTCCGGTTCTCATGTCTCGTAGGGACTCGGGAATCGGGTCGTTACAATCAGGCCTAACCATTTTTTACAGAATGTTCTTGATCTCTCGATTGGAGATCTCGGCTTGTCCATTCGTTTGGGGATAGTAAGGTGTGGAAATTCGATGATTAACCCCGTATTTGGCCAATAAATTCCATTATTGGGCATTAGTAAAATGAGTGCCACCATCACTGATGATAGCCTTCGGAATCCCGAACCTACTGAAGATATTTTTCTTGACAAAATTGATGACCACCTTGTGGTCATTAGTTCGGGTGGGAATTGCCTTAATCCATTTGGACACATAATCAACAGCAACAAGAATGTACTGATGTCCAAATGAAGGGATAAAGGGTCCCATGAAATCGATGCCCCAAACATCGAAAATTTCTATAGGAAGAATAGGGTTTAGGGGCATCATGTCTCTCTTAGTTATGTTCCCGAGTGACTGACATCGAGAACATGACCTTGAGAAGTCCTGGGCATCCTTGAATAAAGACGGCCAATAGAAGCCAGATTGTAAGACTTTTGCAACCATCTTTCTTCCGGAGAAATGTCCACCACACCCAGATGCATGGCAGAACTCGAGTATATTGTTGAATTCATTCTCCAGTATGCATCGACGAATAATCTGATCAGAGCCGATGCGATACAGTTCAGGGTCCTCCCAAAAGTAGTATTTGGCCTCAAATTTGAGTCTATCTCGTTGTTGCTTGGTCCAATCCTGGGGGATTTGACCAACGGCCAAATAGTTAACAATGTCAGCAAACAATGGGGTGTGGACACCTAAAACTATAAGAATGGTTTCGTCCGAAAAAATGTCAGCAATCGGAATATCTGGACAAGAAGAATCACCTAGGAGTTTCGACAAATGATCCGCTACCACATTTTGTACCCCGGCTTTATCCATGATTTCAAGATCAAATTCTTGAAGAAGAAGAATCCAACGAATAAGCCAGGGTTTAGCATCCTTTTTAGCCAAGAGATGTCTCAAGGCCGAGTGGTTGGTATAAACAATAACATGAGACCCCAAGAGATAAGCCCTGAATTTTTCCAAAGCAAATACTACAGCTAGTAATTCCTTTTCAGTAACAATATAATTCCTCTGGACTTCATCCAGAGTTTTACTAGCGTAGTAAATGACAGAGGGCTTTCAGTCAATTTTCTTCCCCAGGACAGCCCTGACCGCGTAATCAGAAGCGTCGGTCATGATCTCAAATGGGGCTGTCCAAATTGGTGGTTGCAAAATTGGAGCACAGGTGACTGCCATTTTCAGAAAATCAAATGCCTTTCGGCATGATTCGTCAAAAACAAACGGCGTTTCTTTGGCAAGAAGATTGCTCAAAGGACGAGCAACCTTCGAGAAATCCTTGATGAATCTTCGATAAAATCCCACATGGCCAAGAAATGATCTGATTTGTTTAACAGATGTGGGATGAGGAAGTTTAGCGATAGCATCAACCTTAGCTTTGTCCACTTCAATTCCCCGTTCAGAGATTACATGACCCAAAACGATGCCTTCTTGGGTCATGAAATGACTCTTTTCCCAGCTAAGGACCAGTCGTGTCTTGATACGTCGCTTAAGAATCATTTCTAAATTAGCCAAACAAGAGTCAAATGATTCTCCGAAAACAGAGAAATCATCCATGAAGACTTCCATAAACTCTCCCACCATGTCGGAAAATATGGCTAGCATACACCTTTGAAAAGTCGCAGGTGCATTGCATAACCCAAAAGGCATCCTATGAAAAGCAAAGGTTCCGTAGGGACAGGTGAAAGTAGTTTTTTCCTGATCCTCAGGATGGATAGGAACTTGATTATATCCCGAGTAGCCATCAAGAAAACAGAAGTACTTCTGCCCAGCTAATTTTTCCAAGATTTGATCAATGAAGGGCAGGGGAAAATGATCCTTTTTAGTGGCTGTGTTCAACTTCCTGTAATCAATACAAACTCTCCAAGAGGAAGCTGAGCGAGTTGTGACAGATTCACCTCTCTCATTAGTCACAACAGTAATCCCGGCTTTCTTTGGAACAATCTGAATGGGACTTACCCAGGGACTGTCAGAGATTGGATAAATAATTCCTGCATCGAGCCACTTGATGATTTCCTTTTTGACCACTTCTCGCATATTTGGATTCAATCTCCTCTGCATCTGGCGAGAAGGGCGGGATCCATCTTCCAAAAATATTCTATGATTACAGTAAGATGGCTCGATCCCCCTGAGGTCATGAATGGTTCAACCAATTACCTCCTTATGTTCCTTTAGGACCTTAATCAATTTAATCCCTTGCTCCGTTGTCAATTTAGCACTAATAATCACAGGGAGCGTATTCTGCGGTCCTAAGAATTGATATTTTAAATTCTCAGGCAATGGTTTCAATTCAAGCTGGGGTGGGGTAATGATTGATGGTAGGGTAGATGCTGAAGACTCAACAAGAGGAAGAGGTTTTGAGTGAACAAAATCAGTAACCTCTTCCGAAGATGTCAGGTCAAAGGGTTGCGGGTCAAATTCATCAACCAAAGAGGAACTTTCAATTGAAGAAACTGTCAAACAAGTTTCAATATTAACATTATCCTCATCAAGTTCCTCAATAAATCCACAATCCTCAAATTTGTTTATTGCCTTAAAAATATCCAATTTCATTCATTGGTCCCCAAAGGCGATTTCCATGCTATCGCTTTCACAATTAATGTTGGCCTTTGCGGTAGCCAGGAACGGACGCCCCAGAATGATGGGCGTGTTCCTCAGATTATCTGGTACATCCATGTCAAGGACAAGGAAATCTACAGAAAAATAGAAATCCTTGACCTTAACTATAACATCTTCAATAATGCCTCGCGGGTTTGTGACCGAACGGTCTGCTAACTGTAGCATTACTGAAGTTGGCCGAAGTTCACCTAACCCAAACTTCTCATAAAGAGAAGTCGGAATTAGGTTGATGGATGCACCGAGATCCAAAAGTGCTCTATCAAATGTGTAATCTCCGATAACGCAAGAAATCAAAGGAGCACCAGGATCTCTCTTTTTCTGAGGGAGGTAGTGCAGGATAACAGAGCTAGCCTGCTCGGAGAGTACCACCTTCCTCGGAACAGATTCTCTCGACTTACGCTTTTGTGTACATAATTCCTTTAAAAATTTTGCGTAAGCCGGTATGTGCTTGATAGCATCAAGGAGCAGAATATTGATCTCAACATTCTTAAATAAATTCAGAAGCTCCTCATTGCTATCAACAGACTTCTTCTTCTTTGCTTTGGCTAAGGGTTCAGGAAAAGGAACATGAGTCAGATCTTTGGAATCAGGTTCCTGAGCCTTGATTTCTCCTCTAGAATTCTCCTCTCTCTCCTCAGATTCTTCAGGATTCAAAAGATCAGAATAGTGTGGTTGTGGATCTTGAGTCTTCTTACCACTCCTCAAAGTGACAAAATTTGCAGAAGCATAAGAATTTGGGTCTTGGGGAGGGTTAGGAAAGATTGGAGGGGCTTGATTGACCATGAATTGTTGATTAGCAGAAGAAGAAGACGAGGAACCCTACTCAACCACCTGAGCATGTGCGTGCGGGTCCCTCTGATTTCCGTACCCTTGGGCTTGATTGCCCAAATTTATAATGTTTCGCGGGTTGGGTACAGGTTGGGATGGTAGAGATCCGGGTTGACGAGAGTTAGCAATGAGCCCGGATTGCAAGTTGTCCAGCGAGTTTTTCATTTGCTGCATAAGCTGGAGCATAGATCCTTGCATCTCTACCATTTGACGGTTCAAATTAGCCTGCCCTGCGAGTTGACGGGCATTCCAAGTTGGCTGATTGACTTGATTCGGAGGCAACTGAGTACATACTTGACCCTGACCCATTGGTCGTTGCGGAGCATAGTTGCTGGGTCGGAATTGGGTTTGTTGCCCCGGATTTTTCCAAGAGAAGTTAGGGTGGTTTCTCCAACCTGGATTATAGGCATTCGAGTAGGGGTTGGATCTAACATTCTCTTGTACAGCACAGACATCCTCATAGGGTGAGGATGGAGAGAATGAAAGGGAAGGATCAGAAAAATTGGGATCAAAGGCCCCAGTTGGGAACCCATGGGATTCCGAGAAATGCTGACTCATAGATTGAGTCGCATCAAGTTGATTCACAAACTCCCGTCCAGAAGAAGCTCGTGAGGAATGGAATCCCGAATTTTGGGATTGAGTGGATTGAGAGTTGTTCATAGAATTGCCAGCCATCCACTCTTCCATTCTTTTAGCAACCAAGTCCACCTTATCAAGTTTATTACAAATCAATTCCATATCAAATGAATGAGAGTCATGGACTTCATTGACATTTGATTTGGGTTGCTGGGACCGGTTAAAAGTATCCATGGAGGCATGATTAATTGAATTCTCACTCATTTCCTCAAATAAATCATGTGCACTATCTGCATCTTTATTGAGGAAATTGCCTCCGCAAGAAGCATCCACATGGTTTCTGAGTTGCTCATTCAACCCATGATAGAAGATCTGCACGAGTTGCCATTTCAGCACCTCGTGGTGTGGACACCTCTGCAATAAGTCTTGGAATCGCTCCCAGGCCACATGAAACTGCTCCCCCGGCCGCTGGGTAAAAGTAGTGATTGCTCGTCTCAAAGCATTAGTACGACCGACTGGGAAGAATTTCTTCAGAAAGGCCAATTTCAACTCATTCCAAGTTGTAATTGGTCTTCCTATTGTCCTATACCAATGCGCGGCTTTATCCCTAAGAGAGTGGGGGAAGAGCCTCATGATCATTTGCTCCTCGTTAACGTTTCGAGCCTTGGTGGTCTGGACCAAAGTGGTTAAATCCTCCAAGTGCTGAAACGGATCTTCGGAGCCAAGCCCATGATAATGTTTAATCAGGCTTAACACCTGAAGCTTGATTTCTACGTCACCTGCTGGAATCTGGATGCTGGGACGTTCCCCATAATTCGAAGGATCATAAAAATCCTTCAAGGACTGAGCGCCCTGCATTCTCTGGAACCATTCTTGCATTCTCTACATTTGTTCCAGCTGCCTTCTAAATTCTTCCTGTGGATTTTCAAGCAGAGGAGGCTGTTGTTCGGCCATGAGATCAAATTAACTGAAATCTAACTTGCGTCTCCTAGAATGTTCTAACGGTCCTTCCAATCGGGGATTCAATGACCGTCTTCCCAGCATAAACTAGGAGAAGGTCGGAAGGACTGGGGATATGGACCCTGCAGCACAACAAAACAAGGTTGTCCTTAAGTGGGGTAGCCTAAGGATCTACTGACTCCCAAAACCAGCCTTAAGACTGTAAGTGATTTACTTTACTTGCGTCTGTTTAATCCAACCAGTTAGAAGGAGGGACTGGGGAGAAAGTTCTTCCTTTGGCTTTCACCTCCGGTTCCTAGTGTACCCCTAGCCGCGATCGTTTGACTCTGCTCCCCTAGCTAGACATCAGATTAATCAGTACAAGTAGGTTAATCAAAAATAATCTCAGACTAGGCCCTGAAGAGCGAATCAAACCTTAAGGCCAACGTCTACTCAATTTTATTAAGGCCTGGGATTGTGGTGCATATGGAATGTGATGGGCCCTTACAATGGGTTGTGCCCTTAATGATTGATTGAGATTTGTGCAAGTGCGTGTACAACCAGGGTTTTCAAGCAAGATTATTGATAATGTGTGAATTTTAGTGTTCAAATCTTGCTTAAGTAGCTTTTAAGGTTTTAAATTAGGTGAATTGCAATCAAGTTTCTAAGCAAACCAAGTTGTAAAACACGGGTGAAGATTATTTTCCTTTAAAATCAGAAAGAAAGTGGAGTGCCTGGAATATACCTAGATTGAACACCCTAAGGAGAAGCTAATTGATGAGTTGGTTTTAAAATAAAGTGACGCGGCCCAAACAACTTAAACAACTGGCCACAAATGCACCACTAAGTTAGGCACTCAAAGATGATTAACCTAGAATGATTTCTACTCTGTTATGTGTTGCTTTGTGTGTACCGGTTCCACAGATCAGAACCCGGTTGAGTAGAAAACAAATCAAGTTGATCAAGTGCCTTGAATGTGGGTGTGTGTTGTGTGTTTGTTGAAAATTACCCCACAAGATTATCTTTTTGTTATTTTTTTAAATGAGGGTGGAATGAATGTGAGTGAAAATCCAAACAACCAAACTATTCCTAGGATTTATACAAACACCTAGGTTAATTGGGATTTGGATTTAATGTGGCGAATGAAATCTATGGAGGGGGAAAGAATGGGGGAGCACTTACAGTTGTCTTCAACTGCACTTTACTCCAGTCTACCGCTTATTGATTCCTTGATGGAGGTCTCTGCAAAACAATAGACACAAGAGAAAGCTAGTTAGAAAACAAATAAAGTGCAAGAAATGCGAAGAAAAGATCGGAAATCGTTGCTTCCCCGGCAACGGCGCCAAAATGTTGAACGGTATTTTTCGCGAATCGCTACGCTTACGAGATTGGTTTTGGAAAACCTGTCGTTGTAGTTCAAAAAGCGAAGAATTCGTGTTCAACAAATAAAATTTATACCGAAAATAATTCCGGGTCGAACACAGGGAAGCTACGTTGATCTATTTTCGCAATTATATTTTTTTAGGATTTTCTTTAAGCAAGGCGTTATAATTACAATGGGGCTATCAAACTATGAGAGAGAGAGAGAAAGAGAGAGAGAGAGAGAGAGAAAGAGAGCATGCATTCAATATTTCAATAGTTTACAAAAGTTACACTAGAATGCGGAAAATCAATTGCACTATAAAGTAGGAAATTCTACACTAGAAAAGCTGTAAATAAGAATGGGAGAGAGAAATTATCCTCCTCGACGATTGCTTGGAGGATGAGCCGGACGAGACGACGCCTGAACGAAGGAGAATGAAGCAGGACGAAGGAGGACGAAGCAGAAGAATGGGAATGAAGCAGCATGCCGTCGTCGTCGTGGGATCTACTTCCGAAGGGGAACGAAAATTGGACTTTATCTTGCGAGAAGCATCCCGGGTGTGGGACAAGCTTCTCTTGAGCTTTGGAGGGGTAGAGAGGAGAAAGAAGGGGTGAGAATTTCGTATGGAGGGGGTCTCCTTTTATAGTTGCAAGGAGTGCGGGCAAAATGGACATTACAACTTCAAAACAATAAATAAGGGGTCTTTAGTGACGGATAGATCCGTCACTAAAGCTCCCTTCGTGGGCGACATGGGCGGCTCGCGCGCGCAACGCCCGCGCACATCCATTGATTTTCAGCTATCCGATCGCGAGATCAGACGGCTTAGATCGCGTCCACGCCCGCTGCGTTGCGCGCCCCCCACGCGTCTGATTGCGCATTCGATCGCGCGTCCAATCGCGCATCGACGCTATCGGGAACGCGCAGCCGTTGGATCTCCATCTGACTCTCGTCCGCGCCCGCTCGCCCGCGCCTTCCACCCCCTCACCGCGACTCGAACCCGCGACCTCTGCTTTGCCCGCAGCTGCATCGCCGCTGCGCTACGCGGACGAAATGGTCGCGCGGACGCTTTTAAGCGCGAGCGACCACAGCCGTTGGATCTCCATCTGACGGCGGAGAGCGATCGGGCGGGGGCCTTCACAAAATGCAAGCGGCCATTTGGGCGGTTGAGATGGCACCACGTGGCGCCATCTTGGCTGTCCATCTTTTGGAAGTTGTAGATGGTGCCACGGATGTCGGATTGACTCGATTTTTGTGTCGTTGGGCTGCAATCGTCGATCCGAATTCATCCGTGTGGTCGGATTTGTCATCTGAAGTGTGGATTTACACCATCCTGGCCCTTGATCTTCTAGGGTTCCCGGGTCACTATATGATGCTACGGATGCCTGATTAGGGCGATCTTGGAGTCGTTGAACTCCGATCGTCGCCCTAATCACATCCATGCGATTGAATCTTTGATCCAAGGCCCCAAAAAATGTTTGCCCTGTCCAAGCACATAAAAGGAGACAATTAACCTCTATTTTATTCAAACTATTCTAAATGCAAGATGATGCATGTAATGCAATATTTATATCATGAAATGCAATCCTATACTTAAGAACATGCATAAATAGACATCTTAAGTAGTGTAAATGTGTTTACATCAGTGGCCTCGCGGCCACCCTTCCAGACGATGGTCTCGCAGCGGGTCCAATTTGG
Source organism: Thalassia testudinum (assembly GCA_037157565.1). Taxonomy (NCBI): domain Eukaryota; kingdom Viridiplantae; phylum Streptophyta; class Magnoliopsida; order Alismatales; family Hydrocharitaceae; genus Thalassia; species Thalassia testudinum. Next base: position 4,522,079 of record JAZHRO010000023.1, on the reverse strand, counting down.
CAACAGAGCCAATAACATGAGCCTTTTGTGCAACATCCCAAATGTCTGGACCCTGCTGAACGAGTCTTTTGGTAGCGGTGGACTGCAGGTCTGTTGCTCTGGGCTTCCTTCCCCTCGCAATGGACATGGTGCCTTCACGGGGCGAACAGGATCCACTTTCTTTCGCTGCTTCCGCCAATCCCAGGATCTACACTGCTTTTTGATTGTTCATATTTCTAGTCTTAGCTTGTGAGCAATATGAGCCTTGTTCATATGCATATGGCCTAGGATGTTGTTAAGCATATTGGTAATCATATAGATGCCAATGCTCTATTCGATTTAGTTGAACGGTCCTCTCATTTTTTTTGTTTTTTCTTTTCTTTTCTCACCAAAGCTCCATTGGATTTAGTTCCACGGCGTCTCGAGTCCTCTTGTCTTTTTGTATAAAATTTTTCTTTTCTTAATGTGCGTACTTCTTTGTAAGTCAATCTCTCTCTGTGCTCTACGTGGGATCTGTGATGTGACGTGGATGGAAGATCATGGCATGACATGAGTAGTGGCGCGCTTACCTTGCCATTGGTTTGACTTGATAAGTTCGTTTAGATTTGATCTTGATACAAAATATCCATAGAAAGTATTATAAAAAAATTAATTTTTATTGATAAATTAGATAGTCATATATTTGTCATTATTATTTTTATTTAATAATAATTTTTTATGTCATTGTAATGTTTTTTGGTGGATAATAATTTTTTTTTGTATTAGATATATATGTCGTTATTTTTCATTTTGTTAAACAACACTTAATATTAGTAGTAAAAATATTTATTCTACGTATATAGCACATATTATTTTACTAATATTTTAAAAATAAGTTAATAGTCATAAAAATGTCACTAAAAAATTTTTTAATGACTGACCATTAATATTAGTGACAAATATATGTCACTATATTCCTTCTTTAAAGAGCAACATTTATTTCTTTTATAATCATAAACATGCTTTTGAAAACAATTCCCATGTCATTTACATCATCTTCTAGTTCTATATAAGATATAGCCATTAATATAACTTGTGACTCCTATGACAAAGTAAACTATCTTTTAAGAGCTAAACCCTAAACCCTAATCCTTCAAGAATTAACCCCAAACCTAAACCTTAAATCATAAACCTTAAGTGTCAAACCCCAAACCCCTGACCCTATATCCTTGATCCTAAACCCTAAAAATCCTAAACACCGTAAGCCCAAAATCCCAAAACCCAAAACTCCAAACCCTAAACCTAAACCCTAGGCCCATAATAAGGTAGGGTTGGTGTGGAGCATTGGTTGGTCATGTTGACGCCAAAATCAAGGGTTATAAGGTGACAGTTTAGGTGGTGGTTATGTGGTGAAGGATAGGATGTGACTGGCACCAAATGAAGAGGCATGAGGGGGTGGTAGCAACCATGGTTGGTGCCATTTTATGGTGGTTAAGGTGGTGGTTACAAGGCACGGGTGGCACCAATTTGTGAAGGGTTGCATGGGTGGTTGTTCACTCCAACTTTAGGTAGAGGTACCATGAAGTTAGGAGCTTAGGTAGTATAGTAGGACTAGGAGGACTTAAGTAGCTAGCTAGCTTGAGCTAGCTAGTAGCTAAGTAGAGCTACGTGTAGAATATGAGAACACAAGTACACTAAAAGGGGGTTGAATAGTGTAATAGAAAATTTTAAATAAAAATAATTCAAATCACAAATTGACACCAAATATATAGTGGTTTCCCTTACTTGGGTACTTCACTACCTAAGTCTCCTGACTTATGATTTTGAACTCGATTCACTCAACCCGGAGGGCATCAAATAACTATAACAAGAGGTAATTAATGGTTTACCTCAACTCAATAACAAGATAATAGAAATGATAAAAAGTACTACTACAAGTAAAAGTAAATAGCTTACAACTTAAATCCTAAATCTCCCAACAATGTATAACTTCAAAAATATTATCAATGGAAACTAAGGAACAAATTGGCGCATAAGAAAATTGTAAGAATGTAAACTAAACATCTGAAGACTTGTTGCAACCTTAAAAGATTTTCTTGCAGATACAAGGTCACAAGTGTAGCATCTTGCTTAGAAAAATAGCATAAATTAGAATTTTGAAGTAAGGAAGAGAGGAGTGATGCTCTATATTTGTTTAGTAAAGGACCCAAAGGGATCTTTTTATAGGCTAGAAAACACCCCCCTACGCTCCATAGCCATTGGGTACTAATTAAGTATGTTTTAAATCACTTTTAATACAATTTGTCGTTTAGATATGGCTTAATGGATAATTAGTACCAATACTAAAGTTGTAGTACTGGTATTAGCTGCTCACAGACTACTAGCAACTAATACAAATGAGACTAGGTACCGATACTCATCATAGGTACCAATACTCTAACCTCTTAGTAGAGTACCAATTAGGCAACGACTATCGGTATTCATATTGAGTATCGATACTTGTTACTCACAGGTTTTATGTAGAGTTGTCACTGTAACCTACATGTACCAGTACTCATGATGGGTACCGGTACTTGTAAGGTTCAGGCAAGAATATAAGCCACAAACTGTGAGCATCATGTTACTCATGATGGATATTGATACTTGTTGTTTACAATTTGAGTTTATAACTCAAACCTATGTCCTGCATATACCGGTACTTATGAACAGTACCGGTACTGCAACAAATATCTTCCTTTCAATTTGTTAATCCAAGATCTAGGGATTATCACAACTAATCGATTCTAACTCCATTCTGAAACGATTTTAGGTTTTTTTTAAATGAACATTTGTTGCGAATTTTGTGAATTTGAGGCCTAATTATCTCTAATTACTTGTAACCCTATATTCATTTATTTTCTTCGGAAACATACAAATTCTAAGACTAAAATTCTAAGAAAGACTTAAAGAGATCTTTCTCGTCAAGTCTTCAAAATATCTCAAAGTATACATCCATCAATATCTCCATTAACCTCCAGGTCGTGCCATTCCAAGAGCCTACAAATATCACTCACAAAAACTTTTTTTTTTTTTTGAAACAGTGAGGAAAGCTATCGTTAAATGATAGCAATCCGGAGGGTAATATATTTCACATCAAACAAAACATTACAAAATAGATCCCCAACTGTTTATGAGGGACCAGCATTCATTTACAATTTTCTCACAACTAACCGGTCTCTCCTAAAAAAACTTTTTGTTTCGCGCCCTCCACACACACCACAAGGTGGCAGCCATACACCTGTATGGCCATCCAGGATCGTCGAACCTCTGCCATAGGGAGTCCCAGGAAGGCAGAGGTTCCAGGCACATCTTCGTCCAAAGCTTGTCTGTGACCAGGCATGAAGAGAAAATATGCAAAGCACCGTTAGTGTGTAAACCACAGAGGTGGCAAGCATTCAAAGTAATCCCCAATCTTCTGTGTCTAAGATCGCTAGTGATCAAGCCTTTCCGCCTGCATAGCCACAAGAAAATTTGAACCTTCAAAGGGATCTTCAATAGCCATATTTTCCTGTCAATTGGATTACTCTCCATATCTGAGTTTGATCTGATGATCCTCTCATAGGCCTATTGCACTGAGAAAACCCCATTCCAGGCATACGTATCAACCATATTCTACCCAGGATTCATCTGCTGCAGTGCAGCCAATAAGTTCTACCTATCCTCCCATAGTCGAGTGCCAGATCTGCTTTGCTCATGACCTTCCAGCCTCCAGCACCCCTCTGCTGTAGACCATAGACTGCCGACAGTGGTCGCCTTATCTGCAGCAGCTGCATATGCCCTCAGATATGTATCTTTTAGAATCCCCAAACCTGACCATTGTTCATTCCACAGACTGAAATCACAGCCATAACCAAGCTTAGGCTGCAGCAGATGCTAGTTGTTGCTGATTGCACGAGTAACAGATTGCCAAAAAGGGGATGGCTTCACTGGTTGTAGCCTCTTCAGTGCGCTATTAGAATCACCATAACTGTCTTTGATTAAGTCTGTCATTATATCATCCTTGCAGTCCAAAATCTTGATGGCCCACTTGATCAGGAGAGCTTCATTGAACTCCTTAAGCGCCTTAATCCCCATACCACCTGCCTCCTTCGGCTTGCATATCTTTTCCCATCTGATGGGCTGCATAAAACCTCCCTCATGGCTAGCTCTTTTCCAAAAAAATCTTCTCTGCATAACACCCAATCATTTCCAAATAGATTTCGGGGCTTTAAAGATGCTGAAGTAGAAGACCAAGATGGATGTTATGACTGAGTTAAGGAGGATTAACTCCCACCCTTCGATAAGAATTTGCTACTCCAGCCTTTCAACTTGCCATAAACTTTATCAAACAAAATATTCCAGTCATTTTTTTTCAGCTTTGCAGCTCTCAATGGCAGTCCTAGGTACTTCATTGGTAACTTAGCTCGAGGTGATCCCAATGTATTCTCCACCTCCTTATGTTCCTGCTCATTCATGCCAAAACATATCAGAGTAGATTTTTCCTTGTTCAATTTCAGGCCTGAGATATCCCCAAAGATCTTTACCATAAGCCCCGGGGCATGTGCAGCAGGATTGGTCCTTTCTACAAAGAAAGTCGTGTCATCTGCATATTGCAAAATGGGAGCCAAGGTTCTTCTGTTGGACAGTGAATACCCTCTAAATACCCCCACCTCTGCCAATCTGCATGCATATCTAGCAAGCCCATCCACTTCAAGGTTAAAGATCAAGGGGGTTATAGGACATCCTTGTCTAACCCCACGTTGAGGTTGAATCCAAGCACCACATGGCCTCCCATTGATCAGTGGAGAAAAGGAGGCAGTTGTGATACAACGTTTCATCCACTGAATCCAAAGAGGAGGGAATCCTCTCCTTTTAAATACCTCCTAGATATAAGACCAAGAAATCGAGTTATATGTGATTAGTCCATATTTGTGGGCTATTTAAGTATTTAAGTGCCTAGACATTAAGTTAATTGTAACATTTATTTAGCATAAATTAGGATGTAAATAGGTTAATTCATATTTATAATTTAATTTCATAATTCATGCATTGCATTCATATTTAAATGCATTTAGAATTAACTTAGAATTGCATTCATTTAATTAGTTAACCAATTAGATGCATTGCATATATTAATTTAAGTTAACATAAAAGTTGAGGGTTTGTATACAAATAACCATAATATTTTAACATTATTTTTTATTCTTCTTCTTGCAGCAACAGATGCATTTCCTTTGGCTGCCGCTGCAACATCACCAGCTACCGCACTAAAGCCTACATTCATGGACTAGCGGAGAAGGTGGATCTACTCCCGCCTCTCCATTCAAATTCATGCAGGCAGCTACAAAAAGAGGAAGAGGTAGCCGAGCTCTGAGACCACCATCCCAACAATCCACACTGTGCAGAGAGTTAATCTCGTCCATTTCACCACCGCCGACCTCAACCGCGGCGACGAGCCTCCACCATCGTGGGCGTGTGGCGTGACAGGCCACACTGCCATTTGGAGCTCGTCTGCATTACTGTGCCTCACCAGAACCAACATAACCAGCCCACGCATGCCTCTTCATCATCCCAGCTTGCAGCAGCAACCGCCCTTGCGCTGCATCTCCTCCAACACGGCCACTCCAGCACACCCGCCACGCGCCTTCCTTTGAACCCCGGCGCGCTGCATTTCCTCCAGCGCCAACCACCAGCCCATGCACGCAGTTCACCTCCAGCGCCCACTCCAGCACACCCACTCCAGCACACCCGCCGTGTGCCTTCCTTTGAACCTCGGCGCGCTGCATCTCCTCCAGCGCCAACCACCAGCCCACGCATGCACATCACCTCCAGCGCCGACTCCAGCACGCCCTCTCCAGCGCGCCCGCTCCAGCAAGCCCACCGGCGCACTGCATCTCCACCAGCGTGCAGCAAGCCCGCTAGCACCTGCGACCAACGCGCACACAGCAGCAGGCGCGTGCTCTTCTCTGTGCACGCATCACCTGCACAAGCCCACCACCTGCAGCGCCTCCGCCACCTGCAGCGCCCCTGCCACCTGCAGCACCTCCAGCAGTGCGTGCGGACTCAGTGCGCACAACAGCAGCCTCCGCATGCACCACCTGCAGCAGCCTTCGCGCACGCCCATCCGCGCCTCCTCCAGTAGGTGCAGCCACCGTCGAAAGCCACCTTCATCGGAGCTCCGTCCGATTAGCTCTGGCCACTTCGTAACTCGCTGCCACCACTGCTACGAAGCCCTCGGTCTAAAGAACAACCTCCAAGCTTCACGCCTCGGGCTGTTCCTTCCTCCTCGCGCATGGCCAAGGGGAAGAAGATCCCCTATTTTGTCACAGTAAAAGGGCTATTAATATTTACTTTTTCTGCCATTGCCAACTTTTATTGATATTTTATTAAATCTGCATTGCAAAAAATATCCTCTAGTTGTTCAAAATTGCCATTTCAGCATGTTCTTTTGATACTACCTTAATCTGAAGGCAGATTTGGTTCGATTCTCGTCTAAACTAACTACAAACATACGTTTTTAACCGATACGAATTTAAATACGTCATTGCCTCCCTGTAGACATGACCCGCTCTTCTGTGAGTGGTTATTTTACTTATTGATTAGTCGATTTTTCCACCACATAAAACTACAAATGACTTTAAAAGAGAAGAATCGACTAGTCAAATAGCGCCATTGTCGAAGAGGCAATAGATGCAATAATTTCACCTGTTTTATTTTTTATTATTTCTTAATTGTATAGTGATTTGACCATTTTTTTTTTTTCTGTGCTACAAAATTTGTGCGAGGAACCAGCCATCGTGAGATGTGACCCTTGACATCTCTAGAGTAAGAATTGGTCGAGCTACCTTGGAGGAGAAGGACGAGGACACGACGATCATTTAGTCGCTAATTTAATTAGAATAGGATTAAGACTTTAGATTTAATTTTTCATTGCACATTTGGTTTGAAACCCTTATTTTGGGGTATATTTTGAGGGGTTTGTTCCCCGATTTTATTTTTGGCCCGTGTTGGATAATTTTTGGGAGCATGTTCCCTATTCTTTAGATTTAGGTTTTTTTTAATTTATTTTGAGGATTGTTTACTTTTATTTGTTTGTGCATAAGTAGTTAAAAAAAAAAATGAGCTGCCTGCCCCTAGGACGAACCATTTAGGTCTGTATGAGCAGCCTCTAGATTTACTTCTCTGCATTGCGTGCATTCTCGCATCGTTGATTGCTAGAAGCAAGGTACGCATTCTCTTACTTTGCATCTTATTCTTTATCACTCATTGCATTTGTGTTTAATTCGAAGATCACATAATTTGTCTTGAAGCGATCTAACAAGTGGTCACATATTTTCTTGAAAAATGACTAATTAAAGGAGGGACATCTAAAACTCAAGGACTTGATTTTCAAACGTGGTGTGCGATTCAAAATTCAAAATCTTTTTGTGGTGAATGCACACTTATATCTTTTGCACCACGGCACTCATTTAGACACTCCTAAGTCTTGAAATGACTAGGACAAGAGCCCTTCTACCATTGGATTCTGAAGTGTTCGGAACTTGAGATCAAAGGTTTTGAAAATCCAAAGAGGGGGATACCCTGTCACGGATTTTTGGGGGTAGTTGAGAAGCATCGCGAAAGCACAGCTTCAAAGGAAGGCTTAGGCCTACTTGCATCCCTCGATCTTCCGTCTTTGGATTTGCTTTACCATTTGAGATTTAGGGAAGAATACCTAAGCTCCAACTAGGTCTTTTTAGGCATTTCAAAGGTTGACAATAGGTGCGTAATTGATTGGGTAACTTGCTTTATCACCTACAATTTGAACTAAAGTCAAAAGCCTAAATTTGTAAAGACCGAACAAGTCCTTTTGAATTGTGTTTGTAGTGCATGCTTGGTAGGCGTTCTCTTAGGAGACTTGTGTTTGATCCTGAACCTGAAAAAATCTTAAGAAGAGACCTTCCAAGGGTAGAAATGGTCGGTCAAAGGAGCCTTAAGAAATATTTTATCCCAACCAATCAAGCTGGCCCTGCACTACGTAGACCTGGAGGGGACAATCCTTATGAGATTAAAAGTAGTACCATATCCTTGCTGCCCTCCTTTTATGGTACTACTAGGGAAGACCCTTACAGGCATATAAAAGAATTCACCGAAATCTGTTCCACGGTGAAGCTGCAGGGCATTACTGATGATGCTCAAATGCGGACCCTCTTTCCCTTCTCCCTAAAGGACAAAGCCAAGTATTGGTATCACACCCTTGATAATATTAATACTTGTGATGCCCTGAAGGAGTTTTTGAAGAAGTACTTCCCCATGAGAAAAATCAATCACTTTAGGAGGGAAATTATGAGTTTTGTTCAAAAGGATGAGGAAGCGTTCCATGATGCATGGGAGCGCTTTAACGACTTGCTGAGACTTTGCCCACATCACCAGGTGCCTAAATGGCAACTGGTTGAAAGGTTCTACATCTGACTTAATGATTCGCATAGGCAAACTGTGGATGGTGCCTGTGCAAGAACCTTTCTTTCTAATACTGAGGATGAAGCTTGGAACTTATTTGATACTTTGAGTGAGAATTCTATTCACTTGAATTCTACCTACAAGGATAGAAAGCCCACTCTCATGCAAAGAAAGTTGGAGGCGAATGAGGCAAGGGACACCCAGAATTTAGCCTATCAAATTCAATTATTGAATCAAAACATGGAAAGGCTTATGTCGAACCCGAGTTCATTTGTATCTAACACCTCTACATCCCAAGCTTCTGTATGCTTAATTTGCCAAGGCAATACACACGCCACTGTGGATTGCCACTTGGCCTCCTAATTCCCTGAGCTTGTACAAGCGGATTTGAATGCCGCTCAAGGGTTTTGTCCTAGACCTCGTAATGACCCTTTCTCCAACACTTATAATGAGGGATGGAGGAACCACCCAAACTTTTCATGGAGACAAGGAAATGTCTCAAATTCAGGGAACTACAAACCACAATCCTTTCAAAACCATCAAATGAACCAACCTCAGACCTTTGCCCAACCTAAGACCTCTGAGATTGATGAATTGAAGGCGATGTTGAAAACTATGTAAGAAAGTCAAAGTGCCATCATCTAATCTCATGACAAGGCTATACATGAGATGAAATCACAAATAGGACACCTTGTTGAGGTCGTTAGATAGAGGGAAACTGGGAAGCTCCCCAGTGCTGCTGAGGAAAATCCTAAAGGAAAAGGGATTGTCTTTAGGGAGTTTGCTCAGGCAGTGACTATTCTGAGGAGTAGGAAAGAAATTTCCAAACCTGATGCTCCTATAGTCTCACCCCCTAAAAAACCATCCACCCCGACTTTCACCCCCACCGGAGAAGACTTGCCCAAACCTTCTTAGCTTGAAATCACCTCACCGGAAGAAGTTGCCCCCGTTCCACCCCTTACTCGACATGACAACCCTTCCACCCAGAGATCGAGAGTGACTATTCCAGAACGCTTATCCACCTCTAGGCAGACTTCTGCTGGCTCATCTGGAGCCAAAGATAAGACGGATGAGATTATGGAAACTTTCAAGTAAGTGCAGATTAACCTGCCTTTGCTTGAAGCTATTAGGCAGATTCCGTCTTATGCCCGCTTCTTAAAGGACCTGTGCACGAAAAAGCGACAATCTAGAAAACAGGTCCAATCAAAAGTTATCCTGCCTGATTCTGTTAGCTCAATTGTTCAACATGGCACACCCCCGAAACTTAAGGACCCAGGAGTCCCATACATCTTAGTAGTTATTGCTGACTTACAAATTGATGAGGCTCTACTTGATCTGGGTGTGGGGGTGAACATCCTTCCGAGCTACGTATATGAACAACTTGGGGGAGGCAATCTGAAGCCTATCCCTGTAATCTTTCAAGTTGCTGATCGATCACTTAAGACACCACGGGGAATTTTGGAAGATGTCCTCATAAGAGTGGAGGATTTCTTCTTTCCCGTTGACTTCTTAGTTTTTGACACTGACCCTACCAACAAGCCAACCAAACCCTCCATCATTTTGGGCCGCCCCTTCCTTGCAACTTCGCATGCTTCAATCAATTGCAATACTGGGGCATTGAAAATGGGCTTTGGGAACAGGAAAACACAACTTAATGTGTTTGATGCTTACAAACGAGCCGGACTTGAGGATTGTTCTCAAGTTGAGGTGATAGATGACTTGATTGAAGAGGCAACTCCTACAATGTTATGTGATGATCCCCTTCAGCATGTCATGCTAAATGAGCATTCTCATCTCTTGGAGGAATGTGAAGGGGATATACTAGAACTTGAGGAATTGCTAGGTGTTTCTGCTGAGTCTCTTCCCCCATCATTTCCGCCGAAGGTAGATCTGCTACCTGAGATGGGGACATCTATTATGAAACCCTCAACCATACAAGCCCCCGACCTTGAGTTGAAACCCCTCCCTGACACTCTCAAGTACGTTTTCCTAGGTGCCAATGATACACTCCCCGTTATCATTTCGGCTGTGCCTCTATCTGAGGCATAGGAGGGAGCCTTGATTAAATGCTTGTCTAGGCACAAGGAAGCTATTGCTTGGGGCATTGCTGACATTAAGAGTATAGACTCTACACTCTGCATGCACCACATTTATACTGATGATTCCATCAAGCCATTTAGGGACATGCAAAGACGTCTGAACCCTAATATGAGGGAGGTGGTAAAAAAGGAAATCCTGAAGTGGTTGGATGCCGTGATCATATATCTCATTGCAGATAGTAAATGGGTAAGTTCTATTCATGTGGTGCCAAAGAAGGCAGGCTTTACTGTGGAATTCAACGACCAAGGTGAACAAGTTGTCACTAGATCCTCAACTGGATGGAGGGTCTGTATTGATTACCGCAATCTAAACACCGCTACCCAGAAGGATCACTTTCCTCTGCCTTTTATTGATCAAATTCTCAAAAAATTGGCAGGGAATAAGTACTATTGCTTTCTCGATGGATATTCTAGGTACAATCAGGTGCCAGTATTTCCTGATGACCAGGAAAAGACGACATTCACGAGTCCTTACGGTACTTTTGCATTCAGGCGTATGCCGTTTGGATTATGTAATGCCCCTGCAACTTTCCAGAGGTGTATGATGTCTATCTTTTCGGACATGATTGACGAGTGTGTTGAAGTGTTTATGGATGACTTCTCCATTTATGGCTCGTCTTTCGACCAGTGTCTCCTACACCTGGAGAATGTGTTGAAGCGATGTAAGGAGACTGGTTTCATCCTCAGCTGGGAGCAAAGTCACTTCATGGTATAGAAAGGAATTGTACTTGGGCATGTTGTATCCGAGCAAGGTTTGGAAGTAGATAAAGCCAAGATTTATTCTATTTCCAAACTCCCTTTGCCTACGAACGTCAAACAGATTAGATCCTTTCTGGGCCATGCCAACTTTTATAGGCGCTTTATTAAAAATTTTAGTAAAATTTCTATGCCACTTTGTGATTTGTTGGCGAAGGAATCTTCCTTCAATTTTGATTCAAAGTGTGTCGAGGCCTTTCAAACTCTAAAGGAGGCCTTGATCTCTACGCCTATTCTCCAAGCTCCTGATTGGACACTCTCATTTGAGTTGATGTGTGATGCTTCGGATTATGCAGCGGGAGCAGTCCTTGGACAAAGGGTTGAGGGAAGACCTCATGTGCTGCATTATGCAAGCAAGACTTTAACCGAACCTCAGCAAAACTACACCGTCACTGAAAAATAATTACTTGCTATAGTTTTTGCTTTGGAGAAGTTTACGTCTTATCTGCTTGGGTCTAAGGTGGTTATTTTTACTGATCATGTGGCAGTGAAACATCTCATTGCTAAGAAAGATTCTAAGCCACGCCTGATTAGGTGGATCCTATTCCTTCAAGAATTTGACTTGGAAATTCGAGAAAAGAAAGGAGTAGAAAATGTTGTGGCTGACCACTTGTCTCGCCTTCCTTTGAATGACTCTTTCTGGAGACATTCGCGAGACTTTTCCCGATGAAACTCTGATGGCGGTAACACCAACTTTACCTCGGTATGCAGACACTGTAAATTACTTGGTCACTGGACAAACTCCTGGCTCTTGGGATGAGCAGAAAAGAAAGAGATTCATTTCCCAAGCAAGATATTTTCATTGGGAAGAGTCAGGATTGTTTAGAATTGGACATGACCAAGTATTGAGACGTTGTGTACCTGAAGAGGAACAACAAAGTGTGCTGAGTTTTTGCCATGAACTTCTTTGTGGAGGACACTTTGGTGCTAAGAAAACTGCTTTTAAGGTTCTCCAGTCTGATTTTTGGTGGCCTTCCTTATTTAAGGATTCTCATAATTTTGTTAAGGCCTATATTAGATGTCAACGGATTGCAACGATTGGGAAGAGGAATGAAATGCCTCAACATCCTATCAATCTGTTGAAATTTTTGATGTGTGGGGAATTGACTTTATGGGCCCCTTCCCGTCATCCCATGGTTATGAATATATCTTGGTGGCAGTTGATTATGTCTGTAAATGGATAGAGGCGATTCCTACGCACACAAATGACCACTCCGTGGTTTTGAAATTTGTGAAGGCCAATATCATATCTCGTTTCGGCTACCCCAAGAGTATTATAAGTGATGGGGGACCTCATTTCCGAAACCACCACTTTAATCCGCTAATCAGGAGTCTGGGAGTGACTCACAAGGTCGCTACCCCTTACCATCCTAAGACAAGTGGCCAGGTTGAAGTGTTGAATAGGGAGATAAAAAATATTTTGGAAAAGACCATTAGACCTGATAGGAAAGACTAGTCCCAAAAGCTTGATGATGCTTTGTGGGCTTATCGAACGGCCTATAAGACCCCTTTGGGTACTTCTCCCTTTCGGATTGTGTATGGGAAAGTGTGTCATTTACCTGTTGAGTTGGAACATAAGGCACTTTGGGCTATTCGAAGTGTTAACATGGATTTAGAGAAGGCAGGTAAGGCACGACTTCTAGAATTAAGTGAGCTTGAGGAGCTGAGAAATGATGCTTATGACACCTCTCAAGCTTATAAAGAAAGAACTAATGTCTTGCATGATAAGTTTATACTTCGAAAGACCTTTGAGCCCAACCAACAAGTCTGGCTTTTCAACTCCGTGGTTTTGAAATTTTTGAAGACCAATATCATATCTTGTTTCGACTGCCCCAAGAGTATTATAAGTGATGGGGGACCTCATTTCCGAAACCACCACTTCAATCAGCTAATCAGGAGTCTGGGAGTGACTCACAAGGTCGCTACCCCTTACCATCCTCAGACAAGTGGCCAAGTTGAAGTGTTGAATAGGGAGATAAAAAATATTTTGGAAAAGACCGTTAGACCTGATAGGAAAAACTTGTCCCAAAAGCTTGATGATGCTTTGTGGGCTTATCGAACGGCCTATAAGACCCCTTTGGGTACTTCTCCCTTTCGGATTGTGTATGGGAAAGCATGTCATTTACCTGTTGAGTTGGAACATAAGGCACTTTGGGCTATTCGAAGTGTTAACATGGATTTAGAGAAGGCAAGTAAGGCATGACTTCTAGAATTAAGTGAGCTTGAGGAGCTGAGAAATGATGCTTATGACACCTCTCAAGCTTATAAAGAAAGAACTAAGGTCTTGCATGATAAGTTTATACTTCAAAAGACCTTTGAGCCCAACTAACAAGTCTGGCTTTTCAACTCCGTGGTTTTGAAATTTGTGAAGGCCAATATCATATCTCGTTTCGGCTGCCCCAAGAGTATTATAAGTGATGGGGGACCTCATTTCCAAAACCACCACTTCAATCGGCTAATCAGGAGTCTGAGAGTGACTCACAAGGTCGCTACCCCTTACCATCCTCAGACAAGTGGCCAGGTTGAAGTGTTGAATAGGGAGATCAAAAATATTTTTGGAAAAGACCGTTAGACCTGATAGGAAAGACTGGTCCCAAAAGCTTGATGATGCTTTGTGGGCTTATCGAACGACCTATAAGACCCCTTTGGGTACTTCTCCCTTTCGGATTGTGTATGGGAAAGCGTGTCATTTACCTGTTGAGTTGGAACATAAGGCACTTTGGGCTATTCGAAGTGTTAACATGGATTTAGAGAAGGCAGGTAAGGCACGACTTCTAGAATTAAGTGAGCTTGAGGAGCTGAGAAATGATGCTTATGACACCTCTCAAGCTTATAAAGAAAGAACTAAGGTCTTGCATGATAAGTTTATACTTCAAAAGACCTTTGAGCCCAACCAACAAGTCTGGCTTTTCAATTCCAAACTTAAGCTTTTTCCTGGGAAGTTAAAATCTCGTTGGGATGGGCCTTACATGATCACCAAAGTATTTCCGCATGGAGCTGTGGAGATTAAAAATCCTTCCTCTTCAGCAACTCCCTTTATCGTCAACGGTCAATGGTTAAAACCTTACATAACTTTGGATGGCCATCTGGCTGATGATGTCACTCTTGAGGAGCCTTAGCTCCTACCATTCTCCGCCTCAGGTAATATCTTCCTTTAGCTATTTTTGTTTTCAATGAGGACATTGTTTGAACCAGGCATAGGGGAGAGGACTTGAGGCATTTTGTTTATAGCATGCATACATTTGCATTTAAAAATTTAAAAAAAGGAGAAAAAAATAATAATATAAAAAAAAAAATTTGAGCTTAACTGGCTAGGTCCTACATTTTTAAGCAAATCAGAACTCTAGGGTAGACTAAGTTAATTCTAGGGTCAAACTTTAGAAGCTAAATGAGCTACTAGCTTTAGACCTTTAGGGTCCTTTGTGGACTTAAAAACTTAAGTAGGAGTTAAGTTGCAAACCATTCCTCAAGAGGTTGAGGAAGGTAAGCTAGGGGTTTGAGTTAAAAGGTGGGGTAGTACTTAGAGTCTTGTTCTACCTTTTGGTTTACGAGTCCTTGTAACCCAAGCATCCAAATTTCACACACTTGGTCTGGTAATCAACTTAATTTCTTTCTTTCTTAAAAGAGATTTGGTTCTCTTAGTTTTGACTTAGGAGAGGCTTGAAAACACAATTTGATTAGAAGAGTTCCTGCCGCAGGAGAGGTGGAGTATATACTCACCTTGAGGATGCGATGATAACATATTACCTCCTCGGCGCTTGTCTCTTAGGATATCCATCCTACTGGGGGCATGTAAGCGCATTTTGCAGTTCAGGTACCATGGGTGGCCCTATCTTGAAGTGCCGATTGTCATAGGCCTGAATTCGCTTAAGAAATCCATGGGCGATACTACTTCGAAGTGTCGATTGCCAAGAGTTCTTGGGGTTGTTATGAGCGGTGATATCTCGAAGCATCGAAAGCCAGACACCCTTCGAGGTATGGTAATGGGGACAACGAATCCGACACAGACTGTGTTGATAGCTGATTTGAGGTTAGACTTAGAAGAATCAAACAAAAAGAAAAAAAATATATATATTATTAAAAAAAAATCATTTTTCCTTTAACTCAAATAACTCTGACCAATGCACATGCACGGATGCTTTAATCTCAAGGATCAATAAACCTTAAGGTAGAGTTAGAAATCAGGGAAACTTGTGCCTGCAACTCATCTTTAGCCAACCTAGTCTGTAACTTAGCAACTACTTGGGAACCTTAGGTCTAGAGTCTGAACTTAATATGTTTCTGAAGGAAGATCGATTGGGTTGACTGGTCTACTTGGAGTGCTAGGTTTTGCTTGGATTTGCTAGAGACGAGCAAAAACTAGGCATGGGGGCATTTGATTAACCCATATTTGTGGGCTATTTAAGTATTTAAGTGCCTAGACATTAAGTTAATTGTAACATTTATTTAGCATAAATTAGGATGTAAATAGGTTAATTCATATTTCTAATTTAATTTCATAATTCATGCATTACATTCATATTTAAATGCATTTAGAATTAACTTAGAATTGCATTCATTTAATTAGTTAACCAATTAGATAAATTGCATACATTAATTTAAGTTAACATAAAAGTTGAGGGTTTGTATACAAATAACCATAATATTTTAACATTATTTTTTATTCTTCTTCTTGCAGCAACGGCTACATGTCCTTCGGCTGCCGCTGCAACGCCACCAGCTGCCGCACTAAAGCCTACATTCATGGACTAGCGGAGAAGGTGGATCTGCTCCCGCCTCTCCATTCAAATTCATGCAGGCAGCTACAAAAGGAGGAAGAGGCAGTCAAGCTCTGAGGCCACCATCCCAAAAATCCACACTGTGCAGAGAGTTAATCTCGTCCATTTCACCACCGCCGGCCTCAACCACGGCAACGAGCCTCCACCACCGTGGGCATGTGGCGTGACAGGCCACACTGCCATCTGGAGCTCGTCTGCATCACTGTGCCTCACCAGAATCAACATAACCAGCCCACGCATGCCTCTTCATCATCCCCAGCCTGCAGCAGCAACCGCCCTTGCGCTACATCTCCTCCAGTGCGGCCACTCCAGCACACCGCCCTTTGAACCTCGGCGCGCTGCATCTCCTCCAACGCCAACCACCAGCCCACGCATGCACTTCTCCTCCAACGCCCACTCCAGCACACCCGCCGCGTGCCTTCCTTTGAACCTTGGCGCGTTGCATCTCCTCCAGCGCCAACCACCAGCCCACGCACGCACTTCACCTCCAGTGCCCACTCCAGCACACCCGCCGGCATGCTGCATCTCCACCAGCGTGCAGCAAGCCCGCTAGCACCTGCGGCCAACGCACACACAGCAGCAGGCGCGCGCTCTTCTCTGTGCACGCATCACTTGCACAAGCCCACCACCTGCAGTGCCTCCGCCACCTGCAGCACCCTCGCCACCTGTAGCGCCTCCAACAGTGCGTGAGGACTCAGTGCGCGCAACAGCAGCCTCCGCACACACCACCTGCAGCAGCCTTCGCGCACGCCTATCCGTGCCTCCTCCAGTAGGTGCAGCCACCGTCGAAAGCCACCTTCACCGAAGTTCCGTCCGATCAGCTCCAGCCACCTCGCAACTCGCCGCCACCACCACTGCGAAGCCCTCAGTCTAAAGAATAACCTCCAAGCTTCACGCCTCCGGCCGTTCCTTCCTCCTCGCGCACAGCCAAGGGGAAGAAGATCCCCTGTTTTGCTACAGTAAAAGGGCTATTAATATTTACATTTTCTACCATTGCCAACTTTTATTGATATTTTATTAAATCTGTATTGCAAAAAATATCCTCTAGTTGTTCAAAATTGCCATTTCAGCATGTTCTCTTGATACTACCTTAATCTGAAGGCAGATTTGGCTCGATTCTCGTTTAAACTAACTACGAACATACGTTTTTAACCAGTGCGAATTTTAATACGTCATTGCCTCCCTGTGGACATGACCCACTCTTTTGCGAGTGGTTATTTTAATTATTGATTAGTCGATTTTTCCACCACATAAAACTACAAACGACTTTAAAAGAGAAGAATCGACTCGTCAATATGCCTTTTGGAAGTCAACTTTCCACATGAATGCCTTGCACTTCCTTCTGTGCCATTCACTCGCCATTTCTTGAACTAATATGAATGATTCTTGGAGTGATCTATTGGGCAAAAAAGCAGACTGCACAGGGTGGATTAGGCTCTGAAGAACAGTTCTTAGTCGATTCGCTGATATCTTGCTCACAACAAGGTAGATGGAATTTGATAATGAAATCGACCTGAAGTCTAAAAACTTCTCTGCTCCCAATGTCTTTGGCAGTAGGAAGAGATATGATTTGTTGATCTTATCAAAGCCAGCATTCCCATTCTTAAACTCTCTAATGACTTCCATCACCTCATTGCCCACCACACTCCACATTTCTCTATAAAAGAATACTTGTATCCCATTAGGGCCTGGGGAACCTTCCATATTAAGCTCTTTAATTGCTTGCAGGGTCTCCTGTTCAGATATGGCTGCTGTAACGACCCGATTCCCGAGTCCCTACGAGACACGAGAACCGGACCGACTCGACTAATCCCAAGACCTAGTTGTCCAACGAGGAAGTAACCAAAAGAGTAGTAAAATAAACCACATTCAGCATAAATATAACTAGCAGTAACAAAAATACAGCAGTAAGAAAAGGAACTACTACAGCATGTACCACCACAACAGTAGAACAACATTTATAACATAACATGAACTACAAGAAAAGAAAAGTACAGAGAGTAACAAGGACTACTCACTACAGTGGAATAAAAAGGGGTACAAAAGAACTGCGGTAACTCTACTGGACCCTACTCGGCCCAGCGTCCTCTGCAGCCGCTGACCCTGGCTGCTCAACACCTGGTCCTGAAAAGTAACGAGTGTAACACGTCAGCGAAACGCTAAGTAGAGTGACAGCTAAAACTAAAGAAGCAGTAAAGTGTGCAGTAGCTGTTATAATTTCTTCCTTTATTTACATCTTTCTATTATTTCACAATTTATCTATTTCTCAGATCCTTCACTTGATCTCAAATGTTCCTCGTGGGAACGATCTTGATTGCAGTCTTTTCCGAGAAGTAGAAGTAACACGTGGTGCTCTCCTGGCCGGGAGAGTCCCCCGTGGTGATCCTACTCTCAATCAACCACCCCAAGGTCGCTGACAGACGTAACGGTGACTACGGCACGCGCGATAAACACACGGGTAACTACCCCGCACTGGCACGCAGTCAGTCGTTTTCGTCAACGGGTGCAACCAAAGCACAGCATGGAACCAGTATAGGGCAGAGCCCTCTCAGTAACAGGGGTCCAGTCCCTCCACAGTAACCAAACAGGGGTCTTTCCCCTTCACAGTCCGCGCACCCTCGCCTGACTACCCTAGTTTGCCC
The DNA here is from genome assembly GCA_037157565.1 of Thalassia testudinum. Classification (NCBI taxonomy): domain Eukaryota; kingdom Viridiplantae; phylum Streptophyta; class Magnoliopsida; order Alismatales; family Hydrocharitaceae; genus Thalassia; species Thalassia testudinum. Next base: position 4,503,389 of record JAZHRO010000023.1, on the reverse strand, counting down.
AGTGAGCCTAACAAGTCGGTGTAGGTGAGCTAGCAGCACCCCGGGGCCCGTGGGGTAGCTAGTACTCGCTCTACACTAGTAGCTCTCCTTGGTACTGTGTACACGAGGGCCAAAAGTCGGTACAAAGTGGCCAGACCTAACCTCGGGCCCCTGGGGCGGCTGGCTCCGCTCTGCACTAAACAGGTAATAAGTGCTTCCCCTGGCACTACGTACCCAAGAGACAACACACTTCCACATCTTTCCTTCTCAGTTCCATTTCATTCTCTTTCCAGGAGTTCTACTCCTAATTCCCCGTAGGGCTCCAGCTCTTTTAACTCAGCACATTCAGGTTTCACCATTCCAGTTTCACGTTCATACAACCCATATTCTCAATTATGTTCATTTATTCATAATAGGCAGCTGTTAAATCAATTTACAGGTAGCTATTATTTCCTTTCCACATTTTCCAAGACTGCAATATCTATATTTATATCACTAGTTTTCCAGTCCTAGGATTCATGCCGTACCCTAGGATCTATCATTCAATCTAGTTTTCCAGCCTTAGGATTCATGCAATACCCTAGGATCTATCATTCAATCTGGTTTCTCATTCATAGGATTCATGCAATGCCCTAGGTTCTATTAATTGTTCCATAATTGTAACAAATTATGTTAATAATTTTAAAAGCCACTCTACCAGCTACAACAGAAGTACTAGGGGCGTGGTCGGAAATCCTGCGCGCCTTCGCAACCCCTGAGACAGCAATGGAATGGGGTCCTAACACAAGGATCAAACACAAGGAGTTTCTCAGAATAATATATAATTACTGTAAACGGGTAGAGGATTTTATTCCGAAAAGAACGCAACTCGAAACGCGGAAAACGAACTTCGAACGGGCCCTAAACGGGTCGAAAACGACGAAACAGTCCAAAATCAGACGTCTAGAACCTCTTCCAGACGTCTTAAAAGGTGGTTCAGAGGATACCTTCGCTCTGTGTAGTCCCTCAGACGTCCAGAAGCCTGCGGGGGCGTCTGGCCTAGTTTCCAGACGTCCGATGGTCAACCAGGACGTCTGGAAGTCCTCTCCGTCGTCTGGCACTGCGGCCAGACGTTCGATTCGCGTTGGATGGCGAGTCTCGCGCCCTCCTGAGTAGAACCTGCACGCACCCACTCCTCGCTCTCAGTACGACGGGTTGCAAACGAAGGTGCGGCGGACGACTGCAAGGCCGTACGAGCGAAAAAGGAAGAAGGACGAAATAACTTACTTGCCAGACGTCTGGACAGTCCTCCAGACGTCTTCACCGTCGTCTGGTTGGAATCCCAGACGTCTGATTCTGGAAAAACTTCCAGAATCAGAGCTCTACTCGCTCTCCGCCCGCGATGCACGACCGCGCCGCGCCCCGTCCGCCTGCTGCTCGAGCTGCAGCAGCCCTCTCGCGACACTCCACGCCCGCTGCTCCCCTGCCGGTCGGCTCTAACTGCCCCGACAAGCTCGAGCCCTCACGGTCGAGCGTCTCCTTGCTCGCGCAACACCTCCTCCTGCACACTAGCTGCGGTTGGAGCTGCTGCCGCTCGCTCACTTGCGCTCTCGCACTGGCTTGGAGAAGAAGAAGAGGGAAGCGGAGGAGATGAGAGTGAGGGAGAGGGTGAGGGCCTTATAAGGCCGCGCGGGGAGAGAGAGAGAGGGAGCGCAGCACTGCGCCCTGCAGGAGGAGAGAGGGAAAAAGAGGAAAGCGGGTGGCGGTTGCAGGTCTGCACGCGCATGCGCGCAGACGCAACCCCATATGCCCCAGACGTCTGGAACCCCTTCCAGACGTCTGACCAGACGTCTGGAAGGGGTTCCAGACGTCTGGGCCACCTCCCAGACGTCTTAAAAACGTCTTGAAGCTGCGTTCGTAACAGCTGCTGTCAGTTGAGAAGCCTGCTCTCTTGTCACACCAAGTGCATCATTCCTTGCCATTCTCCATTCCCCTCTCTTACTTGCCCGAGAGGCTCCCCTATAATATTTGATAGCTTCTGATCTTATTTCCTGAATGGATGAGATCCTATGTCCATCTTTTAAAATAGAAGAAATAAAGTTTGCACGCCTCCTAGAGCTAGCCGCAAGATGGAAGAATTTCGTGTTGGCACCTCCCTCCTTAAGCCACAATTGTCTTGATCTCTCCCTTCAATCAATCTCCTGTTTGAGGTCCTCTTCCATTATGACACCCTGCCACATCTTCCTATCTGCAAGTTCCTCCTCTGATAGAAGACCTGTTGCTTCCTTAAAGTCCAACTCCTGGACTTTACTCAAAGCCTCTACCCACCTTTGATGCCTCAAAGTGTTCATAGTAGCACCATACTCTTTCAAGATTGTGCACAAAGCTGCCAGCTTGGATGCCAATCTGACAGTAGCAGAACCCTCCACCTTTTTAGCTTGCCACCATGAACTGATCATCTGAAGGAACCTCGGTTCATTTAGCCATGATCTTCTAAGTTTGAAGTATGAGTTGACTTGGATCTCTTCCCCACTATCCCAAACCAAAGGGGTATGGTCAGAGAAAGGTCGGTCCAAGCCAGTAACACTCGACAGCTGGAATCTTTCAAGGATGTTCACATTCCCAAAAAATCTGTCAATTTTGGAGAGCAACCCATTACCATTGCGCCAAGTAAATTCGACACTTGAAGAAGGGTACTCAGTCAGTTCCAGAGATTGAACCACCAGTTGGAAGCCAATAGCTGAGCTATTTATGTCACCAAAAGGCCTGTATGCCCCTGTTAGCACACAGTTGAAGTCTCCTCTTGTTAGCTAGGCTTCCCCTTGCACCAATTCAGCCGTAGCCGCCCAATCCTCCCATAATTCCTGCCTTGTCGATGCAACACAGGGGCCATACACCCCAGTAACCCAGATAGTGTCATGCCTCTGGTGAGTTTGGAATTTGCAAGTCAGTAAGTGTCTGGCCTTGTGAATTTCCAGACAGTGTGCCCAGACCTTTCTCCACCAAATAGCAATGCCCCCCGATCTACCATGTGCATTAACCTTCACACATTCATTCACCCCAGCAGCCAATAAGTCACTCCATAGTCTATTCGAGTCATTCTCAGTGTGCGTCTCTTGAATGATCGCACACTCAATCCCCCACTCTCTCAAGTATCTCATCAAAGAAGCCCTCCGGCTCTTATTGCACAACCCGCGCACATTCCAAGTGAGGATTCTCATCTATCCTCACGAGATCCCTTCCCCCTGTGGTTCTAGCATTTGCAAACCTGCATAAGTTCTACAATCTTGTTTTCTTCTTGTAGTATGTCAACCTTTGATTTCCTCTGCCTGAGACTATAAGGTGATTTGCCTTTAGCAGATTTAGAGCAAGATCCAACACCAAATTTGAGACCCTCCATCTCTTGCAGATTCTGCTGATCCTTCTGGGAGTCAGGCCAAGCCTCTTGTACCCCCTGCACCTCAATATCCTCACTGTCTGGTAGCACACTCCCTACTTCCTCAAGCATTGGCCTCGTTTCTTCCATCCTAACCGATTCCTCCATCTCTTCAGCCATTGTCTCCCTCCTCTCCCCCAAGTGAAGGTCCTTGCATTTTTTGATAAAGGGGGATTCTTCAGGAGAAGCCCTACACCCACCCTGCGCAACCGCCTCTTCAGCAGCTTCAGAATCAGACGACTTATCTTGCCTCACAACAATGTCACCCACCATGAACCTCAGCATTAGCAACCACGAGCTTCCACCACATCTTAAAATCAATCTGCCAAGGATCGAACCAGCTTTAAACACATCGACCATCACGTTCAGTGAGCGCCCATCACCCTCCAACAGTCCTACAATCGCATCTTCAGCTAATGAGGCAAACCCAGATATCATAGACGCCACAACCTCCTTCGACCTCAGGTGTAAAGGTAGCCCCTTGATCTCAAGTCTCCCCGACCTGGATTCCAATCTCTGGGGTGGCCTTTCCGGCAGTGCTCCATCAAAGGGAGAGACCGATCTCCAAATCATTGTTAGGCCATCATTGAAGGACATTTGAAATCGCAGTCTCTCGACATCCATCATCTCCAATCCAAATAGAACAAACCATGTATGCGATAGAGAGGTGAACTACCAGGAATTGGTCGATGGGGAAAGAGAGCTTACCAGCTTTCGCAAGTTCTCCGACATTGGTCTCCCAGTCATAACCTCTCCGATCAACGCCCCTCGCAATACCAGCTCTGCCGCTCTGATGTTTTCTGTCATAGGGATCTCCACGTCAACCGTATGCCCCCCAAAGGTACGGGGGGGTGGTGGCGGTGGTGGCGTCGGTTGAGCCCTAGAATTCAAAATTTCAGAGAGCGGGAAAAGGCAACCTTTCATCTGTCCATCAAGAACTCGGCACAAATCCCATTTGTGACCAAATCCCCTGCACGCTAGACACAACGGGAGATCAGCAGCTAGCCGCCATATGACCCCATCGCCTGCACCGGAAGCACACTATCCTTCGGCTCTCCCTTGCGCTCCCTCTATCAATCCACGTTGCCTCCATCATCCTTTTACCATGTATATCAGAGTCTCTCCTCTCCTTCCGCCTCCATGCCCTCGACCTCCAAATTGTCCATCCCTCGTCTTCCCTGATTCTACTAGTCACCGCCCCGAGACCGCCTGTTGTCGCCCCAAGACCACCTAACGTCACCATCTTCCCAACAGCCAGAAGAGAGACCACCTGATTCTACCAGTCCCCGCCTGCCATCACTCACAAAAACTTATTAAATTATAAATGATTTTGTTAATACCAAAATTTAGAAGAAAGTGGAACTAGGTTCCAACAATCTCCACATTTTTGGTGTTAACAAAACAATAACCATACACATATTATAAAGATAGAAGCTAAATAAGAGAAGGGAACAAAAAACTCCACTAGGAGTGCAACCTCTCACTCAAACTAAGCTCTCCCTTTTAAATATATATTAGCTCTATTCTCCCCTTTTTGTCAAACAATAAAAAATTGAATTGAACAATCCAAACATTCATTTGTAAAGCATACATCTCATACATTGAATTGAATTGAATTAAAGCATATGTTGAGTGGAATGGCCAAGACGGGAGGACTCAATGGAGAGAGATAAATCATGGAACTTGTGTTCCATTTGATGCTTGCCAAAATTTAGGTTGGTGAGGTTTTGGCCGATATAATTAAAGGTGTTAATCAATGTAGAATCGATTCCGAGTAAGTGATCTAAGTCCACCCAAGGATGTTCAGCTTCCAGATAAGGATAAGTCATAGGAACAAAATCGGAAGTCAACCCGGAAACTTGATAAGAAGAGGATTGAGCATTTGGATCAGCTTGCTCATCCTCTTCTTCACCACTAGATGATTCTTCTCCAATAGGTTCTACCTCCATTTTCTTGAGAGTGGATCACTTGAAGTAAACCACCATTCTAAGATGGGTGAAATTAGAGAGATCAACACAACTCTTGATAAGAATGTGTGAAACTAAAATATCAAGAGGTAGGGCAGAAGCACGATAGTGAGGACGAAGAAAATGAATAAACACAGTATTCGAATTTACAGAAAAACTTGTGATTATAGCATAGATGATGGTAAAATATCAACGGGAATCTTGTGAAACCTCGAATATTTTGCCCTAAGGTTCCATGCTAAAACCCTAAATAGGACTCGAGAAAACAAGGTCATGTTTAGGGCAAGAAGTGATTTACCCTAACACTAGGTTGGAGAAGGTGATGAGCAAGAAAATTGTTGCGAAAAGTTTGAGTTTGGAAAACCCAAGTCGTTGTAAAATTCGCAAGAAAATTCACTACCAAATAAAATTTTACCGAAACTTTGGTAAGTCCCGGGTCAAACACTGGGAGGTGAACGTTTGATTAAAAATCTCGTTTGGAATTATTGTCACAAAGCAAAGTAGCTGGATGAAATTAATCTACTCTAGCTATTCTACTTAAAAAATAAATAATAGAAAAGAGAGAGAAAATAATACAGGGAAGAGAGAGTGAGTGAGTGAGTGAGTGAACCAATATTTCATAACCATAAGTTCATTACAACTACTTGCAAAATGAAAACTACACTAGAAAGTAGTAAAAAGATAGGGGTGAGAAAATCCTCCTCGATGGCTGCTTAGAGGACGAGCTACATTGACGAAGCACTCGGAAGAGGGTGGTGAGATGCTGGACAAGGGAGAATGGGGCTAGAGGACGGAGAATGAAGTAGGGCGACGTCGCAACGGGATTCGATTCCCAATTAATGACGAGAGGACAACCACGGGTGCTCCATGTAGGGGATGAGAAGACGAACAAAATTATTTTACTCTAGCTCGAGTGGAGCATCCCGGGTATGGGACCAGCTCTTAGAGCTTTGCAGGAGGTGAGAAAAGAAGAGGATGGATGAAGAAATGTGTAGGAGGGATAGGCTATTTATAGGGGTAATCATGGGGGTAAAAGGGTCTTTTTAAGGCTTAGAAATTAATGACAGGGTCTTTAGTAACATATGCAATCGTTGCTAAAGCCCCCACGTCGCTGAAGATACATGGAAGGATGTCCCTTGGATCTGCATCTCACAGCGTAGGCTCACTCTGGCATTTCATGTGTTTCATGCTGATGAAGAGATGAAGCGCGAACGATTAAAGCATATCAACTGTCAAATCTAGAATGGAGGGCTGTGATTGCACGCTGATCGCAAGCTTAGGATTGCGCCTACGTACGATGGCGAATCTGATGGCGTGTCATCTTGCACATGCACAATGTCGAGCATTAGTAATGGTGGATTATGTCAACCTAAGCTTAGTCTTTTGTTTGGTATAGTAATGTCGTTGTGGTACAGATAAAATAGCTACGGTTTGTCGTCATTGCCACTATTACAATTTTACTCAGAAATGTTTTTCTTCCGAGGTCGAACTCAGGGAGCTACTAGAATTCTAGATGTACAATGCTTTTATTACAAAAATAAGAGAGAGAGAGAGAGGTAGATTTTGTTTCTTGGCTTTTTCTTCTTCTCTTCTTTCTCTCTTTTTGCTGTCTTCTTTTTCTCTTCTTTCTTCACAGTTCTTGATCTTCTTCAGTTCTTCTTCTTCTTTCTTCCTTCTTCTCTTTGCTTTCAGCTGCGGCACCTTTTCTTTTTCTTCTTCTTTTCTTTGTCTGCAAAGCTTCATCCGTCGTCTGATTTCTCAATCAAACGGCTTAAGTGGTGTCTGCTACAGTGCTTCCTTTGTGCTTCTCCTTCTTCTTCTTCTTCTTGCAGTCTTCTTCTTTCTTCTTCTTCCTGCAGTCTTCTTCTCGCACCATGTCCTTGCACAAAGAGTAAAACCTACCCTGTCCCTCTACCCGCACGTCTCTCTCTCTCTGTAAACCACTCACAGGACGCTCTCCCAGAGCTGCGGGTAATCGGGTCGGGTTTCATGCTCGTGACCAGGCGTACCGGCGTGTTTGGTACACGAGGAGTGCGCAGGTAGTATCGGGTCGGGTCGGCCAGATCCGCGTGATGAGCTCGCGGACCGGGCGGGTGAGTAGGTGCGGGACCTTACCCCAGTGCTTTCAGAGGCGACCAGTAGAAAACACAAAAATAATTTATACTACTACGGGGTTTGGTAAACTCACGATGTGGGACTATCCTCTGCACTCTTTTCGCGTGCGCCCGCAGGACGATTCCACCTTGCTCTCTGCTCAGCTGCAGCCACTATCGGTGCCAACTGCTGAGGCGGAAGTCTCCGCAGACTTCACCCCAACCTGCAGCACCTGGGATCCTGAAGCTACAAGGCCTGGAGCTTGCCTCGAAGCTACTTCAGTTGTCGTTAATGGCGGCTGGGGTGGCGACCCTGTTAGACAGAAACACGGCCTCTCGGCCTAATCAGACTAGCGGGGGACCTTCGCCGTGGCACGGCGAAGGTGGTGCGAGGTGCAGCAGGTCGTGGGGTGGCCTAGGCGTGCGTGCCTAGGTCGTCCTGTGATCGGAGGTGTGGGTGTGTTCGGGGGAGCGATGAGTGGGTGTAGAGCGGCAGTGGGTGGGCGGAGGTTGTTCAGCGTGATGAGGCGGAGGTTATGTGAGGGTTGGTGAGGCGTGTGGGGCTGCGGAGCGATGGGAGCATCTCGCCGGAGGGTGTCTGGAGACGAGGAAGGTGATAGTGGACAGGAGCGGTCGAGGGCTTAATCGAATGAAAGACAGTGAGGAAAAGAAAGAGGGGGAGATGGGGAATAGTTCTGACCTAGTTACAGGGATGAAGGGGCCGAAGTAGGGCGGCGGTCGTATCGACTATCGCCGGAGAAGAAAATACCCAGAGGGAGAGGGCGGCAGCGAGGGAGAGAGCGGGAGGGCGCGCGCTGGGTACGGTGCAACGCGGGAAGAGCGGGCGAAGGTGGCTCTGCTGCTGGTATTGCAGCAGAGCGACGAGACGGAGGAGGAGGAGCCGCCGGAGCTGGTGGGTTTCTGCCGGAGTGGGAAGAGAGGAAAAATGGGGGTTTTTCTCCGTTAGGACCGAGCTACCCCCGTCGGCTGGCGACGCTGGTCTTTATAAAGGCGAAGGCGGAGGGGTGGGCGCAGGGAGGCGACGTGCCTCCCTCGCTAGAGAGTGGTCGGAATTGCGACCCATACCTTCCGCGCATTCGCACAAAAGGTGTGGGTGAGGGCAGAGGTCAAGGTGGTGTCCCTGCGACAGCAGACGTCGTAGGGAACACTTGGTTCAACTGGTAGGTACCATCCCTCACCCTACGCGGTGCCATGCTCCACGCAAAGTCGCCGGAGCATGGCGCTGCTCAGAGATTTGCAGGAGGGACCTAATTGCAAAGAACGACGAAGAACCTAGGGGCCAAAATGCAAGGGCTTTGAAAGTTGAGGGTCAAAAAGTAATAGATGAGGACCAAAATGCAAAGTCAGTCAAGAAGGTCTCTTCTTAGGCTCAAGTTTTTATGCATGACTAAATGGGACCTAAGGATTCTAATGGTGAATTTTATTTCTAGGTCAGACCTTGTTTGACCGACCAATTTACGTAGAAACCCAAATTAAATCATTAATTGGGCATGGTTCTCAATGTAGGTCAAAATGGGTTCCCAAGGCCAAATTGAAGGTTCTAAACCCTATAGATTATTTTTATATGAATTTTAGAGGGTTTAGTCGATTTTTACTTTATCTCGAACCTCGTGAATTGAAGTGGGTTTGTTTTAGGGTTACAGAATGTCATTTAATTCCTTGGAGTTGCTGTAGCCCTTGTTGGATCAAATCATCCCACTTCCCTTCTTATTAGGTTAGTTTGACCTATGTTTAGATCCTGAGTTACCCTGTTTACTGATTGTGTTGGTGAAATTTCATTTTTACCCCTTATGACCTGTTTTCTTCACAAACTCAGAATTTTTTGAGTCAAGCCTTTCTATGAGTTATGTAGGAGCTTTTTCTCGCATATCTAGGTTAGATTGTGCTAGTTAGGATTCATGATGAGGTTCTCATCATACCCCCATGCCTAGCTTTTGCTAGTCCCTTAGCAAAAACTTAAGGTTTTAACCTTTATTCTAGACCATGATGTTTTTAATAACTTCAGATAAGTACTTTTTCATTTGAACTTAGATTAGGTTAGAATGCTAACCATAGGCCTAAAAGGTACTCTAGCACCAATCAAGATCCAGATCTGTCTAGCCTCAGCCTCAGTCTTTCGCAAAGGTTTTTAAGGCCTACAAGAACTAACCTAAGGTCTATTGGACTTTGTGGTTAAAGCACCCGTGCTTAAAATGATTTTAGCCCTGGCTCAGTTCGCAGTGCGTTTTGTAAGAGAGAGATAGAAAATTTCTCTGTTTGGAGAGTTTTCTCTCTCTTTTTTTTTTTAATTCTAGCTTAGGATTGGCTTTTCAACACGGTCTGTATCAGATTCCTTACTCCCATCATCAATCCTCAAGGGTTCCCGGCAATCGATGCTTCGAGATAGCACCGCCCATGGCAACCCCCGAAACCCTGGCTATTGAGATTTCGAGATAATCCCATCCATGGTGTTCCGTGGCCGAATCCAGACCCTGGCAATTGACACTTCGTGATAATGCCATCCATGGAATCTGAACCAGCAGAGTGCTTACATGCCCCCAGTAGGATATGTAAATATCCTAAGAGACAAGCACCGAGGAGATGATATTTTGTTACGTATCTTCGAGGGGATTTCCTGCCTCTCCGCGCTGGGAACTCATCCAAATCAACTTGTTTTGATCGGCCGCTCCTACTCTAGGTATACTTTTCAGAATTTTGTAACGCTTCTGCGTGATTTTGATTTTTATGCTTACTGAACCAGGCTGTGTGTGAGCTTAGGGTGCTTAGGTTACTGAGTCCCGTAAACCAAGAGTTAGTTAATGAGGTTAAATACTCCCTAAGCCTTGGACCTAATACTTAAGCTTTTCATTTTCCTCAACCTCTTGAGAAATGTCTAGATCTTAATGGGTACTAAGAGTCTATCCAAGAATGCCTAAAGTTTGCGTTCTTACTAATCTCACCATGCACTTTTCATTTCTTTTCTTGAATAAGGTCTAGAACTTAGATCAATTCCTTAGTTTCTTACTAATAACTCTTTTCTTTCATTTTTGCGCTCCTTTTTCATTTTGTTTCTTTTCCTTTTTCCACAAAATTTCCTTTCTCCTCTTATTCTTTTATACTTTTTTTGAAATTTTTTTTTATGGTGTTTTTGGCATATGTGAATTTTTTGTTTAAAACCTTTTCTTACAAGTTTTGCACTTTTATACCCCCAATGCCTAAGGTTTGCAATGTCCTCATTGTGACTTAGGGGGTTTTTATTTACTTAGTTCATTCCTTAAGACAGATGTTTTGATGAGTGAATGGGTCAGGATGAATTTTGCGGACGATTTCTAATCTCAGATGCAAGCATCTGAGGTGGAGTCGGCTGTCTATAAGGGCGATCCTTAAGTGCACAAAGGTGTGAAAAAGGTTTTAGATTTTCAAGAAAATGACGGGCTGCCTCCCGTTATGCACTGAGTTTTATGCCATCGGTTGGGTGCAATAAGCTCAAGGGGAATTGAGGATATAAGATGATTCAGCCAAATCAGTAAAAGTCACATCAATGAACAGCTTGAGTCTTTAACAGTTCACGATGAAAGGTTCGGAATCGTGGCTGAGCAGACTGATTTCGATAGCTCCATTTACAAAAACCTGTCGGACTAAATATGGTCCGACCCACTTGGATCGCAACTTTCCAAGAAAAAGTCTGAGTCGGGCATCAAAGAGTAGGACCTTCTGACCAGGATGAAAGATCTTTCTCGAGATATGCTTGTCATGGAAGGCTTTAACCTGCTCCTTGTAGATTTGCGAGTTCTCATACACGTCTAGGCGTAATTCATTGATCTCGCTGATTTGAAGTTTTCTGTGGGTTCCAGCCTTCGAAAGATCTACATTACAGTTCCGTACTGCCCAATAAGCTTTATGCTCCAGTTCTACGGGAAGGTGACATGCCTTCCCATATACCAGTCTAAAGGGAGACATGCCTAATTGGGTTTTGTGGGCAATCCTATAGGCCCACAATGCTTCCGGAAGTCGGGACGACCAGTCCTTCCTGTCAGGCCAAACAGTGACCCACAGGATTTTCTTGATCTCCCGATTTGACAGCTCAGCTAGACCATTAGTTTGGGGGTGGTAAGGAGTAGAGATTCGGTGAGACACCCCGTATTTGGTCATCAGTGACCTAAACTGAGCGTTTGTGAAATGGGTCCCCCCATCAGAGATTATAGCACGAGGAATCCCGAACCTTGAGAAAATGTTTTGATGAATGAATTTGAGAACGATTTTGTGATCACAGGTTTGGGTCGGTATGGCTTCGATCCATTTGGACACGTAGTCCACAGCAAGCAGAATGTATTCGAAACCATCCGAAGCAAGAAAGGGGCCCATAAAATCCATCTCCCAAACATCAAAGATTTCGCATACGAGAATCGACTGCAAAAGCATCATGTCGCAACGGCTCATGTTGCCCAAAGTCTGGCAACGACTGCATGCCTTGCAGTGACTGTATGCGTCTTTGAACAGCGTGGGCCAGTAAAAGCCACACTGAAGGACTTTTGATGCGATTTTATACCCAGAGAAATGGCCACCGCATGCCTGGTCATGGCAGAAAGAGAGAATATTGTTGATTTCCTCCTCCGGGACACATCTCCGGATGACTTGATCAGCACCTATGCGGAAAAGGTACGGGTCTTCCCAGATGTAATACTTGGCATCAGAATGCAATTTGTCTTTCTTGGCCTTCGGCCAATCAGACGGGATCTGATGAGATGCCAAGTAGTTTACTATATCAACAAACCATGGAAGTCTAGTACCGATAGTCAGCAGGTGTTCATCAGGAAAATATTCCGTGATGGGTCCGGAAGGGTTGATAATCTCAGAAGGAAGACAGGACAGATGGTCGGCTACCACATTCTGCTTTCCCGCCTTGTCACGAATCTCAAGATCGAATTCTTGCAACAGCAAGATCCAACGAATTAGTCGGGCCTCCGCATCCTTCTTGGCAAGGAGATGCCTTACAGCCATGTGATCTGAGTAGATGATGACATGGGAACCCAGGAAATACGATCAGAATTTTTCAAGGGAAAATACTACGGCTAGCAGCTCTTTCTCCGTAACCGTATAGTTACGCTGAGCCTCGTCAAGTGTCTTGCTAGCGTAGTAGATGACCATGGGTTTTCCGTCAGCTTTCTACCCCAGGACCGCTCCTACAGTGAAATCAGGCACATCGCACATGATCTCAAAGGGTTGAGACTAGTCAGGGGATTGTAGGATAGGTGCCTGGGTGACTCGGTCACGAAGGTTTTCAAAGGCTAGTGTGCATTCCTTGGAGATTTCAAAGGGTACATCCTTAGAGAGAAGAGAAGTCAAGGGGCGTGCGATTTTCAAGAAATTAGGAATGAAACGACGGTAAAAATCGACGTGCCCCAGAAAAGAACGGATGTCCCTGATCAAGCTAAGCATAGGAAGGTGAGAGATCAGATTAACCTTAGCTCGATCCACTTGGATGCCTTTTTCCGAAATTAAATGTCCCAGGACAATTCCCTCAGGCACCATGAAATGGCACTTTTCCCAGGAAAGAACCAAATTCACATTGATGCACCGCCTGAGTATCTAAACCAAGTGTTGGAGGCAATCGTCAAATGATGCTCCAAAAACTGAAAAGTCATCCATGAAGACTTCCAGATAGTCACCTACCATATCTGAGAATATGGCAAGCATGCATCGCTGAAAAGTAGCAGGTGCATTGCAAAGATCGAAAGGCATCCTTCGGAAAGCATATGTTCCGAAGGGGCAGGTGAACGTGGTCTTTTCTTGATCCTCAGGATGGATTGCCACCTGGTTGTAACCGGAGTACCCGTCAAGAAAGCAGAAGAACCTATTTCCCGCTAGTTTCTCGAGAATTTGATCAATGAAAGGTAGTGGGAAATGATCCTTCTTCGTGGAGGAATTGAGTCGGTGGTAATCTATACAGACTCTCCACGCGTTGGCTAATCGGGTAGGAATGACTTCTCCGATTTCAGTCGTTATAGTGGTGAGTCCTGCCTTCTTAGGCACAACCTGTATTGGGCTCACCCAACGACTATCGGAGATCTGGTAGATGATCCCGGCATCTAGCTACTTGATGATCTCCTTTTTCACAACCTCCTACAGATTGGGGTTCAAACGTCTCTACATTTCACGAGAAGGTCGTGCGCCCTCTTCTGAATAGATATGATGAGTACAATAAGAGGGACTTATTCCAGTCAAATCATCGAGAGTCCACCCGATGGCTTTGCGATGTTGCTGGAGGACAGCAATCAGACGGGATTCCTATTCGGGATTGAGGTTGGAATTGATAATCGCAGGAAGGGTCTGATTAGAACCCAAAAAGATGTATTTCAAGTGAGTAGGAAGGGGCTTTAGTTCAAGGATGGGGTTATCAGCAGCGGCGGGTGGTTCAGAATAGACGTGAGGTTCAAGGGTAGGAGCTACTGGGTTGTCCAAATCTGGATTCGACTCATCCGTTTACGGGTCAAGATCTTTCTGCGGTTGATGAGGTATAATCAGGTCATTCCGGAAGTGTGTTTCATCAACCAAAGCCCTAATGTCACAAATCTGTTCGATGACACCGCAACTGATTCCTTGTTGGGCCTTAAATATATCAATTTTCAAGGTTTGATTCCCAAATTTGAGCTCTATTTGGCCCTCTTCACAGCTAATGTTGGCTCTAGCAGTAGCCAAGAAAGGTCTCCCTAAAATGATTGGTGTATCCCTAGGGTTCTCAGGTGCGTCCATGTCTAAAACTATGAAGTCTACAAGAAAGTAGAAATCCCGTACCCTCACAATAACATCCTCGAGAATCCCTTTTGGTGACTTTATAGATCGATATGCTAATTGTAATGTCACCTCAGTTGGTTTTAACTCAGATTCTTCTAGATGGTCAAGTAAGGATGTGGGTATTAGATTTATGGAAGCACCCAAGTCTAGCAAGGCTCTATCAAATTGGGTATCACCTATCTTGCAGGAAATCAGGGGAGTACCAGGATCTTTAGCCTTGGGTGGGAGTCTGCTTAGGATTACAGAGCTGGCTTGCTCTGACAGAACAATTGGACTCCCACTCTTGGTTCGCGGCTTACACTGGGGTGTACACACATTCTTTAAGAATCGTGCGTAAGCCGGTACGTGGCGGATTGCATCCATCAAGGGGATGTTTATGTGGACCTACTCAAAGAGCTTGACTAGGTCCTCCTCAGGTGCCACGAGCTTGGTAGTCTTCTTTCCCTTGGTCAAGGCCTCGGGAAACGGAATCTTGGTTGGTTCTTCTAGGATAGGTCCAGTTCTTGGATCTAGGACAGGGGTAGGAACGTCTTAGATTACCGTCCTAGGATTGGGATCACTACCAGGCTTGGAGTGGTTTGGATGAGGTGGATCTTGGGTTTCCTTACCACTACAGGTTGTTACGGAATTAAGTCCTGCCTGGTTTTGGTTGGGATTGGGTAAGCTGGGTTGCTGCTGGTAGCCTGCAAAAGAAGTGGAGGCCTCCATCCCGTCAGGTGAAGGAACAGAGGGGGCCTGATAAATCATATGGGTTTGGCTCGGGTTTGGGTTCATAACGCGCCGCTGGGTTGGCACGTTATTCGGGTTAGGAAGAGGTTGGGAAGGAAGAGTGCCTGGCTGGCGAGAATTTGCCAACTGGGCTAGTTGATTTTGGACCTCTGTAAGCTCATCCTTGTGTTGCTTTTGAATAGTCGCATTCATTCTTTGAATGTCAGCCAAAGTCTGAAGGATAAGGGACATTTGATCCTGATGGATAAGTGGGGTTGGGCCGAGACTGAGGCGGCTGGTAAGGACGAGGGGGTTATGGGCGGGGCTGAAAGGGTAGTCTTTGGGTTTGGGAATTTCCCGCCCACTGAAAGTTGGGATGGGTTCGCCACCCAGGGTTATAGGTGTTGGAGAACGGGTCGTTCTGGATGGCGTTGAGGTCCTCGCAGGTCTGAGGAACCTCCAGAGAGTCAGAGAAAGGGGGGATGGAATTCCCCGGGCTGGTGCAAAAAGGATCGGATGGACTTCCGGTCCGAGAATCAGTTGATGGATATGGATCCATCCTAGGAGAAGATCGATGAAGAATGTTTTGCACAGTCTCCCTTGTGGAAGGAGGCTGTGCAAAGGGGTTATGCACAGAGGTGGCTCGCTGCAGGTGCTGAGTCAGCTCATCCACCTTCTTTTCAATGATTGAGACCTTGTCCAATCGATTGGTCATTAATTCTAGGTCGACTGATGCGGACAGGCCCTGCGTCTCATGTGCTCCCCTAAGATTCGTCGATGCGCGGGTATTCGTCCTGTCGAATAATCCCATGGAGTCATTGTTGATGGAGTTCTCGCACATGTTTTCGAGAATCTCCCACACGGTGTCCTCATGTTGACCCATGATATTCCCTCCGCAGGTTGCATTGACGAAAAAACGGATGTCCTCACGGAGTCCCTGGTAAAAAGATTGGACCTGTTCCTATTTAGGAACTCCGTGATGGGGGCACTTTCTCATGAGATCCTGAAAGCGATCCCATGCCTCATGGAGAGGTTCCCTTGTTTGCTGAGTGAAGTGGGTAATCTGATGGCGCAAGGCATTGGTTCGACCAACGGGAAAGAACTTTTTCAAAAATTTGGACTGAAGTTCTTCCCAAGTGTTGATCGGCCGGGTCTGAGTTTGATACCAATGAGCGGCCTTGTCCATAAGAGAAAAGGAGAACATCTTCATGAGAAGAATATTCCGATTTTGCGCATCTGACCCAAAAGTTTGGGCAAGATGCTTTAGCTGTTTGATGTGCTGGAAGGGATCTTCGGAATTAATCCCATGGAATTTAGGTATAGCATGAATCATATTGGGCTTCAATTTGAAATCAGGTCCTTCAGTCGGGATTCTGACTCAAGGCTCAATGGCCACCGCAGCAGGATTATAATGGTCCCTCATCACAGGACGCTGCGGTGGGTGCACAAAGTTTTGGAAGAGGTCATTGAGTCGCTGGAGCTGGTGCTCCAGATTGTTTTCTTCCTCAACTAGCTGAGCCATGATGGGGGAAGAAGAAGAACTTGGTTCAGAATCAGATGAGAGAATGATGGGGTAGGGTTGCTGTGAAAACACGGGCGTCAAGGATTGGCCTTGACGAGAGTGAATTCCTAAAGGAGATCTTAAGGGTGGTCTTAAGGATCTCCTACCGTTCATGCACTGTTGGAATAGATGAGTTTAAAAGGTGCTGGACCCAATCAAGACACCCAAAAATTTGTTGGGTGACTACAGAGGTGCGGGGCAGATGGACCCCTTGATCAGAAAGATCGTCCGCCTGAGAATTACCTGGGCAGCTAGAGAGGGTGAGTCCCGCGAAGACCCCTACACGGTAGAGCATCCCCAAGGGTTTCAGGGTTTCCCCCACCCGACCTCTCTTGTCACTGCGGTTCCAAGTAGACCAGAATGGGGATCTTGACCTCTTAAGTCTACCTCTTTTACTTTAAGATCAAGGTGCTTAAGGTTTCACTTGAACTCTTAGGTATTTTTGTGAACAAGGTGGCCTAATTTGAAGGTTGGTTGACCCTAAGGGTCAACTTCACCTAGGGATTCCTTTGAGAATTTAGGCCTTGTTTCTTTTTTAGGGTTCAAGTGTTTAGAGAGCCAATTGCTTAGGAATTTTCTTAATAGGTATTTTCAACCAATGGCTTAGGCACACCTCTCTTTAGGAAGATCTTTTCTTTGTTAATAAAAGGTGTGTCTCTAAAAATCCTAGATTTTCAATCCTTGGATTGGCTCTAGTTGGTCCATTTTAGTTGCCTCAAAATTTTAGTATCTAGGGCTCAATCAAGAAGGTTTTAGCCCTAGTTCCTTAGTTGGATGGACAGTTAAGAATGTGTTGAAATGAAAATTAGGCAACTCTGATGAATTACTATGTATGATGCAGGTAGCCCTAAGTTGATTTTTCTTTTTGTTCCTTTTCAGATTTTAAGGGAGTTAAGAAAAGGGCTAATGAGGATTACCTGTTTGGTGGAGTGTTTGTTGTGCGGCTGCTCTTCTCATTTTTACCTACACACAAGAGAGAGAAAAAGATTAGCAATCTCTTAAAAGAAATTCAAAGCTTCTAGAATAGCCGTTACTCCCCGGCAACGACGCCAAAAATAGTAATGGTGGATTATGTCGACCGAAGCTTAGTCTTTTGTTTGGTATAGTAATGTCGTTGTGGTACAGATAAAATAACTACGATTTGTCGTCATTGCTACTATTACAATTTTACTCAGAAATGTTTTTCTTCCGAGGTCGAACTCAGGGAGCTACTAGAATTCTAGATGTACAATACTTTTATTACAAAAATAAGAGAGAGAGAGAGGTAGATTTTGTTTTTTGGCTTTTTCTTCTTCTCTTCTTTCTCTCTTTTTGCTGTCTTCTTTTTCTCTTCTTTCTTCACAGTTCTTGATCTTCTTCAGTTCTTCTTCTTCTTTCTTCCTTCTTCTCTTTGCTTTCAACTATGGCACCTTTTCTTTTTCTTCTTCTTTTCTTTGTCTGCAGAGCTTCATCCGTTGTCTGATTTCTCAATCAGACGGCTTAAGTGGTGTCTGCTACAGTGCTTCCTTTGTGCTTCTCCTTCTTCTTTCTTTCTTCTTCTTCTTCTTCTTGCAGTCTTCTTCTTCATTCTTCTTCTTCTTCCTGCAATCTTCTTCTTCTCGCACCCTGTCCCTGCACAAAGAGCAAAACCTACCCTGTCCCTCTACCCGCACGTCTCTCTCTCTCTGTAAACCACTCACAGGACGCTCTCCCAGAGCCGCGGGTAATCGGGTCGGGTTTCGTGCCCGTGACCAGGCGTACCGGCGTGTTTGGTACACGAGAAGTGCGCAGGTAGTATCAGGTCGGGTCCGCCGGATCCGCGTGATGAGCTCGCGGACCGGGCAGGTGAGTAGGTGCGGGACCTCACCCCAGTGCTTTCGAAGGCGACCAGTAGAAAACACAAAAATAATTTATACTACTGTGGGGTTTGGTAAACTCACGATGTGGGACTATCCCCTGCACTCTTTTCGCACGCGCCCGCAGGACGATTCCACCTTGCTCTCTGCTCAGCTGCAGCCACTATCGGTGCCAACTACTGAGGCGGAAGTCTCCGCAGACTTCACCCCAACCTGCAGCACCTGGGATCCTGAAGCTGCAAGGCCTGGAGCTCACCTCGAAGCTGCTTCAGTCGTCGTTAATGGCGACTGGGGTGGCGACCCTGTCAGACAGAAGCACGGCCTCTCGGCCTAATCAAACTAGCGGGGGACCTTCGCCGTGGCACGGCGAAGGTGGTGCGAGGTGCAGCAGGTCGTGGGGCGGCCTAGGCGTGCGTGCCTAGGTCGTCCTGTGACCGGAGGTGTGGGTGTGTTCGGGGGAGCGATGAGTGGGTGTAGAGCGGCAGTGGGTGGGCGGAGGTTGTTCAGCGTGATGAGGCGGAGGTT
Source organism: Thalassia testudinum (assembly GCA_037157565.1). Taxonomy (NCBI): domain Eukaryota; kingdom Viridiplantae; phylum Streptophyta; class Magnoliopsida; order Alismatales; family Hydrocharitaceae; genus Thalassia; species Thalassia testudinum. Next base: position 4,484,511 of record JAZHRO010000023.1, on the reverse strand, counting down.
ATGTGAGGGTTGGCGAGGCGTGTGGGGCTGCGGAGCGATGGGAGCGTCTCGCCGGAGGGTGGCCGGAGACGAGGAAGGTGATAGTGGACAGGAGCGGTCGAGGGTTTAATCGAATGAAAGACAGTGAGGAAAACAAAGAGGGGGAGATGGGGAATAGTTCTGACCTAGTTACAGGGACGAAGGGGCCGGAGCAGGGTAGCAGTCGTATCGACTGTCGCCGGAGAAGAAAATACCCAGAGGGAGAGGGCGGCGACGAGGGAGAGAGCGGGAGGGCGCACGTTGGGTACGGCGCAACGCAGGAAGAGCGAGCGAAGGTGGCTCTGTTGCTAGTATTGCAGCAGATCGACAAGATGGAGGAGGAGGAGCCGCCGGAGCTGGTGGGTTTCTGCCGGAGTGGGAAGAGAGGAAAAATGGGGGTTTTTCTCCGTCAGGACTGAGCTACCCCCGTCGGCTGGCGACGCTGGTCCTTATAAAGGCGAAGGCGGAGGGGTGGGCGTAGGGAGGCGACGTGCCTCCCTCGCCGGAGAGTGGTCGGAATTGCGACCCACACCTTCTGCGTGTTCGCACGGAAGGTGTGGGCGAGGGCAGAGGTCAAGGTGGTGTCCCTGCGACAGCAGACGTCGCAGGTAATACCCGGTTCAACTGGCAGGTACCCTCCCTCACCCTGCATGGCGCCATGCTCCGCGCAAAATCGCCGGAGCATGGCGCTGCTCAGAGATTTGCAGGAGGGACCTAAGTGCAAAGAATGACGAAGAACTTAGGGGCCAAAATGTAATATTTTCGAGAGTTGAGGGTCAAAAAGTAATAGATGAGGACCAAAATGCAAAGTCGGTCAAGAAGGTCTCTTCTTAGGCTCAAGTTTTTATGCATGAATAAATGGGACCTAAGGATTCTAATGGTGAATTTTATTTCTAGGTCAGACCTTATTTGACCGGCCAATTTACATAGAAACCCAAATTAAATCATTAATTGGGCATGGTTCTCAATGTAGGTCAAAATGGGTTCCCAAGGCCAAATTGAAGGTTCTAAACCCTAGAGATTATTTTTCTATGAATTTTAGAGGGTTTATTCGATTTTTACTTTACCTCGAACCTCGTAAATTGAAGTGGGTTTGTTTTAGGGTTACAAAATGTCATTTAATTCCTTGGAGTTGCTGTAGCCCTTGTTGGATCAAATCATCTCACTTTCTTTCTTATTAGGTTAGTTTGACCTATATTTGGATCCTGAGTTACCCTGTTTACTGATTGTGTTGGTGAAATTTCATTTTTACCCCTTATGACCTGTTTTCTTCACAAACTCAGAATTTTTTGAGTCAAGCCTTTCTATGAGTTATGTAGGAGCTTTTTCTCGCATATCTAGGTTAGATTGTGCTAGTTAGGGTTCATGATGAGGTTCTCATCAAGTATCCATGAAGCCATGTAGTCACAACTCTGTCATTTGATTGCGATTGTATAGCCTAAATTAAGTGCGAGCGCCTGCGTTGTGGATTTGAGGCGCACGAGGATACAATCCTACGACCTCACTCTTCGCGTACGTTGCTCAACCGCTGCACCACGCTTGCATTTATGTCGAGAAGATGGTCACGTGCGAGTGCGGCCTTGACTGTTGGATCTCGATCCAATAGTCCAAATCACATCACCCGTAAGCCTTTAAGGTTGAAGAGCAGCGGCAAAGAGGAACGTGGAGTGTTCTTGGCTGTTGGATCAAGATCCAATGGCTCAGAATGCTCCCCACATGTGCTTTAGAGATTAGGCGAGGGTTCTTGAGTGGCTAGGATGGGGCCACGTGGCGTCATCTGGGCCATTCAACTTCTTTTGTTCATAGGTGGTGCAACGGATGTCGGATCGGATCAATTCTCACGTCGTTAGGTTACGATCGTCAATCTGAACCCATCTATGTAGTCAGATTATTCATCTGAGGTTTAGATTTCCACCACCTTGCCCTCTGGCCTCTGATCTTTCTCAGACTGCATCTAATGCTATAAAGGTTTGATTGAGGCAATCTCAGAGGTGTTAGACTCCAATAGTCATCCTGGTTAGACCTGTATGGTTGGATCTTTAATCCGAGATTTAAAAAAATATCGCCTTGTCCCCTAACCACAAAAAGAGCAAATTAACCTATAATTTGTATAATCTATTCTAAATGCAGAATGATGCATATTATGCAATATGCTTCTATTGAAAGTGTACTAGAGGAGGGTGATTAGTGCTAAAGGCGATAAACAAATCGCTAATTGCAAATAATGAAAATTTAAGATAAACTCAAGCAAACCACAAATGAACACAATGATTTACAGTGGAAACCCAACCCTGGGAAAAAATCACTACCTAGATCTCTCAATCTAGGATTTTACCTCGAGTCAAACTCGGAATACTAATCAGTACTTATGGGATACCAAACACTTTTACAAACCCCCTTGATATCCCAATCAAGAGCAATAGATACCAAACCCTTTTTCAATCCCTCTTGATATTCCAATCAAGAGCAAATCCCTCTTTCTCAAGAGGAAAGGAATCCACAACACGGGCCCTCAGATTACAAGTAGATTAAGGAATAAAACATAATTAAAACACAATTTAACTTTTATGGATAGCCCCAATAATATATGCAATCATTGTATGAAATAGCTATCTAGGAGACTAACGTAAACTCCCTTAGTAAATGTGAGAAGATGATGCTGCTAGGAGTTGAAGTGATGAAGCTTCAAGCAAGTGTGAGTTGGAGAATTAAAGCTTCAATCACTTATAAGAACACCAAAGGTATGCTTTAGCTGAATGTAGACTTGAATGCACTTTAGAGTGTGTTTTGGGGTGTTCTGCATTTACCAAAGAGTGGAAAATCATCTCATATATATAGAGGGGTGAATGGACTAGTTTAGGTGTGCATAAGGCTCCTCTTCAACGGCTAAAATATTTCCCAATTGGATTTTCCAACGGCTAATTAATATGCTGCAAAAGTACTTTATCTAACGTTAGGTAAAGCTCATTTAATGTTAGGTGAACTATCTAACGTTAGATATTCAGTTAGGTGCAAAGTTCACTATCTCCTGGAGGTATCCAATTTAGCTCAAAATAGCTTACGTAACGTTAGGTACAAAGTACAGTACAAAGTTCATTATTCCCTTAAGCTTCTAAATGACACCAGCATTACTACCAAACGTTAGGTCTCATATACTTAACGTTAGATGGCTCGTAAAAGGCCCTTTAACTATTCAAACTAATCTTGTTGATCCCATGAGGGTTTAGGATGATCCATTAATACCTAAGGATATGTTTTATCATATTTTGACCTATTTAGGCTATAAGTGGTATTCTTGTGAGAATTGCATATGAATCCCTTTTGTTTATGCTAATATAAGATCTAATTGGGGCTCACCTTACATTCTAAAGAATAAAAGATTACAATTCAATTCCTATAATACAAAGAGACCTAAACTCAAAGAACATGATCTCCTCCTTCTTCTTGGCTTTAGATTTCATCAAGAGAGCTTCAACCTGAAAATCAATCTTGCAATATCTATGCATAAGATCCAATTTTAATCTCAATCACTTGAGATGTTTGTCATCATCAAAACCATCATTAAAGGCAAATGTGGTGCCTAATTGCTTATGCACCAACATCTATGACACTAAGAACATGCATAAATAGACATTTTAGGCCAATTCAATATGTGCACATCAGATGGGTTTCATGAATTTGAGCAGTGGTACACTTCTCCTTAAGAGAACTAAAAGCATGACTTTCATTGGGGCATTTGGTACTAGTGGAAAGGAACTTGGGAGTGACAGTTATCCTTTTTCCAAAAATAGTGGAAGTTAAAACTAGATGTCCCCTATTTTCTTATTCTTGGATATTTGCAAAAAATAGGCAGTTGGTAATGTTGTACCTAATGAAAAAATTTGCAATAGCAGGAGGTTATGTTGGGAATGTAGATCAGGAAAGAAAATCACAACCTAACGAGATAAGAACCAAAAAGAGAAGTAAGGATTACCTGAAGACCTTGGAGAGATCCTTAGAGAAGGAGATATTCTTTAGAGAAGGCTTTGGAGAGAAATGGGGCTAGGGTTTTTGAAGTAGAGAAATGAGGCAATTTTTTTTTTTTTGCACTTGCACTCTTTCATATGGGATGGGTCATGCACTTAAGTGGTTGAGAAAAAAATGTGAATTTACACTATAGGAAAATACATGTTTTGTGATGGTTTTTATTTTAAACCATTGCCATATTCTATTGCCAACTGCATCTATTTGGTGACAGTGTAAATGATGTACTGACACTATTTTTCCCAATCCTAGGGTTGAGGGTCTCGATAATCGCCGCCAATTTGATTTTGAAACGATTACTAAAGAAATAGTTGCTAAATGTCTACGTAGGAACTATTCGCGTGGGGAGGGAAATAATTTAGTGATGGTTATTAAATGTCGTATAGTAAAATACTGTCGCTGAATAAGTGAAGTTGGCAGGAATGTAGGATGGCGGGAAAACTTTTCATTTGGCGATAGGTAATAACTGTCGCCAAATCGTATATAAAGTATCACAATATTTTATTAATGGGTGGGAGTACAGCTGAGACGCCAAAATTAGATATTAGGCGACGGTTATAGAAAGGTTGTGATAACATAAGTGGTGACAGTTTAAATGAAAATCATCACCAAGTGTTTTTTTTTAAAGGATTTTCAGTGAAGGTGTATATCTATACCTGTTAACCAACTATAAAAGTAAAGCACACCATAATTGAAAATTAACTGTATATTAAATGCAATTGAGAAATAAATCATTTATATATAAAAAGTTCAACTATTATAAAAGATAAACATAATAGAAATACTACGTTGGGGCACCTATCCCACTAGCACTTGGTCCACCCCTATCATCGTCGTCCCGTCATGGAGGCTCATGAAATGTTGAATGCTCTGGTCTTCTAGACCCTCGGAGGAATGACATCAACTCCCTCAACTGCTGGCTCTGCTGCTCCAATAATTGGTCCTGTCGCTCCATCCTATCAGTGGTTGCTTGCAGTTTGGAGGTCATATCCTCCAATCTCTTCTCCATCTCCACCTCTCGACATTCCATTATCTCCATCTTATTAACATTGTCCACTTTGGATGTGGACGATGTCGATCCTTTCCGCCCATACCAGGAAGAGATAGTCACACTCCTGCCCTCGCTACCAACAAAGCCTCCTTACTCTGGAGGAATCATAGCCCTAAATGCCTCCTCTGGTGTCATCGGAGGCACCTAGGAGACAGTCGTGGAGTTCTCGTCCGTGACCCTCAGGAGGATGGATCAAGTCCATCATACGAGTTTGTAAATACATTTCGTCGAACTTTCAATATGTAAATAAATTCAGTAAATTAGTGAAAGAGCGATTTTTGTTTTCGATAAAAACTTTAACATAAAATGACGTGTCGTTGTATTTAATCACGTGGTAGAAAATCACTTTTCAAAATCTTTTAATTCTCAGAATCTAACCATGAAAATAGTTAGGTCATCTCCACAGGGAGGAACTAGCCTATTAAATTAGTGAGTGGTGCCTCGTTTGTTCGAAAATCTTAATGTGTGCGCATACTAACTAGTACACTTATTTTCAACATAAATTCTTGATCTAAATAATTAATCAAGAATACAGGTATGCATATGCAAAATCACCACTATAGGAATAGAAGAATCTTGATATTGGTATAGGTAAAAGCATGTTAATATTTATCTCTTTCAAAGCAAATCCCATTTATATAATCAATAACTCATATTCTATATTCTTTACGAGAAGCATGCAACTCAAAGTAATTCAGATAACAAAGAAGGATATCCATGCAATTGTGTCTTAATATAACAATGAGATAAATAAGGGAATAGTAACCTCGCAATGGCAAAAATCGTAAATACTAATTGCGAGAAAAACAGAGGATTATGTCTCTCTCCTTCGTGCATGTGTGGGGAAGCTTTGTCGGAGGAGCTATTAAGGGTGAAGGTGTGTCGGAGCGTGGGCTTTGCGATGGCATAGGAAGCACGGTCGGGGGTGGCTGGCGACGGCGATTGGAGGCGGAGGAGAACACCGGTGGTGACCTGTGCGCACATGATCGTGGACCGCGGTTGACGCAGCTAAGGACTTGGTCGTGTTCGCAGTGTCGAGGGGAGGCTGTTGCGCGTGGTTGGCGAGGAGAATCGAGGCCGGTGTTGATGGCTACGCGGAGGAGTGGAGGCCTGCATGTTGGGTTCCTTTGTGGTGGTGCAGTAGTAAGGAAGAAGGAAGGAAACGAAGAGGAAGAAGATGGAGGAGAGGGGTTGCATGGTAGGTCGCTGCGTGCAAGGAGGTGCTGCGCACGCGCGAGGCTGTGGCTTGAGCGTGCACGCGCTGTTGCAGCTGTGCGTGAGTGTGGAGGTCGTGTGCAAGGAATGCTGCGGCTGTGGCCACTGCGTGCTGTGGCGTGGAGGCTTGAGCGCACGGTCGACGTTGAAGATGGAAGCCGGAGCGTGCTCCTGTAGGCAATGGGAGTGAAGGAGCTTTGGGTTCTTTTGGGGGTTGTAGGTGGTGAACAAGAAGAAGAAGAAGACGTAGGGGAGTAGGCAGGGATGATGACAGTGGTGGTTGTGGTGGGGCTGGTTTAGAGGGCGTGCAGGCTCGGTGCTGTCACCACCGAGCCATGGCAGTCAACGGAGGGTGGGCAATGGTGCGCAGGGGATGAAGAGGGACGGAGTACGCTTCAGGCCACAGTGTTCGCGCTTGATCACGGTGCAGGCTTTGCTTCACAGTGGAGGAAGGAGACAATCCCTGCCAGGGGGGAGGATTGTGAGGAAGATGGCCAGCCTTCCCTTTAAAAACTCCTCCGTCATTTTGTTTCTTCGGTCGGAAGCCTCTCCAACCACATGGCGAAGATCCCAAGTGGTTGGAACGGCAAGATAAGTTATGATGGTTTTTCATCAGATGTCTGATAAATTCTCTAGATGTCTTAAAATGTGTAAACATCAGTGCATTTCTGGTGATGGTTATTGATAGGAACACCATCATGAGTCATAACTATCTCAGTTTGATCTGATTAAATCAATAAAAGCTTCTACATATCCATCAGAAGGGCTTAAGGGCACAACAACATTGATTTGAGAAGAAGACAAGAATACAAGGTTATTTCTACAAATTTACCATTCTATTACAAAAGCAGAATAACCGTGGGTTCTCTCAGGGGTTGAACAAAGGTCAAATGGTCTTAAGAGTCTAATAAGTAGGTTAGAACAGATAGAAAAGGATTTTCATGAGTTACAAGAATTAATGGACATCTGAAATCCTAAAAACAGACCCGCTTAATCTATTGAGGTTTTGGTCAGGATAAAATTCACCTAAAACCTCTAAAAATCATATAAAAATATTCTCTAGGGTTTGGTACCTTCCATTTGACCAATGGAACCCATTTTGACCTAAAATAGAGTCTCAGACAGACATTACCCAGTCAAAATAGGTCAAAACCAAAATCCAACTTCACCATTTGATTCCTTAGGTCCAAATTAGGTTTGTACCAAAATTTAGGCCCAATCTAAGATTGTTTCGACCTAGTTTCACTTTGGTCCAAGTCTGATTTTCTTTATTTCACATGGCCCTTTAGCTTTTAAATTTATTACAAAATGGTCCCTATCTTTATCATCATTTTATTCAAATAGGTCCCTATCACCATGAAATCCTAATCCTACAACTCTGGTGAGCTTGTTTTCGCATATTCTTCTTGATTCCTTGAAAGGGAAGTTCGTCAATCTTCAAATGGTCCCTATCTTTTTGCTTTGGCATATTCTTCAAATTTGAAAGGGAAGTTCATCAAGAAATTTCCTTCCTTTTGAGCCAGATCCTAAGCTCTACAACCTTCTCAATCTCTCATGCGAATGCATGAGAGATTCGGGTATATTTTGAGCTTCCATCTCCGGCGAACATTCCAAGCTTGGGAAGCTTGCTTCCCAAGCTTAAAGCATCCTCTAGAGGCCTATAAAAGAATCCCCAGATCAGACCAAGTTCCTCAAGCTTGATTTTGTCTTGGAACACCCTCAATTCCTCCCTCCTATTCAGGCTGAAAGGCTCCTCAAGCTCCAGTGACCTCCTTCGACTTCATTCTTCATCCATTCACAATACCGGCGATGGATTTATCTCCCTCAACTTCCTCCGTGTTGCGCAATACCGGCCGGCGCCTCTATCTCCTTCGTCCTCGCTTCCCAACCACCATCGGAGTCACCTTCTTCCCCGGTGCTGACCACACCGCAACCGGCGTCGCCTCTGCTCCCCATCGTCCGCTAATTACCTAGATAAGTTTCTTAACTCCCCTACATTCACATACCAACCACACTTCGATTCGACCACCATCTCACCCTAACGCCCTCTGTCTTCCACCTCATTGGCGTACCTCTGGCGAGTTCGCACGACCACTACACTCCAACAAATTGGCCACCGTTCATCCTTACACCTCCGCCTCGACCCAAGGAGCAAAAGCCCTCTATTTATTTCATCGATTGCTACTTCAAACATACCCCCGAACACCCCACCTTCGCATGGCTGCCAGTAACTCCACCCACGCGTGCCCGCTCAAGTTAGGGACCTAAATGAAAACTTTTTCAAAAGTTAGGGGCATAGTTGTGAAAGAAAGAATCAGACAGGACCAAAATGCAAACTTGGTCAAGATTATTTCAGATTGGGCCCAAATTTTCGTACAAACCTAATTTAGGTCCAAGAAATCTAATGGTAAAATTGGATTTTAGTTTTGATCAAGTTTTATTGGATAATTTGCACAGTTACCCAAATTAGGGTAACTTTCCGTCTAAGACTTTGTTTTAGGTCAAATTAAGTTCTGATGGTCAAATCAAGCATACCAAACCCTAGAGAATATTTTTATATGAATTTTAGAGGGTTTAGGAGAATTTTATCCTGACCAGAACCTCAGTGAATTAAGTAGGTCTATTTTTAGGATTTCAAATGTCATTTAATTCCTAAAATGCGTGAAAACCTATTTTGTTTTGCCTGAACCCTCTTGTTAGACTCTAAAGCACATTTTGAGCTTTATTTAACTCCTAAGAAAACTCACGGTTATTCTATTTTTGTGATAGAACGGTAAATTTACGGAAATAACCCTGTTTTCTTATTTTCTTCTCAGATCAGCGTTTTGTGCCATTAAGACCTTCTGATGGATATGTAGGAGCTTTTATTCACTTAATCAGATCAAATTGAGATAGTTATGGCTCATGATGGTGTTCCCATCACTACACCTCCAGTAGCTTCCACTATGCGTGCTGCCCGCTCTCCGCCAACTCTTCGTGCGGCTGCTGCAGGTTCCACGCCATTTCAGCAACCTCCACCACCTGTGCGCGTCCCCCTGCGCCTTCTCCTTGTCCGTGCACACCCAACAGGAACGCCTGCCCAACCTCACAACTACCCTCGCGCGCGCAAGCACCACTTGTCCACGCAGCAGGTGCAATTGTAGCAACATGCTCATGGCTGTACGTCCTCCAGCAGTTTCGCCCAGGTGCGCCCGCTCGCTACACCTCCGCCTACGCACATCTCCAGCACGCACAGCCATCCCACGCACGTGCATCCCCCTACACCTCCTCGCCTCCAACCCGCACGACAAGCCGCTTCATAGCAGCAGCAACCAGCCCACTGCTACCACCGTTCTCTCTTCCATACTGCTGCCTCTGGCCACCGTCAGCCGTGCTACCACCACCACCGGATGCACGTCGGCCTCGCCTACCTTTGGTGAGCTTTGCACCTACAGACTCTCCCTCCTTTGCGCATGCAAGCAAGGGGAAGAATCTCCCCTGTTTCGCTACAGTAGCATTCGTATTACTTATTACATCAATTGCCATTGTCAAGCCAACATTTATCATTAAATGGAATATATATATTGTGTGATTTTATGCAAGTACCCCTCCTTTTTCCCTTTATGCTACAATCTTTGTTATAACTCCAATTTAGAAGGATTTCAATTCTGTGCTTGGGGAAACTGTAACGAGCGCGTACCCCAGACGTCTTTTAAGACGTCTGGGAGGTGGCCCAGACGTCTGTAAAGACGTCTGGGATCACATCCAGACGTCTGACCAGACGTCCTGGATAGTTTACAGACGTCTGACGAACAGTTATACTCGCACGGGATATTCGTCTGCGCGCCTGTGCGCGCAGACCTGAGATCCGCATCTTCTCTGCGGCTGCAGGCGACTGCGGGCGTCTCTCTCTCCTCTCCGCGCGGCGTTAAAAGGGGGAGGGGGCGCGCCTCCCCTCCCGTCTCCACCATCTTCCTCCTCTCCTGCTGCGGGCGGAGCGAGCGGACGCGAGGGCGCAGCGGCAGCGGCGCAGCAAAGGCGCGGAGGAGCGGCGTGCGAGGGCGGGACTCTGCCGTGAGGGCGAGCTCGCCGGGAGCGGCTTGGCCGGCCGGCGGAGGGCGCAGGGGGCGCAGAGCGTCGCGAAGAGGGACCTGCTGCGGGCGGAGCAGCGGACGCGCGAGGTGCGACGCGGGCGGCGTCGCGAGCGGAGGCCGAGCGAGGTTCTGATTCTGGAAAAATCTCCAGAATCAGACGTCTGGACTGATATCCAGACGGCAAGGCCGACGTCTGTGTGATCATACAGACGTCTGAAAGGTGAGTTCCGCTTTCTCCTTCTTCTTTTGTCGACTGGCCGTACTGAAGGAGGAGGGTTGGCTGTGCGCAGGTGTTCGGATTCGTCATCCTTTGCGAATCCGACGTCTGGAAGTTGGACCAGACGGCGGGAGTGACCTCCAGACGTCCGGAGAGACCATCGGACGTCTGGGATCGAGGAGAGACGTCGCCACAGACTTCTGGACGTCCGGGGAACCAAGCCGAACAGGTAATTCTCTGATCCACCGTTTAAGACGTCTGGAAGGAGTTCCAGACGTCTGATTTTGCACAGTATTGTCTTTCTCGACCCGTTTAGGGCCCGTTTGGGCTCCGTTTTCCGCGATTCGAGTTGCGTTCGATTCAGAATTTATTCCTCTACCCGTCTACAGTAGCTATACACTGTTTTGAGACACCCCTTGTGTTTGATCCTTGTGATAGGACCTCGTTCGGTTGCCGTCTTGAGAGTCGCGGAGGCGCGCGGGATTCCCGACCACGCCCCCATTACTTCCGTTGTACCTGGTAGAGTGGTTTTATGTATTAATAAAATCTGTTAAAGTATGGAACCATAACTAGAACCTAGGGCATTGCATGAATCCTAGGAATGAGAAATATATGGAATGGTAGCTCCTAGGTGTTGCATGAATCCTAGGGCCGGAAAACTAGATTGTATGATAGATCCTAGGATATGGCATGAATCCTAGGATGGAAAAACTAGTGGAATGTACATTACTGCAGTCTTGGAAAAATGGAAAGGAATATATAAAGCTGCCTGTAAAATTAATTAACAGCTGCCTGTTATGCATAGAGAATCATGTTGAGATCATGGAATGTGAGAACGTGAATCTGGAAAGTGAAACATATGATGTTCTGAGATAAAGAGCTGGAACCCTACGGGGAATTAGGAGTGGAACTCCTGGAAAGAAAAGGAATGGAACTGAGATGTAGTTTGTACTGTCTCTTGGGTACGCAGTACCAAGGGAAGTACCTGTACCTGTTTTAGTGCAGAGTGGGGCCAGCCGCCCCAGGGACCCGGGGTTAGGCTTGGCCGCTCTGTACCGACTTGTTGGCCCTCGTGTACGTAGTACCGAGGAGAGCTAGTAGTGCTAGGAGAGTACTAGCTACCCCACGGGCCCCGGGGTTCTGCTAGCCTCCTTCACCGACTTGTTAGGCCCACTAGGGCAAACCAGGGTAGTCAGACGAGGGTGCGCGGACTGTGGAGGGGCAAGGCCCCGGTTTGGTTACTGTGGAGGGGTTGGACCCCTGTTACTGAGAGGGCTCTGCCCTGGTTCCGTGCTGTGCTTTGGGCGCACCCGTTGACGGAAACGACTGACCGCGTGCCAGTACGGGCTAGCTACCTGTGCGTTTATCGCGCGTGCCGTAGTCACCGTTACGTCTGTCAGTGACCTTGGGGTGGTTGACTGAGGGTAGGATCACCACGGGGGACTCTCCCGGCCAGGAGAGCACCACGTGCTACTTCTACTGTTGGAAAAGACTGCAATCAAGATCGTCCCACGAGGACATTCGAGATCAAGTAAAGGATCTGAGAAGTAAATGAAATAGTGAGAAAAATTGAAAGATGTAAATAAAGGAAGTAATAGAACATAACAGCTACTGTACACTCTACTGTTGCCTTTAGTTAGTTTGCCACTCTACTCAGCGTTTTGCTGACGTGTTACACTCGTTACCTTTTTCAGGACCAGGTGTTGAGCAGCCAGGGTCGGCGGCTGCAGAGGACGCTGGGCCGAGTAGGGTCCAGTAGAGTTGCCACAGCTTTGTACCTTCTTTTGTTTCTGTTCTAGTGAGTAGTTTTGTTTCCGCTGTACCTTCCTTACCTGCAGTTTTTGTTATATGATAAATGTTGTTTTACTGTTGTGGTGGTGCCTACTGTAGTAGTTTCTTTCCTTACTGCTGTACTTTTTACTGTTAGTTATATTCATGCTGAATGTGGTTTATTTTACTGTCTTTTGGTTACTTCCTCGTTGGACGACTGGGTCTTGGGATTAGTCGAGTCGGTCCGGTTCTCGTGTCTCGTAGGGACTCGGGAACCGGGTCGTTACAAGATGGTATCAGAGCAAGGTCGTCCCGAGAAGTGAATCAACTGACTGGAAAGTAACCAATTCACATGTTTATAGCTAGAGTAGCCACCACAACATATCTCTTGACATGAGCTCTTAGAAGTGTTGTTAGGTACCGTCTGTTTTGACGTTTCCGTTTTGTTTCGCGTCTCCTTGCAGGAGATGCCTCGTCGTGGGACTGGCGAGACTGGCCGCGGGCGCGGCCGAGGGCGAGGTCGGCGAGGTGGACGTGCTGTCGTTGACGTCTCGGTGGACCAGCCACCACTCCCTGGCATCCAGGCCCAGGACCTCGCCAGACTGATACGGGATATTGTGCGAGAGGAGCTCCACCCACCGCCCCGAGCACCTCCTCCTGGGGTTGCAGAGGGGGAGTCCTCTGTGGGACCACGCGACGGACGCGGCGCCGGACACGAGGGAGGGGATGGGCCCCTGCCGCCCCCACCTTCCTCCGACACTTCTGTACACGAGGCACCTTCGCCTGGAGGTGCACCAGCACCTCCCCTACAGCACCACTTCGAGCTTTTCGGGCAGTTCCGGAAGCTGAAGCCCCCCTCCTTCAAGGGGGATGAGGACCCGACCGAGGCAGAGGACTGGCTTGAGCAGCTGGAGAAGATCTTCGACACCCTTCGCCCCCCGGTGGAGTGCCGCGTGGCCTTTGCCACGTACCAGCTAGAGAGTGCGGCACACCGGTGGTGGAGGGCGGTCCGGGGACAGGAGAGGGACGAGCCGACGTGGGACCAGTTCGTCACCCTCTTCTGCGAGCAGTACTTTCCCCAGACGTGGCAGGACCAGAGGAGGCGGGAGTTCCACACTCTCCGCCAAGGGACGATGACCGTGAGCGCGTACCGCACGCGTTTCTTGGAGCTGTCCCGCTTTGCAGCGACAGCGGTAGCCACTGAGGAGGAGCGCCTTTGGAGGTTCACCGAGGGGCTCCGGCCTGCGATCCGGGGGTATGTCAAACCCCTGAAGCTGCCGACGTTTTCGAGAGTGGTAGAGGCAGCCATGACTTACGAGGAGACCAACCCGTCCGCGCGAGAGACCGACGGCGGGAGGAAGAGGCCCTTTCAGCCAGACTTCTCACAGGGCCGGCGAGAACGGAGACACGTGGCGTCCGCAGGAGAGCCGTCACGTTGTGCAGGGCCATCAGTGGCCTTTGGGGGCCCTCGACAGGGGCCAGTCGCCAGCACCGGACCCCCGCCTAGCCGACAGCAGGGACTCACTGAGGGCGGGAGTCGGGTTCCCCTCTGCTACCAGTGTGGCCAGCCGGGCCACGTCAGGAGGGACTGCCCATCTAGGGCAGGAGGTCAGCAGATACTTCCCGCGCAGAGCACTGGAGGGCGCGCAGGAGGCCGCGGTTTCCAGGCGCGAGGAGGAGGACCGCAGTCGCGAGGAGGGTACCGGCCAGCACCTACCCGTCCGACGCAGAGTGTGGCTGCTTCGTCCGCACCTAGAGCAGAGGGGCGTATCAACGCCCTAACACACAGGGACGCCAGAGCTTCGGGATCCGTGGTAGCAGGTATGGTTTCAGTTTCTGGCAGACTCGTTTACACGCTTTTCGATTCCGGCGCTACGCACTCGTTTGTCGCAGACAGTTTCGCAGTTAGTTTGGACCAGGATTATACATTGTTAGAGAACCCGTTCGTAATCAGAGGTCCGAGTGGTCAGCTGTTTGTAGCTGAGGAGGTGTACACGGGTTGCGGGGTCAGCATCGGGGGACACAGCCTGCCAGCTGACCTGATTATGATACAGATGGAGGACTTTGGGGTGATCCTGGGGATGGATTGGCTGTCCGCTTACCACGCATTGGTGGACTGCTTTGAGAGGAAGATTGTCTTCTCCATTCCGGAGTTGCCTTCCTTCGAGTTTCACGGGCAGCCAGTGGACGGAGGTTTCAGGTGCATTTTGGCACTTCGGGCGGCGAGACTTTTGAGCCAAGGGTGTGAGGGCTTCTTAGCTTGTGTGGTGGCAGAGCACAGCCCCGTGGCAGACTTCCAGAGCATCCCGGTGGTCAGAGAGTACCCCGACGTGTTTCCAGACGAGTTACCAGGACTACCGCCCGAGCGTGAGATCGAGTTTGAGATCTCACTAGTACCAGGGACCAACCCCATCTCCACCGCGCCATACAGGATGGCACCGCTTGAGCTGCGAGAGCTCAAGTCTCAGTTGCAGGACCTTTTGGAGAAGGGTTTCGTGAGGCCCAGTGCGTCTCCCTGGGGAGCCCCGGTACTGTTTGTGAAGAAGAAGGATGGGACCCTACGCCTTTGTGTGGACTACCGACAGCTGAATAGGGTCACCATCAAGAACAGATATCCGCTGCCGAGGATTGACGATTTGTTTGACCAGTTGCGGGGTGCCACGGTGTTTTCCAAGATCGACTTGAGGTCTGGATACCACCAGTTGAGGATCAGGGAGACCGACGTCTCCAAGACAGCTTTCCGCACCCGGTACGGACACTACGAGTTTTTGGTCATGCCGTTTGGGCTGACCAATGCCCCCGCTGCTTTCATGGACCTGATGAACCGGGTGTTCAGACCGTACTTGGACCAGTTTGTGGTGGTTTTCATAGATGATGTACTCATCTATTCTAGAGATCGGACGCAGCACGGACAGCACTTGCGGATGGTTCTGGACACTCTGAGACGACGCAGGCTGTACGCCAAATACAGCAAGTGCGAGTTCTGGTTGAGGGAGGTGACCTTTTTGGGTCATGTGATCTCTGGAGACGGCCTGGCGGTGGATCCCGCCAAGGTCGAGGCAGTGCTCAGGTGGGAGAGACCGCGTTCAGTCACTGAGATTCGCAGTTTCCTGGGACTGGCAGGTTACTACAGACGGTTCATCAGAGGGTTTTCGCAGATTGCACGTCCTATGACACAGTTGACTCGGAAGGATGTGCCTTTCACTTGGACAGACGCCTGTGAGGCGTGTTTTCTGGAGCTGAAGGAGAGGTTGACCTCGGCTCCTGTGCTCACCATTCCTGACAGTAGTGGCGGGTTCGTTGTGTACACGGACGCTTCCTTGCAGGGGTTAGGAGGTGTGCTCATGCAGAGGGGTCACGTGGTCGCTTACGCTTCGCGGCAACTGAAGCCCCATGAGCATACCTACCCTACCCACGACCTAGAGTTGGCAGCTGTTGTCTTCGCGCTGAAGACATGGAGGCATTACTTGTACGGTGAGACCTTCGAGATTTTTACAGATCACAAGAGCCTCAGATATCTTTTTGACCAGAAGGAGCTCAACATGAGACAGAGACGTTGGCTGGAGCTCCTGAAGGACTACGACTGCAGCATCTCCTACCACCCGGGAAAGGCCAATGTGGTGGCTGACGCCTTGAGCCGTAAGGCGCCCGCACGCTTGGCCAGTCTACAGTTACAGAGTTGGAGCCTTTTGGAGGAGGTGGGCAGTTGGCGACCTCTAGAGTTACGAGGGTACTGTGGGGCAGTGACGGTGACACGGCAGACCAGACCAGAGTTGATAGACCGCATCATCACGGGACAGATGGCCGATCCGTACTTGCAGTCTTTGCGCGACAGAGTACTGTCAGGGGACCCAGGGGACTTCTCTTTCACAGACCAGGTGTTACGCTTGAGGGGACGGCTGTGCGTCCCCAGAGACGAGGAGCTGTTGAGAGAACTCCTGACTGAGGCACACGGTTCCAGATTCACCATACATCCCGGAAACACGAAAATGTACCATGACTTGAGACGCGAGTTCTGGTGGAGAGGGATGAAGCGGGATGTGGGTGAGTTCGTGCAGCAGTGCTTAGTGTGCCAGCAGGTGAAAGCCGAGCATCAGAGGCCTGCAGGGCCGCTTCAGCCGCTTCCAGTGCCAGAGTGGAAGTGGGAGAGCATCACCATGGACTTGGTGGTGGGTTTACCTGTTACCCAGCGAGGACACGACGCGGTCTGGGTAATAGTGGATAGGTTGACGAAGACGGCACGATTCTTGCCGATCCGAGTCACTTTGGGACCAGCCCAGTTGGCAGAGAGGTACATCCGTGATGTGGTGCGACTACACGGAGTTCCGCGGGAGATCGTATCCGACCGGGATACCCGCTTTACGTCCCAGTTTTGGGCTGAGTTTCAGCAGGCTTTGGGGACGAGGTTGAGGTTTAGCACGGCTTACCACCCCCAGACGGACGGACAGTCAGAACGCACGATACAGACACTGGAGGATCTTTTGCGTGCCTGTGTACTAGACTGGAGGGGCTCTTGGGAGGAACACCTGCCCCTGGCAGAGTTTGCATACAACAACAGTTATCACTCGAGCATCGGCATGGCTCCCTACGAGGCTCTGTACGGACGGAAATGCACGGCACCCTTGAGTTGGGTTGAGGTGGGGACCAAGTGGGAGGTTGGCCCCAGGTTGATCCGGCAGAGTCAGGAGGTAGTTGAACAGATCCACAGACGACTCCGCACTGTCAGGAGCAGACAGAAGAGCTACGCAGATCGCAGACGCAGAGAGGTGCAGTTCGAGGTTGGGGACCACGTCTTTCTTCGTGTTTCGCCCATGAAGGGCTTACAGCGGTTTGGGGTGAGAGGGAAGCTCGCGCCGAGGTTCGTGGGGCCCTTCGAGGTCCTGGAGCGGGTTGGACCCGTTGCTTACAGACTTGCCCTTCCCCCGCAGCTTTCTGGTGTGCACGACGTGTTCCACGTGTCCAACCTCAGGAAGTACGTAGCCGATCCCAGCCACGTACTGAGTCACGAGAGCGTCGAGGTGAGCGACGACCTGACCTACCCCGAGCGGCCAGTGCAGATCCTAGACCGAGCCGTCCGCAGGTTGAGACGAAAGCAAGTACCCCTGGTAAAGGTTTTGTGGAGGAGCCAGCGGTACGAGGAGGCTACCTGGGAGCCTGAGGCGGCAATGCGGGAGCGGTACCCAGAGCTTTTCGCGGGTACGTCTTTTCGGACCGGCTTCGGTCCTCTTTGAGTTTGTTATGGTTATTTGGACATCCTTTTTCCGCACCCTAGTTGGCGCAAGTTTCGGGGACGAAACTTCCTTTGAGTTTGTTATATTGTAACGAGCGCGTACCCCAGACGTCTTTTAAGACGTCTGGGAGGTGGCCCAGACGTCTGTAAAGACGTCTGGGATCACATCCAGACGTCTGACCAGACGTCCTGGATAGTTTACAGACGTCTGACGAACAGTTATACTCGCACGGGATATTCGTCTGCGCGCCTGTGCGCGCAGACCTGAGATCCGCATCTTCTCTGCGGCTGCAGGCGACTGCGGGCGTCTCTCTCTCCTCTCCGCGCGGCGTTAAAAGGGGGAGGGGGCGCGCCTCCCCTCCCGTCTCCACCATCTTCCTCCTCTCCTGCTGCGGGCGGAGCGAGCGGACGCGAGGGCGCAGCGGCAGCGGCGCAGCAAAGGCGCGGAGGAGCTGCGGCGTGCGAGGGCGGGACTCTGCCGTGAGGGCGAGCTCGCCGGGAGCGGCTTGGCCGGCCGGCGGAGGGCGCAGGGGGCGCAGAGCGTCGCGAAGAGGGACCTGCTGCGGGCGGAGCAGCGGACGCGCGAGGTGCGACGCGGGCGGCGTCGCGAGCGGAGGCCGAGCGAGGTTCTGATTCTGGAAAAATCTCCAGAATCAGACGTCTGGACTGATATCCAGACGGCAAGGCCGACGTCTGTGTGATCATACAGACGTCTGAAAGGTGAGTTCCGCTTTCTCCTTCTTCTTTTGTCGACTGGCCGTACTGAAGGAGGAGGGTTGGCTGTGCGCAGGTGTTCGGATTCGTCATCCTTTGCGAATCCGACGTCTGGAAGTTGGACCAGACGGCGGGAGTGACCTCCAGACGTCCGGAGAGACCATCGGACGTCTGGGATCGAGGAGAGACGTCGCCACAGACTTCTGGACGTCCGGGGAACCAAGCCGAACAGGTAATTCTCTGATCCACCGTTTAAGACGTCTGGAAGGAGTTCCAGACGTCTGATTTTGCACAGTATTGTCTTTCTCGACCCGTTTAGGGCCCGTTTGGGCTCCGTTTTCCGCGATTCGAGTTGCGTTCGATTCAGAATTTATTCCTCTACCCGTCTACAGTAGCTATACACTGTTTTGAGACACCCCTTGTGTTTGATCCTTGTGATAGGACCTCGTTCGGTTGCCGTCTTGAGAGTCGCGGAGGCGCGCGGGATTCCCGACCACGCCCCCATTACTTCCGTTGTACCTGGTAGAGTGGTTTTATGTATTAATAAAATCTGTTAAAGTATGGAACCATAACTAGAACCTAGGGCATTGCATGAATCCTAGGAATGAGAAATATATGGAATGGTAGCTCCTAGGTGTTGCATGAATCCTAGGGCCGGAAAACTAGATTGTATGATAGATCCTAGGATATGGCATGAATCCTAGGATGGAAAAACTAGTGGAATGTACATTACTGCAGTCTTGGAAAAATGGAAAGGAATATATAAAGCTGCCTGTAAAATTAATTAACAGCTGCCTGTTATGCATAGAGAATCATGTTGAGATCATGGAATGTGAGAACGTGAATCTGGAAAGTGAAACATATGATGTTCTGAGATAAAGAGCTGGAACCCTACGGGGAATTAGGAGTGGAACTCCTGGAAAGAAAAGGAATGGAACTGAGATGTAGTTTGTACTGTCTCTTGGGTACGCAGTACCAAGGGAAGTACCTGTACCTGTTTTAGTGCAGAGTGGGGCCAGCCGCCCCAGGGACCCGGGGTTAGGCTTGGCCGCTCTGTACCGACTTGTTGGCCCTCGTGTACGTAGTACCGAGGAGAGCTAGTAGTGCTAGGAGAGTACTAGCTACCCCACGGGCCCCGGGGTTCTGCTAGCCTCCTTCACCGACTTGTTAGGCCCACTAGGGCAAACCAGGGTAGTCAGACGAGGGTGCGCGGACTGTGGAGGGGCAAGGCCCCGGTTTGGTTACTGTGGAGGGGTTGGACCCCTGTTACTGAGAGGGCTCTGCCCTGGTTCCGTGCTGTGCTTTGGGCGCACCCGTTGACGGAAACGACTGACCGCGTGCCAGTACGGGCTAGCTACCTGTGCGTTTATCGCGCGTGCCGTAGTCACCGTTACGTCTGTCAGTGACCTTGGGGTGGTTGACTGAGGGTAGGATCACCACGGGGGACTCTCCCGGCCAGGAGAGCACCACGTGCTACTTCTACTGTTGGAAAAGACTGCAATCAAGATCGTCCCACGAGGACATTCGAGATCAAGTAAAGGATCTGAGAAGTAAATGAAATAGTGAGAAAAATTGAAAGATGTAAATAAAGGAAGTAATAGAACATAACAGCTACTGTACACTCTACTGTTGCCTTTAGTTAGTTTGCCACTCTACTCAGCGTTTTGCTGACGTGTTACACTCGTTACCTTTTTCAGGACCAGGTGTTGAGCAGCCAGGGTCGGCGGCTGCAGAGGACGCTGGGCCGAGTAGGGTCCAGTAGAGTTGCCACAGCTTTGTACCTTCTTTTGTTTCTGTTCTAGTGAGTAGTTTTGTTTCCGCTGTACCTTCCTTACCTGCAGTTTTTGTTATATGATAAATGTTGTTTTACTGTTGTGGTGGTGCCTACTGTAGTAGTTTCTTTCCTTACTGCTGTACTTTTTACTGTTAGTTATATTCATGCTGAATGTGGTTTATTTTACTGTCTTTTGGTTACTTCCTCGTTGGACGACTGGGTCTTGGGATTAGTCGAGTCGGTCCGGTTCTCGTGTCTCGTAGGGACTCGGGAACCGGGTCGTTACAGAAACTCTTTGATAAACAATTGTTAGTGACTTGTGCGAGTTTAGATGGGCCACTGCCTCCCTGTGGATACAACCCACTCTCCTATGAGTGGTTAATTTCAATTCAATACCTTGATTAGTCGATTTTTCCACCACTTAGAAATACAACGACAAATCATTTTTTTTGAAAGCGAAAATAGACTCATCAATGGTTCAAATCATCATTTTGACCCTATCTTTTTACACTCTCACTCTTGATTTTATTGAGATATTATTCTGATATATATTGAGCTCTATTTTGATTACATTTGCATATATTTCTCATTGTGATTAGTGATTGAATTGTCCAATTTACTCCATGCAAACGACCTCAGACTCACTTCTATTTCTCGAGTTTTATAAATTTAAGTGTTGTATCGCCTTTGTTCGCTATGCTACAACGTGTTTTCTTAAAACTCGACGAAAATGCATCAACACTCAACAACTAGCTTAGCTATCTAGCTAAGAGCTAGTAGCTAAGTAGCATTGAGTTGAGCTGAGATGAGCTAACTAGAGCTATGTTGAGTTGAGAATGAGTTAAGGTGAAGCTTAGAAAAGCTGGAGCAAGGAGCTGAGAGAGCTTCTGTAGCTTTGAGGCTTCTTCTGTTTCTAGGGTTTTGCCTTTCACTTTAGCTTGCCAAGATTCAAATGGTGACTATGAATCTTACATACCCTGACAAGTCGACCTATATACAAATTCAGACAAAACAACAAAAATATCTATCTACTCATGCAAGGGTCTAAAAATGCAAGAATACCTAATGCATTTCTACTACTGTAGTGCAGGTGTAAAATACCTAGGAACTAGCTGTGAAATACGCTTAAAAGTTATGATAAACAGGAGTTTATCACCTACATGGCATCAATTGTCACCATGCCCCAATTTTGATAAGGTTATTTACAAACAGGTGGCAAGAAAGGAAACCATATAATTTTGAATCTAGTAATATTATTTTAATTTACATTTTTTGATTAAATATTCACATAGACAATAAATGTCATTATATCGATAGATATCTAAACTCATTATTAATTTCGATTTCTTGGTCGTGTAAGCATAATGGGTTGAAGATCGAAGATCTTACGGTGGTGTGACATCATTCCTATTGAGAAAAATTTTGTATGAACAATGAGTTCATGAGTTAAAATAACGAAAGATAATGTGAATATTTGGAAGTGTAAAGCAATTCAAAGAATGTTTTTTTTAATTATTAAAGTAAATGGAATTGATGGAAAATTAGTAATCCTTTTTCGCATTGCACATGGAATGCTACATAAAAAATGTGACATAAACATGCTACAAGATTTTCCAACTAAGGGCTTTCCATTTTAAATTTTACTTATTTTCTGCAACCTCAGAAAACCTTCAGCCTCCTGAGCCACCTAGAGGTATCACGTCATGGATCACTACTAAGGCTACTTAAGGAATTGTACATGAAGTTATTGCCGAGCCTCCTTTGAAAATTGGCAACCAAGCAAGAGATGTGAATAATCCTTGTGAATCAAGAATAGATGGAAAGGGGGGCTATAAGGGGCACCCCTCCCCCCCAACCTTGAACTTACCCACAATTGTAAAGGACTATGTGGTTTCCCATGTAAAATGTCCAATAAAAAGGATTCCAATAGCATACTTGTCCCCCATGTCTAAACTTACTAATAAATAACATATATTCCTCGGAGTCTTTTATGAAAATGATTATAAAACTAATCCCCACTATATTGTTAATATGATTAATTGTGTTTTTGATAATGACAATGATTGTTTTGTGTAAAAACTAATAAGTATTGCAGGATTTCATGAAAGTTAAGGATGGTCTAAGATTAAGCTAAAGATTGTGGATAAGAAGTTTTAATCTTAGGTCTTTTGATTATTCAATGTAATCTTTTATCTCTTATGTTTAAAAATGTAAAGGAGCCTTTATTCTATTCAAAATTATCCTCAGGAGAAACTCTACAACCCTCTAATATTCTTTCTTATCTTGGAAATTTGATATTTGCATGCTATAGTCACCTCGTCTTCGGACATCTGAAATCAAATTTTCAAAAGTTTGAATTTCTTCTTGGGATGCCTAAATCTCTTTGTATAACTTGTCTTTCTATCTCTATGATTAAGACGTCTGATAGATCAATTTTAGATGTTTGATCCTTTATTCTTGACACTTATTCTTCACCTACCTCTTCTTTAAGTCTAGTATAGAATTATTTTGACTTTCAAACGTCTCTTATATATCTTAGGGTTTAGCTTGTATAATGCCTTAACAATCATTTTTAAAAATTCAAAACATTTGACCTTTGATTAATGCTTAGTTACCTTTGTTCATCTAAGCATTTTTTAGCTGTTTAGATGTCTAGTCTATTCCTTGAAATGTCTAGCCTATTCCTTGAAATGTTTGATTTCCCTAAGCATCAGTTGATTATGTAAACTCATCTACGTGTGGTTTATTTTCTCAAATCTAGGAACCTCCGATTTTGAACCTGTTTATAGAACATCAACTTAAATTAAGTTTTGATCAATCAATCATATTGTAAGGCATTGACCCAATTTAATCTACTTTTTAAATTTATTACTTTCAAATGCCTTGTTTCTCATTTAGACATCTATCTTCTTTCTCATATATCTCTTCCTATTTCAAATGTTGGATTCAATTATTGAAAACTTTTGAGTGTTATGGTCATCGATTGTCGAAAAAATCATAAGGAGATTTCGATTTCGAAATCCACATCGTAGTATATGTAAAAATTCGAGATCAAATAAACATAATCGAGATTGGTGAGTCCCAAAGAGGATGTGATATTTGATTTATGAAATTGTGGTAGGTTTTATTTATTTTTGCTTTTTTTTTTTTGCTATATATATAGTTTTTAAGATTTTTGTATAGTCATAATAAAAAATTAACACTAAGCTAAGTAGTAGAATAAAGAGAGAGAGAACAATGATATTATCAATGCTACGAGTTTTTATTACAATAAATAAAAGAGATGTCTATTACTACAAAATAAAGCTACACTAGAATGTGGAAATAGAAAGATAGAAAATACCTCCTTAGATGGATGCTTGAGAGATGTTACGAATAGGGCATCAAGCATCGTTTAAGACGTCTGAGAAGTGGCCCAGACGTCTAGCCAGACGTCTGGAAGCCTTCGCAAAAGTCTGGTATTAAATTTTTTCGACGTACGGGTTCTCGTCTGCGCGCATGCACGCGCAAATTGAACCTGCCACCCTCCTTCTTCTCTTTCCTCTCCCTCCCTGCAAACGTCACCTTTCCTCTTTCTCTCTCCCCGTGGCTGCCTTACAAATACACTTCCCCTCACCCTCACTCCACCGCCTTCTTCTTCTCCTTCTCCCTGTCAGCAAGAGAGCGGGCGAGCGAGAGCGGCAGTAGTGACTGCTGTGGGCGTGTGGGGAGGAGAAGCTGTTGCGAGAGGAAGAAGGAGCTCGACCACGAGGGTACGAGCTTGCCGGGGTAGCTAGAGCCGACCGGTGGGAGAGCAGCGAGCGTGGGGTGCCGCGGAGGAGCTGCTGCAGCTCAGGCAGCAGGCGGACGCGGCGTGGCACTGCTGTGCACTGCGGGCGGAGAGCGAGAAGGTCTTGATTCTGGGGAAATTTCCCAGAATCAAACATCTGGACTTACGTCCAGATGACACAGGAGACGTCTGGAGGAAGGTCCAGATGTCTGACAGGTACGTTATTTTTATCCTCTCCTTTCGCGTGTACGGCCATGCAGTCGTTCCGCCAAGGTCTTCTGCACCCTTTCGTGATAAGAGCGGGCGTGTGTGTGTGCAGGACTTGTTCGGGAAGGTGCAAGGGCTCGCCATCCCACATAGATTAGACGTCTGGACATAGCACCAGATGACGGAGAGGGCTTTAAGACGTACGGGGTGACAATCGGACGTCTGGAAACCAAGTTCAGATGTTCCAGCGGGCTTATGGACATCTGAAGGACTGCGCAGACCAAGGTATGACCTGAGCTACCTTTTAAGACTTATGGAAGAAGTTCCAGACGTCTGATTTTGGATAGACTGGTCGTTTTTGACCCGTTTAGGGTCCATTCGGAGTTTGTTTTCCACATTTCAAGTTTCGTTCTTCCCAGATTTAATTCATCTACCTATTTACAGTAATTGTATACTGTTCTGAGTAACTCCTTGTGTTGATCGTTGTGTTAGGACCCCATTCCTTTGCGGCTCTGGGGGTTGCGGAGGCACGCGGGATTGCCGACCACGCCTCCAGTACTCTCGATTTTGCGGGTAGAGTGGCCCTTTAATTTATTTATCAAAAATTGTACATTTATGAAACAATTAATAGAGTCTAGGGCATTGCATGAACCCTAGGGCTGAAAAATTAGATTGACTGATAGATCCTAGGGCATTACATGAACCCTAGGACAAACTAGATTGAATGATAGATCCTAGGGTATGGCATAAATCCTAGGACTGGAAAACTAGTTGAATACATATACATTGCAGTCTTGGAAAAGTAGAAAGGAAACGATAACTGCCTGTAAATTAGTTAACAGCTGCCTGTTTAAGAATGAATAATCACTGTTGAGAACATGGGTTATATGGATATAAAGCTGGAACAGTGAAACCTAAATTGGCTTAGTTAAAAGAGCATGAACCCTACGTGGAATTAAGAGTAGAACTCCTGGAAAGTGAATGGAATAGAATTGGGGAAGTGAGCTGGCTCTTGAGTACGGAGTACCAAGGAGAGCAACTGTCCCTCTGTTTAGTACAGAGCGGAGCTAGCCGCCCGAGGGACCCGGGGTTAGGTCTGGCCACTTTGTACCGACTTTTGACCCTCATGTACACAGTACCGAGGAGAGCTACTAGTGTCGGGAGAGCACTGGCTACCCTACGAGCCCCGGGGTTCTGCTAGCCCTCTTACATCGACTTGTTAGGCCCACTGGGAAAGCCAGGGTAGTCAGGCGAGGGTGCGCGGACTGTGGAGGGGCAAGACCCCTATTTGGTTACTGTGGAGGGGCCGGGCCCCTGTTACTGAGAGGGCTATGCCCTATACTGGTTCCGTACTGTGCTTTGGGCGCACCTGTTAACGGAAACGACTGACCGCATGCCAGTGCGGGGTTACTACCCGTGCATTTATCACGCGTGCTGTAGTCACCGTTACGTTTGTCAGCGACCTTGGGGTGATTGACTGAGGGTAGGACCACCATGGGGGACTCTCCCGGCTAGAAGAGCATCACGTGTTACTTCTATTTTTTGGAAAAGATTGCAATCAAGATCGTTCCCACGAGGAACATTCGAGATCAAGAGAATGATCTGAGAAATAATTCAATAATAAATAAATGGGAGGAATATAAAGAAAGAAATTAAAAAAATATATATAACAGCTACTGTCCACCTTACTGCTTCTTAGCTTTTAGTTGCCACTCTACTCAGTGTTTCGTTGATATGTCACCTTTGTTACCTTTTCAGGACCAAGTGTTGAGTAGCCAGAGTCGGCGGCTGCAGAGGGCGCTGGGCCTAGTAGAGCCCAGTAGTGTTACTTGTAGTACCCACTGTACTTTTCTTGCTGTTGTTGTGAGTAGTTTCTGTTACCCCTATACTCTTTTCATTGTAAGCTTCATGTTTATGTATATGTTTAATTCTCTACTGTTGTAGTGGTGTATACTGTAGTATTTCTTTCTTTATTACTGTATTTTGTTATTGCTAGTTATATACATGGTGAATGTGATTTATTTTACTGCTCTTTTGGTTACTTTCTTGTTGGATGACTGGATCTTGGGATCAGTCGAGTCGGTCCGATTCTCGTATCTCGTAGGGATTCAGGAACCGGGTCGTTACAGGAGAAGAATGGTTGAATGGCACCTAGACGACGAAGAACGAAAACAAAGGAAAGGGTATAGAGCTAGAGGAAGAAGATGCGAGGCAGGGCGTCGTCGGGGTGATCCACTTACTTAAACGGAGGTGAGAAGACAGCTAGTAGGAGCTCCACAAATAATGGTGAAAAGAGGAAAAAAATTAGCTTTCTCTTCGAGTTCCCAATTGGCTTAGGATTCGAGAAGATGAGCTTAGGAGGGCTCTTCAAGCTTTAGGGAGGTGAGAAATGGACTAGAAAGGGATGAGAGGCTAAGGGAGGGGTAGGGGGTTTATCTAGTGGTGGAGAGGGGCTTTTCTCGGCCAAATAGCACACAAGGGCATCAATGCCTACGCATGAGACATGCACTATGCGTGCAGTGCCTGTGCATGCTCATGCATCACATGCAACATGAGCACGCATTGTTGTCCTCATGTAGGCATGGTGAGGAGCATTGTTGGTTGTCGGATCTTGATAGGAGGGGTGAGAATGCTCGAAAATCGTGCATGGCATCACAAATCATGCTTCACACATCGATCACAGATCACGCTTCACATGTCATGCTTAATAGATTGCTTGGAGAGCTAAATTAGTACATAAATTATAGGAGTCATTTTAATTGCGTGATGATGGATATTATGTATTATTTATAATACCAAATGCAACAACTTAGTTTAGGAACACGTATAAGAGGTACTTTCTCATGAAATAATATGTATCTATCACTCATTGATTATCTAACATCTAGCTAGTTGTTAGGATGCTAATTGTTAGTGCTTCATACGCTTGAACTTTGATTTTCAGATGTCTATATAGAGTTTTCAAATGTTTGATTCAGCTAACTTTTACTTAAATGTTGAGTATCCATTTCACTATAATTTATTTTGTTAAAATTCAAATACAAATGATTCCAAATGCTTAAACTAGACCTCCTATACCTATAAATACCCACCTAAGATGACCTTTAGTACACATACCAAGCAAAGCAATTCTTTACTGCTAAAACACTCTCTTTCTCTCTCTTATTCTTGCTTATGCTCTAACTCTCAAATTCTCGTGTTCTTATGCTCTTAGTAATATTTTAAAAAAATCCTATGAGCCTTGAAATATAAAAAATAAAAAATAGTTTAGAACACTCCTACACTGTTTTTCTGCATCTTATAGGCTTATAAGGTAAAAAAAGAAGAATTTTATTTTTATTTTTTATATTTCAAGTCTCTTAGGATTTTTTTAATATATTATTTTTATTAGTTTCTGTAGGTGTCCAAGATGTGGCTTTCCCGACTCCTCTTAGTAGATGAGTAAAACTCTTATTGAGGTTTATCCAGGAAAGGAGATTTGTAATATTATTTTGTTGATAGCGATTGTTAGTTAACTAAAGGCAAAATCCTAGATTAGAAGGTCTAGATAGAGATTTTTCTCACAATAATTTCTTCTCTAAATCCTTATCTTAATTTATGTGATTGCTTAGATAGCTTTATTAAATTTTTTAAGTACAATTCAACCTTCCTTTTAGTACTGCTAATACACTACCTTGCTTGTAATTCTATCCATACTCACCGTCAAAATCAAATTTTTGTAATCTCCCCCTCCCCACCCATTGATTTGGATTTGTTTTCATTTAGCATTAGGTAAGACAATGGTTAGAAAATCAATGCGTGTCACATTTAAGATATTTTTCTAATAAAATGAAATCATCTATTAAGTATTCTAATTTACTTTTAATTATGTTATCCTACATGTCAGACACGTCCCACTATATATATTTTTTACTTTTGTAATTACTTATTATCCTGCTTTGAAGCATTTACCCAACATATATTATAGGACGGTATTTATTTCGTTGTAAAGATATGTCATTTTAATTTTTTGTGATATGAGAAAAAATAATACTCTAACTTCATAGTTGCTAACTTAAATATTAAAGAGAAGGAAAAAAAAACGAAGGTATGGAAGTTCTTGTTAAATGCAATAAGAAGTAAAGTAGATAACGTAGCGATAGATGTATAACTTTATTATTACATAAATGATCTTAAAAGTAATTCTAGAGTTTAGAGTTTAAAATATAGGGTTAATATGTATTTTAAAAATAAGATTTAAGAAGTGTATTTAATTTGGATGCACCTAAATCCTAAATGAATTAAATATGTTAAATGAATTATGATTTATGATGGGATTTTCTTTTTATTTTATCCTAATGGGATTGAACGTAGGTAAGTTCGTGAAACCCAAACTATTTATCTAAACGGATTTGAATCTTTTTAAGTTAATCTAATATGATTGAGGTTTGAATCTATTATTCGAGGTTGACATGGGTCAAATTAGGTGGGTTTCAAATCGCGTTTACTGCTCAATCCAATAAAATAATCATTTTAACCACCAAACGAAAGCATATTCCATCCCCAACTTCGTCCCAAGCTGTCGGCCGCAGCCGACCTCAAATCCCTACCCACTCCCATATAAATATCATCTCCCTCCTCCCTCTCCGTCCCTCCTTTCAAATTGTAGCCGCGCCGCAATCTCCCTCAACGCTAGGGGCTCTCCGCTCAAAGGTGAGTCTCTCTTCCGATCTCTGTCTTCTTTTATCGATTCGCAATCCGCTCTTGAATCGGCCGAAGGGCCTATGGACGGATCGCCGCTTCTGATTCCAATGCGATCGCGTCCAAGTTTGCCTTCGGAGATCGAGCTCCATCGCGATCCGAGGCCTGTCGGATCGGAACTCTTCCCCGGTACCGATCCAACGCCTCGCCTTCGATCTCACCTGGATCGTGAGTGATCGCATATTACTATTTGTTGTTGATGGCCTTGGCTGATGTGCCTCAGATGTCCTAGACTACTGAAAGTTTCTTTGTAATATAACATAATCATTTTGACCTACAAACAAAAGCATATTTCCATCCCCATCTTCGTCCCAAGCTATCGGCCGGAGCCGACCTCAAATCCCTACCCACTCCCATATAAATAGCATCCCCCTTCCCCCTCACTCCCCCTCCTTTCAAATTGTAGCCGCGCCGCAATCTCCCTCAACGCTAGGGGCTCTCCGCTCAAAGGTGAGTCTCTCTTCCGATCTCCATCTTCTTTAATCGATTCCCAATCCACTCTTGAATCGGCCGAAGGGCCTATGGACGGATCGCCACTTCTGATTCCAATGCGATCGCGTCCAAGTTTGCCTTCGGAGATCGAGCTCCATCGCAATCCGAGGCCTATTGGATCGGAACTCTTCCCCCATCCCGATCCAATGCCTCGCCTTCGATCTCATCTGGATCGTGGGGGATCGCATATTACTATTTGTTGTTGATGGCATTCGCTGATGAGCGTCAGATGTCCCAGACTACTGAAAGTTTCTTTGTAACAATTGTTTGTTCCGTTGTGGAAGTTGCTGAATTGATGATTCCAGCTTGTCATCTATCTGTTTTAACAATTATATCTGTACATGATCAGTTAAAAATTGTCTTTTTTTTCCTTAATGGCCATTTCTTATTTGAGGTTTCGTTAATTTTCCACCTATTCCACGATTTTCTTGCTGTGCGGTACTCACATTTTTATTACTATGTAATGGTTCATTGTTGAAACATTATTTTTTAGTGAGATTTCTTTTAGTGGACCTTAGTAAATCAATCATCCTTTTTTTGTTTTGAATTTGTAGTGGAGTGCAATCCCTAATTGAAATAGGTACAAGACAGATAGCTGGGTGCTTCATCATATAGGATCATCCATTTTGAAAGCATTTGACATTATTGGAGAGTCCTATATACTCAAATCGGTATTTTGGGTAATGCATTATTAGTCATATGCCTGCACTCACTTGATGTTGGATTCAAGGTGTTCATAATCAAATAGGCGAAATTGGTGATGGGGTGATATAGATCATTTGACTTTTTGGCCTTAATACATCAGGGAAGAAAGCCAAAAATGTTTTGGAGTTTTGCATTTAGCAATTTATCTCTTAACAATCCACTTCATTGATTGCCCATGCTTAGTTTAACCTCGTGATGTTGCTGTAGATGACCTGGAAATGAAGTTTAAACTATGTGCCTCATACTTTGAAAGGTATCCAACTTAAAGGATCATACTGGCTTTGCTGTTTTCTGGTGCTTGTGAATTATTTCCAGTATTTCATCTAGGGATTGTTTGGATAATCTTTTCCAGTTATTTATCTTCCTAGTGTGTCTTGTATGGCCTAACTAGCTGGGTACAACGTAACTAACTGGGTGCTTCCTCTCAATGCGAGCATCCATTTTGCAAGCAGTTTACATTGTATTGCTGAGTCCAATATGCAAACTGGTTTTTTGGGTAATGCTATGTTTTTCTTTGCATGCCTTCTTGCACTTGACCTTGATGAGTTAAACATCTTAATTATCAAGCTTGTGACAAGGAGATTAAAACTCTATAATCTGGCCTTTTATCTTTGATACTATAAGGAGAACGATATGAGAGTTATTTGAAGTTCAACATCTAGTAATTGAGATCTTGACAGTCCTCTCCATTGGTGGCCTGCCTTTGACTTAATCTGTGAATATTTCCGGTTGATGACTGGAGTCTAAATTTGGTATGTCAGCCTAATTCTAGATTCAGATGATAAAATGTCTCTACAAGGCAGGTGTCTCATACATAAGGGGTATCTACTTAAAGGATCATACTGGTTTAACAATTTTCGGTACTTATGAACAACCTCCAGTCTTTCATTATGGTGCTGGTAAGATTTTCTTTTTCTTTTCTTTTCTTTTTTCATCTGAAAAACAGGCCATTTAGATATTCTCTTCCAATTATTGTGTCTCCTTTGTATGGCTTGTATGGCTTGTGTGGCAAATTTCATACAGATTTTTAAATGGATGCCCTATAAACATTTGCAATATTGGACATGTCCCTAACTTGTTATTTGTACATATATCTCTAAAAGCTTGTTTTATTTCATTAACACCCTTTTGTTTAGATATTCTATCAAGTTCTCTATGTTGAGTTGTAAGGGGTTGTACGATATTTTATTTATATTGAGGGAGTATTTATGTAATTAGCCAAATTCTCTTTTCTATAAAAGAGGGCTAGGATTTCATTTGAAAGCAAGACATTCTTTTGATTCTCCACATGGTATTAGAGCAACGGTTCTAAGTAGGGTTCGAAATACCGATTTCGACATCGTGTAGATGAAATTCTAAGTGTGCATGACATGGACATGTCGAAGGCATGCTGTAGAAATGCCTGTTTTTCGATAGCTATGCCGAGGGCACGTCGTGGGAATGTCAAAGGTATGCCGACGAAAAATCACATAAATATTCAGAATAATGTTAAAATACTCAAATTTTATAATGTTAAAATACTCAATTTTTGTGTGTGTGTATGTGTGCAACCCGTGTCCAAACCTGCCACCGTTTCCCTCCAGGACTCTCGATTTCAAATTTTGAATTTCAGCAGCAGCAATCAGCACATCACTGAAACCGTCGGCAGCTATCGGCATGCTGGAGAAATCCTTAGCATGCTGGCGGTAGACCACTAAATCGACACTAGAATCGTGTCGGCATGACCCCCTCTTAGAAATACCCTTGCCAACGGCATGCTGGCAGCATGCCGTCGGCATTTAAATCATTGGTCCTAAGTCGGTGCCTTGATAACCCACCAAAAATCCACCACAACATATTTAGATCACCAACTTAGGGTGATCTGATGGAGGATGCTGTCTATGGTGGCACCGCCACCATGGGCGGTGCATGGACAGGCGACGCAGCGTGGTGCAGTGGCAGTGCAGGTGGCGCTGCATGGCAGTCTGCTACTGATTGGTTTTTGCAGTTGCTGGCGGCAAGTGTTATTGTTGTCGGTGATTGCTTTGCTCGTGACTTTGAGTGTGTGATGAGTCTTTTCCCATGCCTCCCATCGATGGCAATGAGTCTTCTCTCACTGGTGTCGAGGAGAGTTGATTTGAGTACATCAAGTTCGGATTTGATTGGGTTAGCCTTTGCAGCCCATGAAATTGGAGTGAGGAAACTGAGGACCAGAAGTGCTTAGGTGATTGATTCTAGTGCCTTCGTTCATCTTACTAGAGACAGAGATCGCCTAAAGAATATGATGCCTTCACATGGAATTCATGTTGTATGAGTAGCTAATGGAGCAACTTCCCTTGTGACTGCTGTTAGATGTGTAGATGCTACATCCAAGATGAAGATAGAACATGTATATTATGCTCTTGAGTTTCCCATGAATCTTCTGTTAGTCAGTAAATTTACACAGATTTTGGATGTTGTGTTATTTTTGATGAATTGCATTATTATTACCAAAATCGAATCACAAGTGATATTATTGGTGGTGGAATAGAAAGGGGGAGACTATATTATTTAGACACGCCTACCTTGTTTGCTGGGGCAGTGTTTATTTCCCGTGATTCATTACTTTAGTACAACAGACTTGGACATCCTTCTATGAAGAAGATGCGTTAGATGTACTCACAGCTACTTGATTCCTTGGTCTTAGAGTGGAGATTGTCAGCTGGGGAAGCACCACAGGGCTAGCTATCTAGGGAGAGATGCTGGCATTAGTTTTTAGCTATTTTCTCTAGTGCATTTTGATATCTGGGGGGCCCTCTAGAGTTGCCACAATTGGTGGATATTAATACTTTGCAGTTATGATTGATGACAGCAATAAGTTAACCTGGATGTTTTTGATGAAGGCCAGAAGTAAGATTCCTACTATTATTCAGCAGTTTCTGTCTGAGATATAGACACAATATGGTACTACCATTCGAGTCTTCCACAACGATAATGCATTAGAATTTTTGCGCAATGATTTACAGGAAGAGTTTCATTCCAGGGGAATCATTTATCAGATATCTTGTGCACACACTTCCCAGCAGAATGGAGTTGCAGAGTGCAAGTTGCGTCACTTGCTTGATATTGCTAGGATATTGATGTCTCATATGAAGGTTCCTAAGCACTTTTGGAGAGATGCTATATTATTTGCAGCGTATCTGATTAATAGATTACCATCCTTAGTACTTGATGGTCAGATTTCCTATCAGGTTATACATCCTAAGTGTGACATGACTTTTCCATTGCCTCTATGAGCTTTTGGGTGTGCCTGCTTTGTTCAGAATTATGGTATACATGATAAATTTGCTCATGCTATAAAGTGTGTCTTTCTTGGATATTCTAGAACTCAGAAGAGCTATAGGTGTTATGACCTAATTCAAAGGTGATCTATTGTTACTGCTGATGTGACCTTCTTTAAGAAGGTTCCCTACTTCTCAAAGGAAGATTTGTCCATAGAGGTGGCTATACAGGACACATAGATATATCAGAGGAAATCACAGTTAGATGACATCACAGATGAAGAACCAGTTCAACTTGTTACTTCACCAGGTAGGGGTGAGTCAGATGGTGAGGAGGTTATGCAGAGGAGACCTGACGTCATGCTTCATCCTATTTCTCGTTATTCTACTGTATCACATCTCAAGGAGGAGGACAAGCAGTTTACATTTGCCATTACCATTACTAGAGATTTTGTTCAGGTTCTCCATGATCCAAGATAGAAAGCTGCTATGGACGAGGAGATGCATGCACTTTAGGTCAGGAAGATTTGGGATCTTGTTCTATGTCCTGAGGGTGTTACAGTTGTTGGTTGCAAATGGGTGTACACCATTAAATACAAATCAGATGGGACAGTGGAGCAATATAAGGCAAGACTTGTGGTCAAAGGATTCATCCAGATATATGGGGTGGATTACCTTGAGACCTCTTCGCCTGTTGCTCATATCACCTTCATTAGGATCATCTTGTCAGTTGTTGTGGTTAGGAGATGGCCCCTGTATCAATTAGATATAAAGAATGCCTTTTTGTTTGGTGATCTAGATGAGGAAGTTTACATAAGACAACCACCAGTCTATGACAATCAAGGGGAGTTGGTTTGCTACTTACGAAAGGTTATCTATGGCCTTAAGCAGAGTCTTCGAGTCTAATTTGAGAGGCTTGACCTAAAGATCAAGATTGGGTTTCAGAGATCTACTACTGACCATTCTATATTTGTTAGGAGGACTGAGCATAGTGGAATATGTTAATGACATGATCCTGACAAGTGATACTGATGGGATAGCAGAGACGAAATCCTTTTTCCACTTTATTTTTATCACCAAAGATTTAAGTGATCTTCGTTACTTTCTGGGGATAGAGGTTGTTTGTCAGAGGATGGCTTATCCTTTTTATAGAGGCAGTATGCCCTACATCTTTTTGAGGAGGCCAGACTACTTGGGTCCAAGCCATCAGGGATACCGGTCGAGGCACTAGCTAGTCATACCTCCAATGAGTCAAGTCCCTTAGAGGATATTACTAGATATTGCAGTATTGTTGGTCGGCTGTTATTTTTAACCATTACTTGATCAGATATTAGTTTTGCTGTTAGTCATGCTGTCAGTTTATGTAGAGTCCTAGGTACAACCATTGGCATGATATGTGTCTCATCCTGAGATACCTGAATGGCACCTAAGGGCAAGGTCTATACTATAGGGCAAGTGGCACTCTTGATCTTGTCGCTTACTCTAATGCAGACTATGTAGGATCAGTAGAAGATTGGCGATCAACGTCAGGCTTTGTTGTCTATTTAGGAGGAAATTTGGTTTCTTGGAGGAGCAAAGAACATAGTGTTGTCACCTGTTCCAATACAGAGGCAGAGTACAGGTCTATGGTGCAGGCGGTGTGTGAGATTATGTGGATGGTTGATTTTCTGCGAGATCTAGGGATGTTGGCTAACACCCTGGTTCCACTTTATTGTGATAACAAGTCAGCGACAGACATTGCCTTTAATCCCATGTTTCACGAGAGGACGAAGCATATTGAGGTTGATAGCTATTTTATACCGGATGCAGTCCTGGAGGGCAAGATAAGTACCTCTTATATATCTTTTGAGTTACAGGTTGCTGATATTTTCACTAAGCCTCTTAAAAGGAAATGTATGATTTTTTGAGCAATAAGTTGGGTCTCATTGACATATACGTCCCAACTTGAGGGGGAGTGTTGAGTTGTAAGGGATTGCATGATATTTTATATTTATGTAATTAGCCCACTTCTCTTTTCTGTAAAAGAGAGCTTGGGTTTTATTTAAAAATAAGACATTCTTTTGATTCTCCACACTCTATAATTGGAGTTAAGGGTAAAGGATTTTTCCATTCATGCATGTATCCCTTTGACTACCGGATGTTGAGGACTCTTGAATGTTTTTGTTTGAATCTATGAGATATCATTGCACTGGTGGAATAAATAAGAGATTGCTGGAGGAGGAGAAAGAAACCTAGAAATGGAGGTAGAGGACTAGAGAGGGGGAAAATAGATTTGTGTGAGCTTAAATGCAAAAGTATTTCACTTTTAAGCTCAATTTTGTCTTCATTGTTTCATCGCGTTCTCTCTCTCAGTTACAATTCGTCATGATTTCTCCCTTTCACACACTGTTCTTTTTGATTTGACATTGGCAGGGGTGCAAATGGTTCTAGGAGAACCCATGTAAAAATCCCAATTCCAATGAAAGTCCATGCAGTTATTGGAGTCTTGATTCACTTCTTACAAATCTTGAAATTCTGGTTGCAGCTATTGGAGGCAAGAAAAGCACAGGCTAGGAAAGACAAATGCCAAAATCCTTTTTTTTTCTCCCTTAAAAAGTACCAAATTCTTCTGAAGTGCTCATGTTATGATCCTTATCATTTTGTGTTCGACAGTCCATAATTGATTGTTCCTGATGCTATGATGCACAGCTTTCAAGGCATTGAAGCACAGTGCTT
Organism: Thalassia testudinum; assembly: GCA_037157565.1. Classification (NCBI taxonomy): domain Eukaryota; kingdom Viridiplantae; phylum Streptophyta; class Magnoliopsida; order Alismatales; family Hydrocharitaceae; genus Thalassia; species Thalassia testudinum. Next base: position 4,448,559 of record JAZHRO010000023.1, on the reverse strand, counting down.
GTAGTATGTAAATGGCCCCTAAGTTGTTCCCAGAGTGTACTTTTCCTAGAAAATTCACTGTGTTCTTTTACATGGTACTGCAGCTTTGACATTTTTTACTTTTATTTGACTGTTAATGATATCAATGCATTTTAGTGTTTGTCTGTCAATTCTCAAAGTTGTATTTGGTAAAAATGAGCTTTTTTTAATCTAAATTTAAGGTAATTCCACTTGCTTCTCTTCTCATTTTATTGCTGTTTAAAGTCACTCTGCCCAAACCAAATATTTATGCACCACTCTGTCCGCCTACATGTCAAACACACGATCCACCTTTGGTGGCTGTAGACAAGTATCAGCAGGCAACATTTTGGTGTGTTAATAAGATGATTTGTGCAATATTCCAGTACCTCAATGGTGCATGGTTGCAGTGCTTTTGTGGGGTATATAAAGCATGTTTTGGTGGTGTCTCAATCATGGTTTTAGTTTGCCACTCGTGTTCTTCTCAACCTCATAAATGTTCTTAAAACTTCTGATCATCTTCCAGATTGGAAAATGTTGTCGCAGTTCTTACTCATGAAACTGTTACAATTTGTGTATTTCCAATCTAATATCAATTGCTGACCTGCTAATTGCCCCTTGGATAAGTGGTGTGCAGGGGCCGAATGAGTAAAAGTTGTGGAAATGTTGGGAAAAAAAAAGAAAAAAAGATGCTTAGGATATGTAACACTTTTGACTTGACATAACCTGAAGATTCGATGATAGGCATCAATGGACATTTGTAATTAGTTTTACCGTGAGAAGATTTGTTCCCATTTGAGATTGCCATTACATGATATATTCCACTTTTCAATAAAAGGGGTCAAGAGTTCCCCATATTTTACGGGTTTAGGGTTTAGGGTTTAGCTAAAGCATAGTGCTTTGTTGCTATCCCTTCCTGTTTGACCTATTGACACCTCAGCTTGACTTCATTGACACCCCTTGGAGAAATTTGTCGTCTTTCTCTTCTCATCCCGAGTCATGGTGAAACGGATGTCCACACAGGAAGACAAAATAGCAATGCATCTTGTAGTTTGGAGTGAGACTGTTGCCGGGGTAATAGTGGGAAGTAAACCAATCAAGAATTGTTGAGCAAAGCTAAGCTAATATGTGCCATTTGAAAAGCATGGGTCAATTGTGCACTTAGCTTAGGCCAAACTTTTAGGGGTTTGATCATGAATGGAAGGTGACGGGCAAAGTGCATGAACTTGAGCAACAATCAGAACCAAACCACTTACAATATGTCACTTCATGCATATTTTCTAGGAAAGGCCATCACACATGTTCTCAAGAATGCTGGGGCATCCATGTCAACCTCAATGGCATCCTTCGGCACAATGACCACAGTTGAACATGCTTACACTGATCTTCATTCATTCAGGGGTAGGAGGAAAGAAAGGATGGTAGATGATAATAAGAAAAGGTGCTGAGTTTGGATGGGGGCAGTAGAATAAGTGAAAGGTGGAGTGGGGAATATCCCTAGTATGAGATTAGACAACTAGGTGCATCTGTAGGAGCACCGATAGAACAAGCCACTTGAAGGATAGTTCATCTGGAGACAGAATCAGCCTAGCTAAAGGGGAATCGGTATTTCAGAATGAAGGGACCTTGTCAACGTTTTCTTTGGCACAAATTATCCTATTTTTTCTCACTAGGCCATAGTTGGTTTTGCTTCCTCTCGTAAGCCACTTTCTTGATCTTTAGCCCCCAACACTCCTGCTCCAACTTGACCAAGTACTCAAGCTTTGAATTAATGCCTCCAAGATCAAGGAGTATGTCCACATGTTGAGCTCCATGTAAGATGGCCAAAGTATGCTTGAGCAATCACCATGACTTATTTGCTTATATTCCAGGTATGGAGAATGCAGTTAGCTACGTGGATTGTCACATGGCAGTCAGTCTGTCCAATCGGTGGCCATGTGGCCTTGGGTTTAGTTAGGTGGCTTGCAAATCAAGTTATGTCACGTGTGGTAATTTTGTTTTAAGTAATAGGAGTCCAAATTTAGAAAGAGATAATTTAGGAGTTGTAATTGATTGAGTTGTTAAGTTTGATTTAATTTGATTTGATTGGGTTATTTTAGGAAATGATTTGATTTGGGTTATTTTAGGAAATATGAGTAGATCTCTTTATAAAGAGTTGCTATTTTGAGCCGAGTTGTAATAAATCAAATTTACCAAAACTCTCTCTTGGGTTATTTTAGGAAATATGAGTAGATCTCTTTATAAAAGGGATCAACATTGTTATTTTGAGCTAAGTTATAATAAATCAAATTTATCACAATAACTCTCTCTCTCTCTCTTCATCGCCTACAATCTCTCTCTCCCTCTATCACCCTCCATGCTCCATGCGTGGGATCTTCCACATGCCAAGGCCCATCTCACTTCCACGAATCCTCACATTGTATCAGAGCTACTAGTCTAGGCCTCTTTGTTCATTCACGTGTGAAACAAGGAGTAGCGAGGAGTGGAGATCACGCATAAGAAGGTTGCCTTGTGCGTGAATCTCCATGTGTATCGGAGCATCGATTTTCAAGGCATCTTCATCAATGTGAGAGTTCTCTCAAAGAACTCCTTAAAGAACTTTGGTGCCTTACGCAAGGCCCAAGGAGACTACAAGGGGACTTTAACGAGTTTCTTCCCTCATGCATCTAGTGGCTTACGCAGAGCATACAAGTAGAAGACAACTTGTTCTTCGAAGATGAGGATAGCTGAAAACGAGAATAAGATTAACATCGGAGAAAGAAAGGTCATAGTTCAAGGCACCACAATCAAGCTTCAAGGTGCCTCGAACTATATCCTATGGGCACGGACGTTCAAGATCTTTGTAGACAGCCAGGGAAAATTGCATATTCTATTGGAGGAGGAGCTTGAGTCCAAGGACGTGATGAAGAAGTGGGAGAAAGAGAATTACATGGTGATGAATTGGCTGATGAACTCAGTTGATCCATCCATCTCCTCGAATATGCTATACAAGAAGTTGGCGCTCGAAATGTGGGATTCCTTGGAGAAGAGATACTTCAAGAAGTCTAGCAATGCTTGCATCACTAACATATATACTTGCATCTAGACTGCAGATCAAGGGGATCTTCCCCTTGATAAATATTATTTGAAAATGAAGGCGTTATTTGAGGAGTACAAAGAAGATGAAGAATGGTGTGGGCTTTAGCCTTACCACGAGTTGAGCAAGTCATCATCCTCTTGGCCTTGACTTGAGGGGGAGAGTGGAGAATGCAGTAAGCCACGTGGATTGCCACATGGCACAATGGGCCACGTGGCAACCAATCTGTCCAGTCGATGGTCATGTGGCCTAGGGTTTAGTTGGGTGGCTTGCAAGCCAAGTTATTACACATGTGGCAATTTTGTTTTCAGTAATAGGAGTCTAAATTTAGGAAGAGATAATTTAAGAGTTGTGATTGATTGAGTTGTTGGACTTGATTTAATTTGATTTGATTTGGGTTGTTTTAGTAAATAGGAGTAGATCTTTATAAAAGAGATCAACATTATTATTTTGAGTTGAATTATAATAAATCAATTTTATCACAACAACTCTCTCTCTTTCTTCTTCACTGCTAACAGTCTCTCTATCACTCTCCACGCTCCATGCGTGGGATCTTCCACGTGCCAAGACCCATCTCGCTTCCACGAATCCTCACACCAGGCAAGGTCATAATTTGGAATGTTGTATGGTCTTAATCAGAAGGGGTACAGTCCAAGATCAGCCAGGTTGGCTGCATCAAACAGCAAAAATCAACCTTGTATATATTTCTTGCAATTCTGTGACGGAGGAAATGGGCTCATCATTGTGGGCACAGGCATGTCACGGAAGCTCCTTTTGACTTTTTTAGTATATGAGGGAATGGGCGTGTACACCCACCTAATGCTCCCAAGAAGTAATTCTTGTTGACTTTGGCAAATTTGTTTTGAAAATTGAAGGTTTTTTGTACAATTGATAATGAAATAATATTGTTGCAATGAAGCCGAGACTCCAATTCTGCAGAGAGGCACCTGTGAGAATGCATAATGGAGAGCCTACACCGATCTGAAGCAAAACCCTCCAGCCCAAGCATGGAGTAGACAGAGCTGTATCATTTTATGCTTGATCACATGGTCAGTGAGGTCTGATGTACTGGAGCTTGTGGGTATGTAAAGCGAGGAGGTGAGGTATGGTTTGGATGAGGAGGGATTGGAAGGGAGCCTAGAATGGCATCAGAGCCTGGTAGGAGCTAGTTGATGAGATGCAGGGACCACCATCACCAAAAACACACACACAGACACACCCACCAAAGAAAACAAAAACCAGCATGCCAATCTAGCCGGAATTAAGAGATGGATATTCTCTATCAATAATTGTATCTTCTTTCTGTAACTTCTTTCTGGATTTGTCTTTTTTTGTGAAACAGAGGTTTTCAAACTTTATACAAATGGCATGTTGAATATTGTGAATGTCAATTTGCCAAGAAAGAAATTGCAGATTTTACTGTTTTTTGATTGGTTTCAATGTGATTTCAGTCTGGAGTGTTTTTGACAAGGATCCAATGGGAGATAATTGGGACTTTAGTCTTGAATTTCTTAGTCACAGTATCTATTAAAGGCTTTAGCATTTGACTTGGGACTGCCGAGGAATTGATTAATACAACACTTGAAAGATAACCTCAAAAATCGAAAGAATTCTTGTCCCTATTTTCTCTATTTTTCTAGTACTTGGTGCAATTTTGGGGGCCTGTACAACCTCCTCAAATGTATACATTTTACAAGGTAGAATTAAGTTACCAAACTTGCTATCTCCTTAAGTGTTTGTTTATTTAGTATCTTACATGGACAGACTCTTTTTCTATTTACAAATCTAGTAGGATTTAGATAGGAGGGCTCTAAGCAAAAGGATACATAACCATGAATACAACATTAAGAAGATTTTACTAAATTTCAGATGAATTTCATTATGTTTGTAACACAAGATGCAGTCGCCTAAAATTAGTATCTAGGTTTTGCAAGGGTAAATGACAATATCATGGTAGCTTATCTATGTTAATGTCTAACACTTTTCTTAACTATGTTCTTCTCACTTGAAATAAAATTAAAAACCTTAAAAATAAAACTAATAAATTTTTGGTGGAAGAAAATAATACTAAACTACAATACCACATAAGGATTAAGTGTAAGAAATTTGGCTTGTCCTAATACTAATTGAATGGGTAAAATGAAATTTCCCGAGAAATATTTCATGGGAAACAATATTATCTTTATTCCCAAAATACATATATACATACATATAAGTTAAATAATATAATCATTTAGCTCAATTAACTTAGATGGCATATTTTATGTACAAATCAAGTAGTTGCCGGATGGAGTATGCTCAATTGAATCTTGCAACTTTGTCACCAGAGATTAAAAGATGATATATGGTTTAATCTCATTAAGAATATGACATAGATTTAGACATCATTGTAATATATTAAAACAATAATGGCTATTGCAGCCATGCTGCTAAAGTCGCACTTGCAGCTATATATTGTTCTCCACAATCAGAGAGTTTACCTGAGAGGGTTAAGCTATATGTATATATGATGTTGGTATTGTTTACAATAGATACATGATTACATTTGATTCTCAAAAATTTTCTCATTCAAGTGCTCATGCGTGCGTGTATTGTAGAGCAGGTAATATGTATACAACTATGCATTTGATGTGCATGATCAAACAATTAACATATCATTGTATCTATTAAAAGACTATTAATTTAGTTGGATCCAACTTTAGGATGCAAGTTGTCCAATACATCAAAGTTTGGTGCATAGGAAGTCAAGATCTGCTCATGACTATTGTTTTCCTAGTCACTAAAATGTCATCCCTATGTCTAACTCTAACAACAATTTATTTGGCTTACCTCATTATCTTCAAATTTCAAGTTCTAAATAATTTAGAATGGCATTTATGTATTCACTCCAATACACACATCCATTGACCTAATGCTATATACAAAACAAAATCACATGTGAAAATGGCATATTAATCAACTAGCAAAAATGGAAATAGACACCATTGTCTTTACATTAAAGGATTGATATACAAACATTAAAAGCTTACACACCTTAAACGTTTTAGGTTCTAGAGCTTCACCTACTTCCTTGCAAGCTTCAGTGTTGTCGAGCTCGGTTCCACTGACCACATCTATCAACCCCTTGATATGTTGGATGCACCAACCTATCCCATAACTAAACAAATGTTATAGTTTGAATTCAATTGGACCTATTGCCCAAATAATCCAATTCAAATATCCTATTTCTAAGGGTTAATGTACTTGATGAAATGAGGAAACTTTACTTGAAATTGATGTTGGTAATAAGTCAAAAAATTTTAAGACTTTTACTTATCACCTCCTAATTGATGTTAACATAGCATGAGTTTAGACGAGCAAAACCTGGTCGTAGGCCAATGGGTTAAGTGAGTTAGTAAATAGTGGTAAACAAGCATAGAGATCATTTGCACCCTAATCACGGTATAAAAGAGCAAAGGAACCCTAAACCTAAATAATCTCTCCCTACTTGTTGTTCGGTAATGGAGAGAAAGGAGAGGGAGGGAGAGGAAGAAAAGAAACAATCGGATTGGATGGCTTACGCGGTGATGAAGGCAACAGGGAAGGTGGGGCTAGAGGTGATCCTTTAGGAGTAGTAGCACCGCATTAAGATCACCCTCTCTTCCAAGAATGTAAAGAACCTCAAGAAGGTGTGTGCCGATCTGGTGAGGGGAGGCAAAGACAAGAGCCTCAAGGTGAAGGGCCCCATCAGGATACCTACTAAGGTCCTCCATATCACCACTAGGAAGTGTCCTTGTGGCAAAGGTATCTATCTTCTGTTTCTTGTTTTCTTTTTATACGTAATAATATACCCCGTTGATAGGTTCACTTTTGTGGATTATTATTTAGCTTAAGTACTATTAAATTATTTGTTCTTAGTTGTTAATTAATTAGGAGTTATATGGCAATTCACCTTGGTCTGCATTTAATTTTATGCTTCAATTTTATATTTAATAGCATATGTTATGATAATATAATTTATTTGATGAATGCAGGTTAGGTATAAGAATCAGGCGCTAATTTTTACTTATATAAGACGTCTGGGATTTGGATTGGACGTCTGGAATTGCTGTCACAAATTCGCGGCATTACATTTTTTTAAGACATCTGATGCTCCAGTTAGACGTCTGAAGAAAAAATTGCCCATGCTTATCTGCTGTTCCAACCACTCACGATCGTTGCGAGTAGTTGGAGATACTTGCAGCCGAAGGAAAAGGAGAGTTTGGTTCAAAAAGAAGCTGCGTCCATCAAGGAGAGGGTCTGATCTTCCTCCCTTGGCGGGGATCTTCTCCCTCTCACCACTGTGGAACAAACGCACCTTGTGTTTCAAGCTTGCACTGTGGACCGAAGCTGCCCTCGACCTCCGCTCGTCTCGACGAGGTGGCGCTCAGTGATAGAGAGCACTGATAATACTGCATCTCAGGGTGATAACTCTGTTAAATGGGGTTTATCTTAAGAACAAAATGTATAGATAACACATCATAAATAGGAATGAGAGCATTGCATGCATCACACATTAAGATTGCTTATAGAATAGTATTAATGGCCATTTGTATGATCACTTGTCAAAACACGCCTTAGATGAGCAATCGGACCGCACAGATGGATTCAGAGCGACGGACGGAGTCCAATGGACTCGAAATTGGCCAAATCCGACATCCGAAGCTCTCGCAATAGGCCCAAGAAGTTCTGATCGTTGATCTGACGATCAGCAGCTCACAAGGCACCACGTGTGCTCGAACAGCGCCCGCATGCCTCGCCCAGCCCCCTCCATCAACGACCGTCGCCTGAGATCACCATCTTCGATCGGACGGCTGAGATCACCGCACCATCGCCTGCGCCATCAATACAATCCTCGCCTGAGCATATCACGACCGTCGGATCTCCATCCAATGGTCGGTAGCAGCCGAATACCGACGCGCAATCGCGACCATCCATGCAGGGTAGCGCAGCAGTCGAAGTGCTCATCCGCACCCACGCGACACGGGTTCGAATCGCGTTGCGCTGAAATGCGGAGGCGAAGGTGCGCGCGGGCAAAATCGGATTGCCCGATCAGCAGCGGATGGGCGCGATTGCGAGATGTGGCGCCTGCAGATGTGCCCTGACCAAACGCGCACAATGACGCGGGGGCAAGGGTGCGATCCAGGCACGCGTCCCGTGCGAGATCCTAAATCGGACGGCTTACGATGAGCGCACACAGATCAGGCGCGAAGAAGCACAGCCGTGGGCGAGCGACCGGCGGGCAGGGGCCTTCACCGATGTTTTGGGAAGGGTTTTAGCGACGCCCTAGATGTCGCTAAAACCCCTTCTTCATTTGGAAAGCTCTTTTGCCTATATAAACTCCATCCAACCACCCATTCAAGGCATTCACTCCACTTGCAAGTGTTCTATCTCCATCCTAGCTACCTTTAAGTCCCTTTGTAATCGCCGGAGACGACAAGCCGCCGACGGAGCCCTCTCCACCACCGTGGCTGCCTCGCCGTCCCCTCTCTCTCTCTCTCTTTCCTTCTTTTAAGCTTTACTTATGTTCAAGCATGTATCTAGTGTTGTAACTATGAACTAAAGTTGCATGTTAAATGAAGTTATTTTCTATTCAATTGCTTGCTCTATTTTTTATTCAAGTTGCATGTTGCGAATGAAACAATTGTAACCTTAATCTCTCTCTCTCTCTCTCTCGCTTTTCACCCGCACCTTTTCGAAAGCAAAACCTTGCGATTTTCATGACAATAAGTGACAAGAAGAATCTGATTTTCACGCCTCCCTGAGACCGACACTCGGACTCACATCCGTTTCCTTACTTTAAAACCGACGTTGCAAGCGCAAGCTATAACGACACTTCCAAACACACGCGCACGCGCACATCAAGCACCACCACCATCAGCCGCTCCCTCCATCGTTACCACCTTCATCTTTTCCACTTTCTTCTTCAACCTCCTGCTACCGTTCCTCCAGTCGAATCCATCAACACCACCACTCCTCAACGCCATGATCATCGCACAGGCGCAGCCACCCCCTTGCGCAATGCCCACTAGGCAGCAGCATCAGCTTCATCCTCCCACGCCAGCCCGTCCACTATGCGCGCGCGTGCCCTTGCAGCACCAACCAATGCCCGCAGGCGCCGCACCCATCTGCCACGCACTGCCACAGCGCAAGTGTGCAACCTCGCAGCGTGCATAGTCGCGCGCACAGCCAGCCGCGTGCACTGCGCCGCTCACCTGCGCTCCAGCCAGCGGTCCTCTTCGTCTTCTTCGTCCCAACAGGCCGCCTGCAACTCCACCTAAAGAACCCATCAGCCACCGGCCTGACCCACATCGTGTGGCCCCCTTCGGTCTTCGTTCTCATCGCTGACACCACTGTTGAGACGCCCTTACTCCACCGCTGCTCCCCTTCGCTTCACGCCACCAGCCGACGCCTACGCACGGCCTCCTTAGGACCCATCACCGACGCCATCTTCTTCATCCACCGGTGACCACTCGCCGCCGCACCACCATTGGAGTGTTCCTCTCCTCCGACCCAGCTCCTTCGACGACTCTTACAGCCAGCCGTGCCCACTCCTTCACGTGAGGAGGAGAGAGGAGAAATCCTCTGTTTCTCCTCCAATTAAAAATTATGACTTTTGCCATTGCTGGTATACTATTCACTTATTTACTGAATAAATTTATTGATGTGAATTTGCATAGATACCCTTTTATTTAGTTGAAATTATTTGGGGTGGAATGTCTCTACTGAATGAGATTGAGCATGTCATACTGATTATAGTAAACAAGCTACATTTTATTAGAGATTAATATTTATGGTGTTTTCCTGTGCCAAGATCACTTGTTAACAAAATATTATATGATGGTGATTTTGCATCTAAACACCTACATTCTTGATTAATTGGTTAAAACAAGCAGTTATGAGAGAAAAAGAATCGCACGAACTAGTATGCACACCCATTGAGTTTCCCGAATAAACGAGATACTGTTTACTAGTTTAAATAGGTTAATTCCTCTCTGTGCAGATGACCTAACTATTCGTGGTTAGATTATGAAAACTAAAATATTTTGAAAAGCGATTTTATACCACGTGATTAAATACGACATATCATTTTATATTAAAGTTTTCAACGAAAACGAAGATCACGCTTTCAAATGGCGCTGTTACCGGGGAGGAAACATGCCTATTAATTTTTTCAGGAATTTTATATTATTTTGATGCTATTTTAAAAGCTTTTCTGAATTATTGACATTGGTTCTCTTTGTGTGCATGAATCGAACGACGAAAGCGATGGGCGCGCACGGCGGAGACGATCTTTTTGGTAGAGCTTGACGTCACCTGGAGGCCAGCAACAGGAACACGTGGGCCTTGATCCCACGCACATAGGCTTAAGGAGGAACCTGTTTTTGATTTAGTCAGTAGAGCTTAGTTTAGATTTAGTTTAGAGACATTATAATTTAATTTCTGTCTTTTGGACACTTGTCGGGTATTTTTGGGAATGTGTTCCCAGTGTTTCTTTATTTCTTATCGTTCTTGTATACGGGAGCGTATTTTCGGGAGTGTGTTCCCATTTATTTAGATTATAGGAATATTCGAATTATTTGAATTGCGTGTTTGTTAATTAGTTCGATTAGGTCTGTTTAATTATTATTATTGAAAAGAAAAAAAAAATTTTGAACTGCCTGTTAGAAGCTGCATATATATAGGACGACTATCTAGGATTAAGTGAGCAGCATCTAGTTTATTTTTTTTTGCATTGCATACATTATTGCACGAAGAAAGCTGGAGTAAGGTACGTCTTCTCTTGAGCATTAATTACCTGTCATGCATTTGCATTGAACCTAAATCTAAGACCACTAAAGTGCTTGAATCGAATTAATTCAGTGATCACTTTAAAATTTGGGACTGCTAAAAGTTGGACCTTAAAATCTGTGACTTAAAATTGTTTGCAAAAGGATCTTGCTTGCGATATTTCAAAACTCAAAACATGATCGAATGTTTGCACACTTGAGACATTGTGCACCTCATACATAAGGTCACTAGATAAATGTCTACCTCTCCTCTTTTGCACCACAAGGGAAGTTAGTCGGAAATCAACAAGCCTATCCACCAAGTTACTTCGGTTCCTCGTGTGTGAGCTTGATTCGAGACTTCCATTCCTTGTGAGTAGGTTATAGGCACCAGCGAAGGTTGGCCTAGGAAGCCTAATTTTTGCAAAACTTGTTTGACCACCAACTGAACATTTAATTCTATGACCTACAATCTACTAAAAACAGATCTCATTGAATTTGCGTTTGCTTTGGCAGTAGAACTCTCTAGGAAGTTTCTACTTGTATTCTGAATTTTTCTAAATCCTAAGAGAGTTAAAACTATTTTGCTTAAAGAAATGGATCACCCTTACTCCTATCATTTAGATTATCAGAGTCAATACTTCTCATCTTTTAATCAGGATCTCATTCCTCGAGCATATCCATCCTTTGATGGGTACATTGACAATTCATGGGATCATTCTTATTCTTATCCTGGGAGTACTGGCTTGATAACTCCCACTTTTGAGCAGAGCCTAGGAGTGGGATTTTCCAACCCTGAAATCCCTACTTCTATGCAAACACCCAACCCTCCCACCCTTCATGAGTTTTCGTATCGAGGTTGGACCGATATCCCTAGGCAACCAGAGCCTGAAATTGACTATCCTTTCCAACTTGATAATAGTAGTCTCTCGTCTTTTATGATAGAAATGCAAAAACAACAAAAGAAAATGATGGAATCAATGGGAGAGATGTTGAGGAATAGTCAACAGTTAAATGAAGAAATAAGACAGCTTAGCTACACGCTCCCCAATAATTTTGATCCCTACCCATACGACCATGATCATGAAAATAATTCTGAGGAAACCATTGACAATAGGGATCCAGTTTTATGTAGCTATCACTTAGACTCTCCCAATGAGACACGACCACTAGAGGACAACGATCATAGTGATTATCCACCCGAGCTTTATTGGAGTCAAAGCAAGAGAAGATGGTACCTCTTGAAGACCTTAACCCCAATGACAGTATTCTCCTTACCCCTACCAACCTGGGTTAAGGTTGTATTATTCCTATCACTTCCCCTATTGATTATCTGGTGGAATCTTATTCTACCCTTAGTGGGCCTACTCCTTACCCTCCACTTAGGGAATCAACACCTACCATTCAGTATCCAGAGATTTAAATGCACCCAATGAAGGTGACCCTAAGGGAATGGAGGATGAATTATATCAATTTTGGTCTCAGGGATATGAAGAGTCTATTTCAGAAAACGAGGATGTCCTAATAGAGGAACCCGGACTGAAAATCTGGAGTGAATCACAAGGAAATTATTTATCATTTGAGGATTTACCTCGAAAGGATATAAACAATATGGTCAAATCCAGATTCCTCCATTCTTTTGAGAGTCATGCTCCATCAAAACAGGAGTTGCTATTAGAGGAGGAAAAATAAAATAGTAAGAAGTCTATGGGAGACTCTCGGGGACAAAACACGTCAATTAAGGATTTATACCCCGAGAAGAATAACAAATTCAGTGATATAGGCTTGCTCGAAAACGTTAAGATTGATCATCCTTTAGGAATAATTGAGGATATTGATCCAACTCCTAATGAATCACATATGCACCCTGACAAAAATTTGAGTGAACCAAACGAATCCGGGGATGAGCTTAATGATAATGATTCTGATATTTTAACCCTGCCATCAAAGAGTTGTAATTTGGAGTCTACCCTTGATTCAAATATGACTCCAATCATTAATGCTAGGCAGGGTAACCTGAAGTTGTCTACAACTGTTAGGGAGTGTACACAATCTGAATCATTGTTGGAATTGGACCTAACACCGACTAAGCCCCCATTAGACTTAAGCATTACCTTCTAACACTACAAATAACCCTTATACTCCCTAACCGATTCTTGGCTCAGATCTCTGCTCATATACATTCTTTCTGGAGAACATATCAGGCCAGTACATCCTCGGGTAGAATGATGAGTGTGGATTAATGCTTGTACTTTTACTCTCGCCATTCAAGGGTTTGAACTAATAATGTTTATATCTTTTACAACCCGTCCTGCTCTGGAGGATCCTTGTTATCCTTCACTTATTCTGTTTCGAGAGGTCTCTTTTCATATTCCCTTTCTTATTCTTAGACCTCCCCAGGTAGTCAACGAGGTTTTCTGCTTTCATACCTTCTGGCGAGAATTTGGGATTATGTTGCATCATCAGCTCACCAATATCCATGGCTACCTGTTTTCTAGGCCTGTGCTGTTACGCATATTTTTAGGGCCTAGCCTTTCTATCTGGAACCAGACTTACAGGTTCCTTCTAAGTCTGGTTGCTGACAGAAAATGCAGTGCTTGTTGGGAGGCAACCTAGCGTTTTAAATAACACCATTGTCAGTTGATTTCTTTCCTTTTTCCTCTTGTTTTAATTTTACAATGGGGACATTGTAAGATTTAAGCATGGGGGGTGCATTTGCATTTTAGGAAGTATTCATGCATTTAGGCTAGCATATAAAAAAAAAATTCTTTTCTTGAGTTGAATGGGTTAGTCCCTAGCAAAATATCTTTGTCATTGGAGGTTTTTCTTTCTGAATTATTTCTTAAGCTTAGAATCCAGTACATTTATTTCACGTGCATGTAGACTTGGTAATGAATCCTTGAAGAAAATCAGTAAGCTTTTGTAGTCTACTGAATCCTTGGACAGTTAATAGGGAGTCAGGCGTACTATCTTCTAGTAGATCCACCTCATATTTGTGAGATGAAAGTAGAGAGATTACTGGTGCACTAAGTCTAGTGCAAGGATTTTAAGTTTTGGACAATTAGATGATGATACTTCAGAGTTAGGCATAGTTTTAGCTCTCTGTTCCTGTGTGCGTACTTTGTGTGAATTCCTGAGAGTCACCAAATAAGGTAGATACACAGAGATTGTGTTTTAATAAAGCTATGACTATGGTGGATGGTTATGACTGTCCTTCATAGAGTCCTCGGGTGAAAGAGGGTAATAGTGTCAAATGTCAGAAATACGCCTGTTTTATTCATTCTTTCCCAGTGCCAAGAATAGACACTTCCACCAAATAAGCCACACAATATCCTTTTGACCATTATCATCCTTAATAATGCCTCATAAATAAAAGTCTGTGTCGTATTATGTTGATTTATAAAAAAAAAAAGAGAAAAGAAAAGAAGAAAAGGAAGAAACAGAAAGAAGAAAAAGAAGAAACAGTTATATTACAAAAAAAGAAAGGAAAAAAAAGTAGAAAAGAGAGAAAAAAAAGAAAAAATAAGTCCAAGTTTATAATGTAACATTGTTTCTGAGGCAACAGAACACCTAACGTGTTCCACCAAATATGACCCATACCTACCTTTTAGTATTTCTGATCGCCCGAATACTAGTTGAGGACTCTAACTTAGTTATAGAGTTATTAGGGCTTTAATTGAAGTATCGATGCAATATGAGGCCACCAAACAGTGAGTACAATTACTAAATCTGGCGAGATTTGTGATCTCAGTAAGAAAAGAAAGAAAAGAGTGAGTGCCCAGGAACATCAAGAGAGCACAGTTTAGCCTCTCTCTGAGTTGACTTGTCTAATAGTTTAGAGATCTAGAGTTTGTAGTAGTAGATTACATGTAGCACCAGATGAGTGTGTGCCACCAAATACAAATCCATTCAACTCGATATCTTTTACCTAAGCCAAAAGCCGAGGTCAAATTACAGATTATCTTCTGCTTTATCTCTGAGGGAAATAGTTGCCTATCCCGACAGTAATATTTACCAAGGGTGAAGTACGAACTCCTAATGTAAATTGACTTTTTCACTTAGATCTGTTATCTAGGCTATTATCACCTCACATTTGTCTGGATCTCTAAAGTTTTGAAATAAGAAAAGAAGAAATTTTCTAATTACTTCTATTGTTTTTCATTTTTGCTCGGGACTAGCAAAACTTAGGCATTGGGGCATTTGATAAGTCCACTTTTGTGGACTATTATTTAGCTTAAGTACTATTTAATTATTTGTTCTTAGTTGTTAATTAATTAGGAGTTATATGGCAATTCACCTTGGCCTGTATTTAATTTTATGCTTCAATTTTACATTTAATAGCATATGTTATGATAATATAATTTATTTGATGAATGCAGGTTAGGTATAAGAATCAGGTGCTAATTTTTACTTATATAAGACGTCTGGGACTTGGATTGGACGTCTGGAATTGCTGTCACAAATTCGCGGCATTACATTTTTTTAAGACATCTGATGCTTCAGTTAGACGTCTGAATAAGAAACTGCCCGTGCTTATCTGCCGTTGCAACCACTTGTGATCGTCGCGAGTAGTTGGAGATACTTGCGGCCGAAGGAAAAGGAGGAGAGTTTGGTTCAAATAGAAGTCACATCCACTGAGGAGAGGGTCTGATCTTCCTCCCCTGGCGTGGATCTTCTCCCTCTTACCACTGTGGAGCAAGCACACCCTGTGTTTCAAGCTTGCACCGTGGACCGAAGCTGCCCTCGACCTTCGCTCATCTCGACGAGGTGGTGCTCGGTGATAGAGAGCACCACCACCATCAGCTGCTCCCCCCACCGTTACCACCTTCATCTTTTCCACTTTCTTCTTCAACCTCCTGCTACCGTTCCTCCAGTCGAATCCATCAACAACACCACTCCTCAACGCCACGATCACCGCACAGGCGCAGCCACCCCCTTGCGCAACGCCCACCAGGCAGCAGCATCAGCTTCATCCTCCCACGCCAGCCTGTCCACCGCGCGCATGCGCCCTTGCAGCACCAACCAACGCTTGCAGGCGCCGCACCCATCTGCCGCGCACTGCCACAGCGCAAGTGCGCAACCTCGTAGCGCGCATAGCTGCGCGCGCAGCCAGCCGCGTGCGCAGCCAGCCGCGTGCACTGCGCCGCTCACCTGCGCTCCAGCCAGCGGTCCTCTTCGTCTTCTTCGTCCCAACAGGCCGCCTGCAACTCCACCTAAAGAACCCATCAGCCACCGGCCTGACCCACACTGTGCGGCCCCCTCCAGTCTCCGTTCTCATCGTCGACACCACTGTTGAGACGCCCTTGCTCCACCACTACTCCCCTCCGCTTCATGCCACCAGCCGACACCTATGCACGACCTCCTTAGGACCCATCACCGACGCCATCTTCTTCATCCACTGGCGACCACTCGCCGCTGCACCACCACCGGAGTGTTCCTCTCCTCCGACCCAACTCCTTCGATGACTCTTGTAGCCAACTACGCCTGCTCCTTCACGCGAGGAGGAGAGAGGAGAAATCCTCTGTTTCTCCTCCGATTAAAAATTATGAATTTTGCCATTGCTGGTATACTATTCACTTATTTACTGAATAAATTTATTGATGTGAATTTGCATAGATATCCTTTTATTCAGTTGAAATTATTTGGGGTGGAATGTCTCTACTGAATGAGATCGAGCATGTCATACTGATTATAGTAAACAAGTTACATTTTATTAGAGATTAATATTTACGGTGTTTTCCTGTACCAAGATCACTCGTTAATAAAATATTATATGGTGGTGATTTTGCATCTAAACACCTACATTCTTGATTAATTAGTTAAAACGAGCAGTTATGAGAGAAAAAGAATCGCACGAATTAGCATGCACACCTATTGAGTTTCTCGAATAAACAAGACACTATTTACTAGTTTAAATATGCTAATTCCTCTCTGTGGAGATGACCTAACTATTCGTGGTTAGATTCTGAAAATTAAAATGTTTTGAAAAGCGATTTTCTACCACGCGATTAAATACAACGACACATCATTTTATGTTAAAATTTTCAACGAAAACGAAGATCGCACTTTCACCCGTCGTCAAGATAGATAGATGTAGCAGCATCAGCAGCAACATATGGCTTCTTGCTTCATGATTTTTTAGAGTTGGCTTATTTATCTCCACATTGAAGTTTAGAGTTTGGAGTTCATTTTTTTTCTTTTTGAAAGTTCCGACAAATTATTATTATTATTATTATTATTATTACTAAGTTGATGCTTAATGAAGTTGAAGTTAGATTATCTGTTGTGAAGTTAGATTCCTGCACTGTTGTAGTGACGTTATTTGCTCTTCTAACAAATATCTTAGTTTGGATGTTACCTACCTGCCTACCTGGTGTAACTAGTTTTGTTTTTCTGGTTGTCAAATTTTTTGCAAGTTTTTCACAAGTTTGCAGGAACCAACACTTGGGACCGATTTGAGGTTCGAGTCCACAAGCGGGTCATTGATCTTTTCAGCTCTTCCGAGGTTGTTAAGCAGATTACTTCCATCACCATTAAACCCGGTGTGGAGGTTGAGGTCACAATGGTAGATGCCTGATCAATATTATGTAATTTCTTTCAATCATCCACTTTTGGTCTTCCTTTTTTTTATCATTTTTACTTTCAGAGGATAGTCTGCCTTCGTTGATTAGCTAAATTTAAGAATGATTTGTTAATTTGGATCATTATGCTGCAAGGTAAAGGTCGAGAGTTCCATTTGCAATGTAGTCAATCACTTATTTTGAAGTCTCAGTTCGTTTCATTGAAATCTTAGTTACAACTCTCTTGTTTGGGCCCCATTTAAATCGATGCTCTTCTCTGATCTTAGTTCAATTGTTCTTGTGATTCAATGATATTTAGACATTCAAGATAAATTTGGTTTTCAATGTGATCATTGTAGGTAAATTTATATAACTGTTGGTGAAATGTGGGAGGGGAGTATCCCTTTGATAGACTTACCGCCAGTTGAAATGTTTTTTTGCAAATTTATCTTCAAGATTCTTGCTCTTGGTAAACAGAGTGGCTTGCCCCTCATGTTTACCAAGTTAAAACCTTTATTGATGATTGCGTTGAAAAAAATAAGGAAATCAGTGCTCCTACATGGACCTTGCATTCTTAAGATTAACTTGAATCAACTGAAGTAGTATCCTTGTAACAAAATTTATTTATGTTTTGAGGGAAGTAGAAGGTATATTTTCAATAGATTGCCATTTATAGGGTTTAATCTCAAATTAAGGCATACTTCTTTTAGAAATACACCAATATTAAAATGTCACAAATCAATTTGATTCCTTCTAAACCTTGAAACAAATGAGATCTGCCATGATGATTCTAAATTCTTTTACAAGGAATGTACCCCATCATTTATTTGGGGTTTTCTCTTGCTCCATGGAAATTAAAATCCTTGGATTGGAATTTCCTTGTAGGAAAATTCCATAAGAAGTTGAGGTTAGAAGGCAAAATGTCTTATTCTTACCCTTGACAGAGTAGAAACTCCTTTTTAACCTCCCTAGCCGAAGATAATTATCTAAAAGATTGATGAGATCAGGAAACATTTCCTTTGAAATGGCAACACGATCAAGAACAAATTACATCTTGCAAATTGCAAGATAATCTATTGACAGACAACAAACAATGGTTGGAGTATATCATTAGTCTTAGAGAGTTTAATCTCACCCTTCTAATAAAAAATATCTTCTACATGTAAAAATCATTACAGCTAGATATTTTAGGGGCAGACCCTTGTATCAACTGAATCCTGCACCTCCTATTGCCTCTCGATTTTGGTAAGACACTGATGCCACGCTAACCTCTCATAATTTCCTTTCTATTGAAATTGGATATGGTTGAAACTCTCTTCCTTTGCCACATGCCCCTTCGCAACTATCCTCTCTTAAAAATCTCATCAGTTCTCTTTCAATAATTTCCTCAAGGCCACAAGTTCTTTTAATGCTAGAAATACAGGATATAAAGCCTTTTCTTCAGAGGGGGTGCCCTATATCCTGATTTGACAAACTCCTTAATTGTTATTACAACTAATATAGATTACTATCCTTGTCCTACGATTCAAACCAAAGACAAATTGTAAGTGAGACTTGTCAGCTATTTACTGATGGGGGAATAATCACACCCTATTCTGAAAGAATAAATTGAAATTGCCTTGAAACTATTTAATAGTCTACATTAGAGGTAGGTGAATAGTATCTAAAGGAAAGCAGAGTTAAATTAAAAAATCAAGTTATAAACATGAGACAAATGCATATTGATTTATTGTGGAAACCTTTGCTGGAAAAAATTGTTACCTAAGCCATCCAACTTAGGATTTTCCCGATTATTGATTTACTAGTCAATCTATTATACATATCACTTAAACGAAGATAAGACAACCTCTTACAATGACCACTTTTCTTGTACGTACTAAGAGAAGTCAAAATCAACTTGGAAATTCTAACAAGATAGGTCCCAAGTCCCAATAAGAAAGGAAATAGAATAATACAAAATATAATCTCATAGAACCTCAAGAAATTGAAATATGCAAACCAAAATTTTCTCAGAAGTGTAGAACGACATGCTTTGGAGAGTGTTGAAGAATAAGCATGAAAGCATGATACATATTTGAATGGAAGTAGAAGCACTTTTTCTTTTAGAAAGTGCTTTGGAAGTTGTGTTGAGAAATGATTGGAAAAGAGTTCTAGGTGAAAAATAATAAGTACAAGAAAGATTTCAAATTAATTTGGTTGACCAAAATTTATTGATTGATCAATCAATTTTATATTTGGTCAATCAAATTAGTTTTGGTCAATCTAATTACGCTTTAAAGAGATTTCTTAATTAGGCCATTTGGTCGATCAATTATCCTATTTTGATTGATCAATTGGATCAAATCTATAAGTTTGGTCAATCAATTCAAAATTAAACATACCCGTAAAAACTTATCAACTTAGAAAAGCATAAATGAGATCCTACGGTTCCTTATATTGATTCTATAGACTTAAGAAATAGAACAAATTTACAATTGAGTTTGAATATGTGATCTTTATCTTGATCCATGATTGAGTTTTGTAAGCATAGTTTTGAAAGATTAGTCCATGATAAAATGTAATTTTATTTTATTGGTCTCAACATTCTCCTCCTTTTCAATGATGACAAAATTACAATTCTGCATGTGAAAATTAACTCTTAGAAGTACAAAATAAGACTGCATGACACAATCTTTTTAAATAAGTCTAATAGATAATTATCTCCTTTTGTTATTAGCAAAAAAGATAATATGTAAGCATTTCCTTTTGTTATTTTAAAGAAGCATAAGTAAAGCAATTGGTTTTGAATAATTTAGATTCTCTCACCCTAAGTAATCGAATATTGAGTTAACTTCAAGCTTACTAAAATCTCTCATAAATTGTTAATTAGGAGAGTATATAGATGTCATTCCAAGTTTATGTTTACTAAATTCTCTCCCTTTCAAATGTAATAGAAGGCATGATCTAATATGAATGTTAACTACGTAATGAAGAATATAAACTTTTGTTGAATGGGAGTAAAGCATAATATAATAAGCAAAAGAGTTTTATAACAACCCTAGGCATAATAAACAACTCTAAGTAGCATTATAGTAGTCTTACAGATAATAAGGTCTAAATTATCTCATACAAGACAAAATAACAATAATGCTCAGCATCTAAGTCTACCTGAAAATGCATGTCTAAATCCATGCCATTTGGTTTGTGCTTATAGAAGCAGAGGAGTGATAAACGTCAGTTTATCATCATTCTTATGCATTAAAACTAACCTAGCTCTTAGGATTTTACTCCGCAAACGGATTTTTGGGCTGCATTTAGGCATAAATTAGGATAGGCATGCATTGCATTTTTTATTGTCGTTTTAATGTGTTTTTGTGAGTGTTAGGGATGTACATATGCACAGATCCCTAAAACCCTAGCACTCAAGAAGGCAAATGGTGAAGGAGAAGCCCAGACTAGCTGGAACCCAGCTTGATCCATCTCACCACAGCTGAAACCTAGCTTACTTGAACTAGGGTTAGCTCATCCCAGCTCCATTTAGCTAATCACAGCTGGATGGTAGCTCAAGAGAGTTCACCTTAGCTTACCCTAGCTCAAGTCAGCTTAGATCCAGCTCAACTTAGCTGAGTCTAGCTCATCTCAGCTCCCACTAGTTCACAGGGAGCTCTAGCTAGCTCAGCTGAGTTGACAGGAGTTCACCTCAGCTCACATCCAGCTCAACTTAGCTGAGTCTAGCTCATCTCAGCTCCCACTAGTTCACAAGGAGCTCTAGCTAGCTCAGCTGAGTTGACAGGAGTTCACCCCAGCTCAGATCCAGCTACATCCAGCTCCACTCAACTCCAGCCAGCTGAAGAAGAATTCATCTCAGCTAAGGAAGCTTAAGTCCAGCTCCCGGGGATTCAGCTTAGCTCAACTCAGTTGAGCTAAGCTACCTTAGCTGCCTCAACCAGCTTGATTCTCCCCGAGAGCACCAGACCTAGCTCACCTCAGCTCATTTTGGTAGAAGCTAGCTCACTTTAGCTTGGCTTAGCAACTAGCAAAGAACTAGCAAGCTAAGCTAGCTAGAGTAGCCCCATGCCAGCCTCTTCAGCAGCAGCCAGCTCCAGCTCCAGCTCCAGACTTCTCCTCCTCAGCTCTTCTCCCTGAAAACCCTAGCTCCAAATGCCTCCAACTCTACTCCCTATTAGCTAAGCTAGCTAAGCTGCTTAACATAGCTAGTCCACCTCCACGGCACCAAGACCTACTACCCTACTACCTAAGCTCCAGCAAAAAGATCACCTACTCCTACTTTATTTTGGTGCCAACTATCCCTTCCATCACCACCCTACATCCACCATCAAAGCCCATCTCCACCCTCCATTTTTTCCCTCCAAAATTGCCTTCTAGAAGGTATTTTTGGAGGGAAAATCAAGGCACCTCTTCATTTCCCTCCCATTTTTCCCTCCAAAAATAACCAAGCACCCCTTCATTTCCCTCCAAAAAAACACCATAACCACCCCCTTTCCCATCCTATAAATACCCTACCCTACCACCACATAATTCCCATCCTCCCTTAGTATATTTTCTACCTAAACCACCTATACCTACGGCCAAGAAGAAGGAGTAGAGAAGGAGATTAAAGGGGCACATCACCAGCCCTTTTGGTGCCTTCTTCTCCCCACTCTCTTCAACTTGAGCCACGCCAAGGAGGAGGACTCTCCCATTTCAAGGAGGACGGCCAGGCAAAGGAGAAAAGCTTAGGGTGGACGTCCACCCTTGGAGAGAAACTTAGGGCACGCCCCCTTAGGGCTTGCCTTGGAGGTCATCACCTTGGCGGAGTACTGCAAGGAAGGAGTTGAAGGATTCTTTTCAAGCTTGGAAGCCACCAACCTTGGAGCAAGAAGCCCTCTTCTTCACCATCTATTTAGAGGATTTGTGTTTTATTTTCTTATTTGCAATTTTCTAGTAGTACAAGCTTTCCTCTACTAGGCCTTTTGTAAAACACTTTATCAATTATCTAGTTGCCTTCTTTGCAATTTTTTTGTTTGCATTTCTATTAGCTTATTTTCAGCATTCTTCACTCCCTCTCCCTAATTATTCTAGGCCTCCACTTGCCTAGAGTGAGCTTAGGGAGAGGTTCTGCTTGTCACATAAAAGTAGTATTTTAATTCGAAGTGTAAACACTTTTCCCGCCATCAGTTCGCATGTTGCCTTAGTTTAAAAATAACAAAAAAATTACATATTGAAAAATATTA
Organism: Thalassia testudinum; assembly: GCA_037157565.1. NCBI lineage: Eukaryota > Viridiplantae > Streptophyta > Magnoliopsida > Alismatales > Hydrocharitaceae > Thalassia > Thalassia testudinum. The sequence continues at coordinate 4,425,926 of JAZHRO010000023.1, read as the reverse complement.
AAAAGAAAGTTGAGATTGTATTCCAAGCAAGAGAATCATTATTGCAATTTTTGCCTCCTTGGACGACCCTAGATACTCCCTTATCTAGGATATAAATTTTAAAAGCGAAAGCGGATTCGCGTGTTACAACGACGTTAAAAAACTGCTTTTACAAATCACGCGTATTTTCGCTATCAAGGAGTCTATCAAAGCAAGAGGGACCAGGTAGTCATTTATGAGTAGAGGAAGTAACAATAGGCTCCGGTGTTGCTGATGGCGCTACAACCAAAAAGGGTTTTGAACATGGCTAAAACTTGTGACCAAAAGCTTAAAAATCGTCACCAATTAGCGTCATCAATTCTTACTTGGCAAAAGGATTTTGGTCATGGTTTCACCTAAAATTATGACTAAGGGTTACTTTTGGTCATGTTTTAAGAACTATGACAAAAAGCTTCTGGTCACAGTTCTACTCAAAATCGTGACCAAATCCCCCCACCTTGACTGGACTCGAGAGTGTTTGGTCACAATTTATATCCATGACCAAAGGCTATTCATTACAGTTTTCAAATTGTGACAAAAAGTCACTCTTTGTCCACAATTCATCAATGTTACTAAAGAGTAACTCACAATTAACTCTCCAAAGCAACCTAATAAGACAAGCCTCCAAGGATGTCACATTGCCAAAATCTCAAAATCATGACGTCAAAGTTTAGACACAGTACAGTGAAAAGAAGGCAAAATAATTTCTTTTTTTCCAATACAAACCCAAAACATAGAGGCTCAGGTTACCCCTTTCATGGATCTCCCAAAACTTCAAAGTACAAAGACCCCTCTCAAGGGTAATACAAGTGAAGAAAAATGAAAAATATAGAAAAAAATGAAATTACAAAGAAGCATGAAAAATACAACTGAAAATCAACTAATTGTAGCATCCTCTTCAATGGCTAACTTCATATCCTTTCTATCCCACCTTTAATATGACATTAGCTAACTAACAGTAGCACTGATATTCAAGAACAGTATGCCGAAATCAGCATCCACTGTTCAAACTTGCATAACCATCAGCACAACAACAATTCTGATCTTGAACGCAACAACACCCAATTTTGATATGAATCTCATCCTTCAATTCAAAATCACTTCATGAACGGTTGTACCAACAATAGCAATCTGCTGAAATCTTCAACAGCAAGCAACAACGAAGAGCAACTTCTAAACAAAGCAGCAACTCATTCCAATCAATCGTCAGTCAGTGCAAATCCCAATTGCACTTAACGTCTAATAGGAGAACAAAATAGCAACCCATCTTTATGAATGTAACAACAGGTACTTCAAAATAGCAACCTAGTAATTGCATCAGCAGGTGCTTCATTACCTGCAAGCATTTGCTGATCTTCAAATCAAAATTGAACATCAAATCTAAAATCTGAAGTCCAAGACAACCTTCAAGCTTCAAAAACTTCAATCCTCAATTTAAATGTCAGAACTGTAAGAACTCTAATCCACATTGAACCTTCAAACCATTCCTCCAATTTTTGAAGTGTCTTCAATCAATGGCCTCCAATCCCCATTTGATAGCAACATCCTAAATAAGTTGATGCCTATTTTCATGAGCGAATTAGTACCTTGAACAACACCCTTCCAAAAATAAACCACTCCAACAACATCTACATGGAAAGAACCAAATTTGCTGATCTTCAAAACAAATTGAACATCAAGTAGCGACAATCTCTAAACAGCAGCAATCATGAAACATTCCTCCTAATTGTGTTCCGAAGCCCCTTTTTGACTCTTCTCATGAACGTTTCAACTAAAATAATAGCAACACCATCTAGCTGACTAATGAAATCTGAAACACTCCAATAGGTTTAATTCATTTTCTCCATTTACAACAAGAAGCTTCACTGATAAACACCAGTTTATCATCATTTTTAGGCTAAAATGATAGTTCCTAGGATTTTTACATGTTTGCATTATGGTATTAGGCGGCATTTAGGGTTTAGGCATGCATTGTAAGGGCTTGGATTTTATTTGTGCTTAATTAGCTAATTAAATCCTTAATTGGTGGCTTAATAATGGATTAAGGGAATTAAGCACCTTGGGAATAAGTAATCCCTTTGAAATAATTAACAAAAGGTAAAGAAATGAAAGTTGAGGGGTGTTTTGTATTGCAACTTGAGTTTGTAAATTTCTTAATAAAGTAAGTTTGGGTGGAAGGGTTTTGGTGAAAACTTTGCAACCCTTAAAAAAGTGAATGCAACTTGAAAAAGATAAAAAAATAAAAAAAAGTGAATTTTCATTTTTGGCTTGCATCCCAAGCCACCTTCATTTTCTTTAATAAAGTTTCGTCCTCTCACTGCCGGTGCTCCTCGTCATCGATCACCAGCTGCCGCCACCGCCGTTGCCCCATCGAAGAGGAGTTGTGTGGCTGTTGTTGCTGCCATTACTGCTATGGCTATTGTTGTTGCTAATTGTGCATGGAGAAAAGAAGAGTGGCTGCTGTTTTTGGAGCTACTGTAAGAGGAAATGATTTAGGTTGAAATCAGAGTTTGCATTCAAGATTTTGGGTGATGATTGTGGTTTATTCATCCTATGAGCGGTTATAATTGTGGCCCTGTAATTTTTCTAGTTAGGGATCATCTTAATATTTGTTAGGGGATTTGATTGACTCTTTTTGCTCCTAATATGTGTGGGAACTGGTGCTTAAGGTTTCAAGAGGTTTGGTTGAGTTGAGGGGGTTGTTGGAGGCTTGGATGATGTTGTTGGTAGGTCTGTTCGGTTGCAGAAGCTTGTCCTAATGTTAGGTAAGTGTTACTTAACATTAGGTAGCTGCTGGGTGGCCTCCTGATTATAACATCATCATGAGCCATAATTAATTTTAATTAATCAGAATCAAGTGACAAAAGCTCCTACATAATCACCTGAGAGTCGTAATTCCCTACACATCCATTTTGAGAGATGCATTAAATCAGGGTTAATTTTACAGTTTTAACATCATATCTTGAAAGTAGAGTAACCACGGGATTTTCCAGGGGTTAATCTAAGGCCTAATGAGCATTAAAGTCTAATAAGAGGGTCCACATAGACAGAAAGAGGGTTCTACGCATTTCGAGAATTGATATAGCTCCCAAAATTCTAATTTCATACCCACTTTAATAACAGAGGTTCTAGTTAGGATAAAATTTATCTAAACCTTCTAAATTTCATAGAAAAATATTTCATGAGGTTTGGTAACCTTGATTTGACCTTTGGAATCTATTTTGGCCTTAAATAGAGTCACAGATACAGTTCTGCCCTAATTTAGATTTCTATGTAAATTGCCCAGTCAAACTTGGTCAAAATGTAAATCTGACTTCACCATTAGATTCCTTACATCCAAATTAGGTTTGTACTAAAATTTAGGCCTAATCAGAATTCATTTTGATCTAGTTTGCATTTTAGTCTAGTTAGACTCTTTCTCTCTCGATTAGCCCCTTAACTTTAGAAATCCTTGCAGATTGGTCCCTAAGTTTATCTTCTTCACAAAATAGTCCTTGCCGCCATTGGAGGTCAACTGACCTCCAGGTAACCTTTGACCAATCCCAAATCTACTCGAATCTTCATTAAATCCCACCAAATTTGGTGGGATTGATGTTCACACTGTGGAGAATCCATTGGGACAGATCTTGGCACTTGATTTCCCTTAGGAAGGCCGTGAGAACATACGGATTCCTTGGGTGCTTCTTGATTCCTAATGAAGCCAATTAGGCTTGTTTCTTGTTTAGAACTTGCTTAGAAGCTCTATAAAAGCTTCCTTATTGCAAAGCCTAACTCCTTAGCAAGGTTTAGGCCCAAAAATCTTCTTCAACTCCTTCCTCGGCCATCTCCGACCAAGCTCTGGTGACACCTCCTCAATATCTTCCTACGACCAGCCAACAGCCAAATTGGCTGGTTCTCCTTCATCCCCAACTTCGTCCACTCCTCGACATCCAACTCAGGAGCTGCTTCCCCCTCTCCTCGTCGCCGTCCTAACCCTCAGGAGTATTCATCATCTTCAGTGCTGGCCAATCATAGCCGGCTCCAATTCCTACGCCCTTCGTCCTTTATTTAGGTCTACCTTCTCCCTCTTCTACTAAATCTCCCTATCCCTTTCTTTCCCTATTTCAAACGCCAACTCACCCGCTCCCTCACTGTGTTCCTTTGCTCCGACCACACTTTGGCGAGGCCATCCGCATGCTATAGACCACCAAACGCCTCACTACTGGTCCCGCAAGCTCCGCTGTCCCTCACCCACCAAAACCCCTCAAGAAATTGAAGGGATTGGCTTCTCAAACACCCCATCAAACACACACACCTCCGAACACCCTCCCCGACTCCGACAGACCACCATACTCCCCCACACACCACAAGGACACTGCCACCGCACTCCACGTCCACTGGAGATCCTCCTGAGTGATTCTAATTGGGCCGAGAGGTCATTTTCATGTTTTCAGGTATCGACTAGAGTTCGCTGTCGCCCCGTCATTCTTAACTCCGTCCGCCTCCCTCTGGCTACTACAAAGCACGTAGCTGTGCTCAATCAAAGCAGACTTAATTGCTGCTGCTCTCTAGACCTTCAATCAAGCTACGAATCTCATTTGTAGCACGAATTGAACAAGCGACCTCACATAGCGACAGCAAGCGTGGAGTTCTCACAATAGTCCCACATCATAGGATTCCAAACCAAAAGCAGCAGATAAATTGAATTAGTGCTAAGGCCTTATCGCCTCTTACAAGCGGGGTTGAGGTCCCACCTCACATACCCGTCCACACCTCGCCTGCGACACAAACCTGCTTAGGATCCGATAGCCCGATTGTATACCCGACTACACCGTGGTTTGATAAGAGGAGAGATTTCTGAGAGAGAGGGGGTTGGGTTTTGCTCTACATGCCTTGTGGCCTTGTGCTGAAGAAGGAGAGGCATACCCTTAGCCTCTGAAGTGTTAGCCGTGCCCTATGCTTGAGGAAGGAAGGGCTTTGAAGGAGAAGGCTCTTGAGAGAGCCTTGTGCCCTGTGTGTGCCTTCTGTGAGGCACTCTGCTATGCTCTGTTAAGTCGTCTGTTATGTGAAGGTGACATTTGATAGAGGTTGATGCTAGCACTGTTGAGTTATTTGAGTACCTAAGTTAACATTGATTTCTAATTGAGGATTATTGTTGAATAATTTGAGTAATTGGATGCATGCTTAATTAAAAAGAATAAGTAGTGATTCAAATCACCATTGTTTTTACTCTCTTTCCTTTTTGATTCTATGATCTCTTGAGCTACATTGGTAATCATTGAATAGCAATTTGACCATTTTTATCCATTACATATTGTGCTCATTTATTCCAATTAAAGATTAATGTGTGAGATCCATATTTGCTCCCTGCGAACGACCTCGGATTCCCTTTTGATTCTGAGTTTATAAATTTAAATGTTTTGTTGTGCGATTTAGGAATGTACTACAACAAACACATCATAAAAACTCTTCTTTTTCGCCCTTCAACACCTCCTAACGTTAGGTAGCCTGTTGAGTCTACTTGTTAGCTTGAAATTAGGGTTTTTGATGCTAAGGGTCCTAAGGATTATCAAGCCTAGTCTATAGCCTAATTGGGGGATCTAACAGGTGACCTAATAGGCGGGGAAGTGGTTAATTATAGTAAAACCCTAGATAGGTAAAGGGTGTTCCTATTTGAGCTTAAAGCTTTGTAATTGGATTAAAAGTGGTCTAAATTGGCTAAGTAACGAATTGAACCTTACATGATGATATTAATGACTCAGTCTAAGTCTAATAAAGGAGATGCTTAGATCCTAAGGTCTTGGATAAGACCCCAGGTGATCTAGTAGGTCTTTAGGATTGCTTAATCCAGTACCGATCATGGGAAAAAGGATTTAGGGGCAATTTGGTCAAATAGGTGAGCTCGTTGGGTGAGACACCAGGACTTTGTGGACATTTAGTTCACTATTGTGGGTTAGAAACCTGAGAGTCTAGTAGCTTGAGGCTACTGCAGTTCACCCTAGGAACGAGAATAGTTCCTAGTTGGGGGTTTGCTTGGTGTCATCATGGAGATGAGGCACTAGGAGGTGTTTTGAGTTTAAGTCGATGAGAGGTGTTCTGAGATCTTGAGTAGAATAGTTTTCAAGAGTCTCAAGTCTGTGACTTGAGGGATCTTGAGTGGAATAGTTTCCAGGGATTCTCGGGTGATGGGGATTGTGCGGATCTTGAGTGGAACAGTTTCCAAAGATTCGGACGGGTGAGAGAGCATAGGATCTTGAGTGGAATGGCTTTCCAGGGATTTCATCCAACAATGTGGGGATCTTATGTGGAATAGTTTCTAGGGATTCCGGCATCGGAAAAACGCGTCATCTTGAGTGGAATAGTTTCCAAGGATCACGGACAACGGGAAGTCGCTCCCGCCAAATCTTTTGGATCGAATACTTAGGGATGTCTTGAGTGGAATAGTTTCCAAGGACTCTGAGTACAGTCAATGTTCCGATGCCTGGAATTGGTGGACATGAGTACTTTAATCTCTCCGAAGGCCAAGGAGGGGTTATGGTACATGTGTACCATTAGAGAAGGTGCATCGAGATCTCCTTTGGTATGAAGGGCTGATTTAGTCACTCCAAGGATTGGAGTGGCGAGTAATAGGATCGTGGATCGTTAGGATAGTTGCGTTAGAACATGAGGCTTTAATCAAGCGGATCTGATTAGTGGGCTAGGACCACGGTGGTTGGTCAGGTTGATTCGGGTTAAGGTTGAAACCTGGGGTTCTGAGTTTAGGCTAAGGATCTAGTCGATTAGCAAAATCGTACACTACCTTTTTTTGATCGGTGTTTATCGCGCTTGATCGGGTTTTAAAAGATAACACGTTGTAATATAGCCGACAAAGCGTTCAAACAAATAGAGAATTTTATTACTCGAAAATCGGAGTATCCGAGGTCGAACACAAGGAGCAATCTGAGTACTTTTAAAAACTAAAGAATACAACTTTTAAATGAAAAACAATTGATTCAAAGAGAGAGAGTTATAAAAAGAATTGCTAAAAGATAACAGGATTGGACGTCTGATTTCTATATCAGACGTCTTAAATGCAACTTTTCTTCTTCTTGTTTTGATTCTGTCTTGGCCTTCTCTGATTTTTGCTTTCTCTTCTCTCTTCTGCCTTCTTTTTCTTCTGATCTACAGGTCTTCTTCTTCCTTGAACTTCTTTCTCTTCTTTTCTCTTTCCTGCGAAGGCTTCTTCTTCCTTGGTCTTCTTCCTGCCTTTGCTTCTTTTCTCTTCTGTCTTCTTCTTTTTGTCTGCGGTCCTTCTTTCTTCCTTCTCTTCTCTTCTTCGCTCAGCCTCTTCTTCTGCTTCTTCTCTTCTTCTTCCTTGCGGCTAAGTCTCTTTTCTTCAACGCCCGGCCTGCCTGCACAGGAGAGCAAAACTACCCTGTCCCTCTACCCGCATGTCCCTCTCTCTCTCTAAAATTCACTCAAGGACGCTCTCCCAGAGCCACGGGTAATCGGGTCGGATTTCACACCCGGGACTAGGCGCACTGACGAGTGGGTGATGCGCGAGGTGTGCTCAGATTGGGTCGGGTCGGAGCCCACCAGATCTGCGAGGTGAAACCGCGGACGAGGCAAGCGTGGGTAAGGTGAGGGACCTCACCGCTATGCGTTCGGAGGCGAATAGCAGATAACACAAATTCAATTTATATCATACCTGCGCGTCGTATTTCGTCGATGTGGTTCTATCAGGCCTGCCTCGCTCTTGTGCGCGCTCGCAGAAGATTCGTGCAATTGCCACAACTGCCGACGTCACTGAGCTCCTTGCTGGACTTAGATGCTTCGCACTGACTGCCCGAGTCCACTGCACCTGAAGGCTGGAGGTCCTGACGCCTAGAGCTGCTGAAGCCTGGAGCTGCTCCAACCGTCAATGGCGGCAGGGGCTGGAATCCTGTCAAACACAAATACGGCCTATTGCCCTAATCAAACCAGCTGGGCACCTTCGCCGTGGCACGGCGAAGGTGGTGCACGGTGCTGCAGGTCGTGGGATGGCCTAGGCGTGCGTGCCTAGGTCGTCCTATGACCGAAAGTGTGGGTGAGTTCGAGGGGCTATTGTGGAGGCGTAGAGGGATGGGGGATGGGCGGAGGTTGTTCCTTGTGGTGAGGCGGAGCTTATGAGACGGTTGGCGAGGCGTGTGGAGGGGTGGAATGGTGGGGGCGACTCGCCGGAGATCGGTCGGTGACGTGGAAGATGAGGGTGGTCAGGCAGTGTCGAGGGGTAATTAAATGAAATGTAAGGGGGAAAAGAGAAAGGGGAAGATGGAGAATGCATCTGGAGTGTTCTGGAAGGGAGGGAGGCAGCGGAGTGGACGGCGCGTAGCTGCCGTCGTCGGAGAAGAAGAACCCTGAGGGAGGGAGCGGCGACGAGGATGAGGTCAGGGGAACGTGCGCTTGGTACGGCGCAAAGCGGGAGGAAGAGGCGAAGTGGACTCTGCTGCTGGTATGGCAGCCGAGCGACGAGAAGGAGGGGAGGAGGTCACCGGAGCTTGCGGGTTCCTTGGCCAGAGATGGAAGAGAAGAAAATTTGGGGGAATCTCCGCCAAGACAAGTCTGAAGATCAGCGGCCGGGTTTGGGGATCCTTTTATAGGTGCTGGACGAACTTTCTAGTGCGTGGAGAGCATGCAATTATCTCCGACGGTTCACCGGAGAAGGAAAGTGGGTGGATACCCAAATCCCTCATGCGTTCACACGAGAGATTGGGATCAAATCAGAGATCGTGATAGGCCTCAGATGGAAGGGAATTCCTCAGAGAATCTCCCTTCCATTTCTGGGAGGGGATCTCTGAGGAATCAGAGAGTATTCCCTCTCTAAACCTCGCCGGAGGTCTATTCTGCCCCAACAATGGAGGCAGGACTTGATTGCAAAGGTGGCGAGGAAATTAGGGGGCTTTCTGCAATGATTTTCAAAAGATAGGGACCAAATTATGATTTAGGTGTACTAAATTGTAAAGTAGGTCAAGATGACCTCCCCTTAGGTCCAAATTTTGGTAAAAATCTAATTTTGACCTAAGTAATCCAATGGTGAAATTGGATTTTAGGTTTGACCTCGTTTGACTAGACATTTTGCATAAAAACCCAAATTAGGTCAATTAATGAGCTAGGACCCTATTCTAGGTCAAATTAGGTTCCAAAGGCCAAATTAAGTGTTCTAAACCCTAGAGGATATTTTTCCATGATTTTTAGAGGGTTTAATTGATTTTTATCCTGACCGAAACCTTGTTGATTTAAGCAGGTCTGTTTTAGGGTTACCAAATGTCATTTAATTCCTAAATTGCATATGAACCCATTTCTGATTGACTCAACCCACTTTTTATCTTATTTAGATCATTTGACCTATGTTTTTCCTCTGAGAAATCCCGTTTATGCACTGCAATGGTAAAATTGCAGTTTTAACCTTTAATTCATGTTTTCTTCTCAGAGCACTTATTCCTTCATTTAGGCCTTCTTCTAAGTTATGTAGGAGCTTTTATCTTCTTTATTGGGTCAAAATGAGCTAGTTATGGCTCATGATGAGACTCTCATCATACCCCCATGCCTAGCTTTTGCTAGTCCCTTAGCAAAATTTCAAGGTTTTAACTTCCATTCTAGACCCAGAGTGTCTGTCAACAACCATGGTAAGTGCTTCTCCTTTTGTTTTGTGATTAGGTAGGAATGCCGAAAATAGGCCTAGAGGTACTCAAGTACCAACCAAAATCCGGACCTGACCCGCTTTAGCCTCAGTCCTCCGCAAAGGTTTCTACGACCCACAAAAACTAACCTAGGGTTTGTTGGACTCCGCGGTTAAAGCACCCGTGCTTGAGACATTTTTATCCTAAGTTCAGTTTGCAGTGCGTTTTTTGTAAGAGAGAGATAGAAGATTTATTTGTTTGGAGAGCTTTTCTCTCTCTTTTCTTTTTATTTCTAGCTTCGGGTTAGCTTCTCAACACGGTCTGTATCGGATTCCTTGTCCCCATCATCAATCCTCAAGGGTCCCTGGCTTTCGAGATTTCGAGATAATCCTGCCCATGGCGTTCCGTGGCCGAATTCAGACTCTGGCGATCGACATTTCGTGATAATGCCGCCCATGGTATCTGAACCAGCAGAGTGCTTACATGCCCCCAGTAGGATATTTAAATATCCTAAGAGACAAGCACCGAGGAGACGATATGTTGTTACGCATCTTCGAGGGGAATTTACTGCCTCTCCGTGCCGGGAACTTGTCCAAATCAACTTGTGTTGATTGGCCGCTCCTAATCTAGGTGACTTTTTCAGAACATTAAACGCTTTTGCGTGATGTGAATATTTATGCGCACTGAACCAGACTGTGTGTGAATTTGGGGTGCTTAGGTTACCGAATCCTGCAAATCGGAGGTCAGTTAACGAGGCCAAATACTTCCTAAGCCTTAGACCTAATACTTAAGCTTCGCATTTTCCCCAACCTCTTGAGGATTATCCAGATTTTAGCGGATACGTGAATTTTTAAGCTAAAGAATCTAGCCCAAGAGGCCTAAGACTAGCGTTCCCGCTAATCTCTTGTTATGTCTCCTTAGCACTTTTTCTTTTACTTGATTTGGTCTAGAACTTCAGTTAACCCCTTAATCTTTTACTAATGACTATTTCTTTTCATTTTCATTTTGTGCTCCTTTTTGTCATTTTACTCTTTTCCTCCTCTCATTTGTATGATCCTGAATTGTTCCTCCCCTCCGTCAAGTCTTTTTTTTTTAATGAAACCCTTTCTTGATATGAATTTTCCTGACATTTTGCACTTTCATACCCCCCCCCCCCCATGCCTAAGATTTGCAATGTCCCCATTGTAAATTAGGTGGGTTTGATTTCAGCTTAGTTTATGCATTAGGACAGGTGTGTGGTGGGTGAATGGGTCGAAGTGACTTGTTGTGAACGATTTTTAATCTCGGGTAGGGATACCTGAGGTGAAGTCGACTGTTCTAATGGATGAACCCTAAAGTGCAATATGAATTCCACATAGAGATGTCAGAAAAGGTTTCAGGTTTTTCAAAGAATGACGGGTTGCCTCCCGTTAAGCGCTGAGTTTTACGCCATCGGTTGGGCGCAATGACCTCAAGAGGAATGGAGGGTAAAGGATGACTTAGCCAAATCTATATCAGTCATGTCAATGAACGGCTTGAGTCTCTGACCGTTCACGACAAAGGGTTCAGAATTGTGGCTGAGTGGGCTGATTTCAATGGCTCCATTTCCGAAGATTTGTCGGACTAGGTAGGGTCCGACCCACGTAGATCTTAGTTTTCCTGGGAATAATTTGAGTCGGGCATCAAAGAGTAAAACCTTTTGACCAGGATGAAAGACCTTTCTAGAAATGTGTTTGTCGTGAAAAGCTTTAACCCGTTCTTTGTAAATTCGCGAGTTCTCATATGCGTCGTGGCGTAATTCATCGATCTCGCTCATTTGAAGTCTTCTATGGGTTCCAGCCTTAGAAAGATCTAGATTACAAGTCCATACTGCCCAATAGGCTTTATGCTCCAACTCGACGGGGAGGTGATATGCCTTCCTGTACACTAATCTGAAGGGAGACATTCCTAATTGGGTCTTGTGGGTGGTCCTATAGGCCCACAATGCTTCCTGAAGCCGAGAAGACCAATCTTTTCTATCAGGTCGAACAGTAACCTGAAGGATCTTCTTGATCTCTCGTTAAGATAGCTCAGCTAGACCATTAGTTTGGGGGTGGTAAGGAGTAGAGATTCGGTGTGACACCCCGTATTTGGTCATCAGTGACCGGAACTGAGCGTTTGTAAAATGGGTCCCTCCGTCGAAAATCATAGCACGCGGAATCCCGAACCTTGAGAAAATGTTTTGATGAATGAATTTTATAACTTTATGATTGTTGGTTCGGGTCGGAATGGCTTCTATCCACTTGGAAACATAGTGAACTGCGAGTAAGATGTATTCGAAGCCATCCAAGATCGGGAAGGGTCCCATGAAATCAATCCCCCAGACATCAAAAATTTCGCATACCAAGATCGGCTGTAGAGGCATCATGTCTCGATGGCTCATGTTGCCCAGTGTCTGGCAACGGGAACATGCCTTACAGTGATCGTATGCATCCTTGAAAATTGTGGGCCAGTAAAAGCCACACTGGAGGACTTTTGATGCGATTTTATGTCCTGAGAAATGTCCTCCGCATGCCTGGTCATGGCAAAATGAGAGTATGTCTTTGATTTCCACTTCCGCGACGCATCGTCGAATTATCTGATCAGCACCAATGCGGAATAGATACGGGTCTTCCCAAAGGTAATACTTGGCATCGGAACGCAATTTGTCCTTCTTGGCCTTCGGCCAATCGGACGGAATCTGATGTGATGCCAGGTAATTTACTATATCTGCGAACCATGGAAGACTTGTACTAATAGTCAGGAGGTGCTCATCAGGAAAGTGTTCTGTAATAGGTCCGGAAGGGTCAATTATTTCAGAAGGAAGATGGGACAAGCGATCAGCTACCACATTTTGCTTTCCCGCCTTGTCGCGAATCTCAAGGTCAAATTCTTGCAACAGCAAGATCCATCGGATTAATCGAGGTTTCACGCCCTTCTTTGCAAGGAGATGCCTCACAGCTGTGTGATCCGAGTATATGATAACACGGGAACCCAGAAGGTATGATCTGAATTTTTCTAGGGCAAATACTACGGCCAGCAGCTCTTTCTCAGTAACCGTATAGTTACGCTGAGCCTCATCCAGTGTTTTGCTGGCGTAGTAAATGACCACAGGTTTCCCGTAAATTTTCTGCCCCAAAATCGCTTCTACAGCAAAGTCAGATGCATCTCACATGATCTCAAAGGGTTGAGACCAATCAGGAGACTGTAGGATTGGGGCTTGGGTGACTTGGTCACGTAGGACCTCAAATGCTTGAGTGCATTCCTTAGAAATTTTGAAAGGCACATCCTTGGAGAGAAGATTGGTCAGGGGGCGCGCGATTTTGGAGAAATCAGGGATAAATCGACGGTAAAAACTAACGTGCTCCAAAAAAGATCGAATGTCCTTAATCGAGCTAGGCATAGGGAGCTTGGAAATCAAGTTAACCTTAGCTCGATCCACTTGGATGCCTTGCTCCGAGATTAAATGTCCCAGGACAATTCCCTCAGGCACCATGAAATGGCTCTTTTCCCAGGAAAGAACCAAATTCACATCGATGCACCGCCTGAATATTTGGACCAAGTGTTGGAGGCAATCGTCAAATGATGCTCCAAAAATTGAAAAGTCATCCATGAAGACTTCCGGATAGTCACCTACCATATCTGAGAATATGGCAAGCATGCACCGCTGAAAAGTTGCACGTGCATTGCAGAGACCGAATGGCATCCTTCGAAACGCGTACGTCCCGAAGGGGCAGGTGAATGTGGTCTTTTCTTGGTCCTCTGGATGGATTGCCACCTGGTTGTAACCGGAGTATCCATCAAGAAAGCAGAAGAACCTATTTCCCACTAGTTTTTCGAGGATCTAATCAATAAACGGTAGTGGGAAATGATCCTTCTTCGTGGAGGAATTAGGTCTTCTGTAATCAATGCAGACTCTCCACGAGTTAGCTATCCGGGTAGGAATGACTTCTCCGGCTTCAGTCGTGATAATGGTAAGTCCTACCTTTTGGGCACCACTTGTATTGGACTCACCCAACGACTGTCGGAGATCGGGTAGATGATCCCTGCATCTAATCACTTTATGATCTCCTTTTTCACGACCTCCTGTAGGTTAGGGTTTAGGCGTCTTTGCATTTCTCTTGAAGATCGTGCGCCTTCTTCTGTGTAGATTTGATGTGTGCAGTATGAAGGGCTTATATCAGTCAAATCATCGAGAGTCCATCTAATGGCTCTACGATGCTGCTGGAGAACAGAAATCAAACGGAGTTCCTGGTCAGGTGTGAGTCGAGAGTTGATAATCACAGGAAACGTCTGATTTGAATCCAAAAACACATACTTCAGATGTTTGGGAAGGGGCTTGAGTTCCATGACAGGATTGTCAGCAGCAGCGGGTGGTTCGGGGTTTGTATCAGGAGCAATGGTAGGAGTCATAGGTGTGTCTAGATCATGTTCGCACTCCTCTGTTAGCGGGTTTTGATTCTCTAGTGGTTGATCAGGGATAATCAGGTTGTCCTCTATATGCAATTCATCAACCACGGCTTTGATATCACATATTTCCTCTATAACCCCACAATTAATCCCTTGTTGGGCCTTAAAAATGTCAATCTTTAGGTTTTGATTCCCAAATTTTAATTCTATTTGGCCCTCTTCGCAGTTTATGTTGGCCCTAGCAGTGGCCAAAAAGGGTCTCCCTAATATGATTGGTGTGTCCCTTGGGTTCTTAGGTGCATCCATGTCCAGTACTATGAAGTCCACTGGGAAATAAAAATCTAGTACCCTAACAATGACATCCTCGAGTATTCCTCTAGGTGACTTGATGGATCGATCGGCTAACTGCAATGTCACCTCAGTGGGTTTAAGTTCAGATTCTTCAAGGTGGTCAAGGAGGGATGTAGGTATTAAATTTATGGAGGCACCTAGGTCTAGTAAGGCTCTATCAAATTGGGTTTCACCAATTTTACAAGAAATCAAGGGAGTTCCTGGGTCTTTAGCCTTGGGTGGGAGTTTGCTCAAGATGACAGAGCTGGCTTGCTCTGACAGTACGATTGGATTCCCATCCTTAGTTCGCGGCTTACGTTTAGGGGTACATATGTCTTTCAAGAATCTTACGTAAGCCGGTATGTGGCGAATTGCATCCATCAATGGGATGTTTATCTGGACCTGTTCAAAGAGCTTGACCAGATCCTCCTCGGGAGCCACGGGTTTAGTTATCCTTTTTCCTTTGGTCAAGGCCTCAGGAAATGGGATCCTAGTTGGTTCCTCTAGGATAGGTCTAGGTTCTTGATCTGGGACAGTAGTATCTTGGATGACTATCCTAGGGTCTTGGCTATTATCAGGCTTGGAGTAGTTTGGATAATGTGGATCTTGGGTTGTTTTACCACTACGTGTTGTTACAGAGTTTAATTCGGCCTGATTCTGGTTTGGGTTTGGTAGGAGGGGTGGCTGCTGCTGAAATCCTACATAAGATGTCGAAGCTTCCATCCCGTCTGGCGATGGAGCAGCAGGGGCCTGATAAATCAAATGTGTTTGGCCTGAATTTGGATTCATAACGCGCTTCTGGGTTAACACGTTATTTGGGTTGGGCAGAGGTTGCGAAGGAAGGGTGCCAGGTTGGTGGGAATTTGCCATCTGGGCCAGTTGGTTGCGAACCTCTGTGATCTCGTCCTTGTGCTGTTTTTGCATTGCCGCATTTGTCTTTTGAATGTCAACCAGTGTTTGAAGGATAAGAGTCAGTTGATCCTGGTTTTGCCCGGATTGGTATGTGGGATTGGGCCGAGGCTGAGGCGGCTGATATGGATGAGGGGCTTGTGGACGAGGTTGATATGGTGGTCTTTGAGAATTTCCCGCCCACTGAAAGTTAGGATGATTTCACCATCCAGGGTTGTAGGTGTTGGAGAATGGGTCATTCTGGATGGCGTTGAGGTCCTCGCAGTTCTGAGGAACCTCAGGAAAGTCATAATACGAGGGTTTAGAGTTCCCCCAACTCGAGTAGAATGGATCGGAGGTCACTCCGGTCCGAGAGGCAGACGGGGGTGGATATGGGTCCATCCCCTTGGCAGATTGGTGATAGATGTTTTGCACAGTTTCCCTTGCCAGAGGAGGTCGTGCAAAAGAGTTTTGCGCAGAGGTGGCTTGCTGCAAATGCCGAGTTAGCTTGTCCATCTTCTTTTCTATGATAGAAACCTTGTCCAACCGACTGGCCATCAATTCTGGTGGGCTACCTTCCTCTATAGTTTTATTATTTCGTCGCAGTATAGTATAGAGAGGTGATTACCAGTTTAATACAATTTGTTACTCGGAAATAAAAGAGTTCCCGAGGTCGAACTTAGGGAGCAAGTTGTATTCTAGAGATACAAGTTTCTTGTACAAAAAAATAAAGAGAGAGAGAGAGAGAATTTGTTGGCTTCTTTCTTCTTCTCTTCTTTTCTCTTTGCCTATCTTCTTCTGCTTGGCTCTTCTGCTTTATCTGCAGCAGTAGTGATGCTTTTCTTCTTCTTTCAGTTCTTATTTCTGCTCGTCTCTTTCTTTTTCTTCTCCCTTGCGGTCCTGTTCTTCTTCTTCTTCTTTCTTTCTTCTTTTCCTTTCTTCAGACCTTCTTCTTCTCGTGCTCTTCTTCTTCTTTCAGTTCTTCCCTTGGCCTCTCTGCGTTCTCCTTCTTCTTTCAGCTCTTTCTGCTTGTCTCTCTGTGTTCTCCTCTGCCTCGCCTTCCTTCTCCTTCTTTGCCTTCAGGACATCGTCTAATTTTCCAATCAAACGACTTAAACCGCCGCTGCTACAGTGCCGCTCGGTGATCCTCCTTCCTTCAGCCTTCGTCTTCTTCCACGGTTCTTCTTCACCTGTGCCTGCACACTTACACAGCTTGATCAGAGAGGGGCAAAACCTATCTCTACCCTCCCCCGCGTCTCTCTCTCACAGAATCCGCTCATAGGATAGCTCTCCCAGAGCTGCCGGGTAGCCGGGTACGGGTCGCGCCCGGGTCCAGGACCACCGGCGTGCGTGGTGGGCGAGGAGTGCAGGTCAGTCTAAGTCGGGTCGGGCCAGGTCCGCGGGGCGTGGTCGCGGACGAGACCGGGTCGAGAGAGCGAGTGAGTGAGAGGGACCTCACCCCGTGCTCAGGAGGCAACGAGCATAAGGCACGTTTTGCCTTTATGCGGGCGCTCTCCTTTGAAAGGTTACGAGGTGGGACTAAATGTCCCACCCCAATTTCGGTGCCTGCACGGAGGAAGCAGCGGCCGTCGAGGCGAAGCGCGGGGGCTTCGCGCGAGAGCTTCGACTCAACTGCAGCCTACGCTCTGCCGAAATGCCCCCGCACAGTCTGGGAGTGTGACCTGGGCGCGGCGCACCTGGGGCAGCAGGTGAAGAAGCTGCTTCGCTTCAACAATGGCGGCGACGAGCGCAGGTACCTGCCCACAGAAAAACGGCCTCTCGGCCCAATCAGAAATGCGGAGGACCTTCGCCGTGGCACGGCGAAGGTGGTCGGGGGGTGTGCAGGCGGCGGGGCGGAGCCTAAGGGCTGCCCTAGGTCGGACTGTGGGTCGGGAGATGGGTTTGTTCGGTGGAGTTGCAGAGGGTGATTTGGGGGAAGTGGAGGGGCGGAAATTGATCAGGGTGAGGAGGCGGAGATTATGTGCAGGTCGGCGAGCCGTGTGGGATGCTGGAGTGATGGGAGCGGCTCGCCGGAGGATGGCCGGAGGCGGAGAAGGTGAGGGTGATTGGTCGGAGTCGAGGGCAACAGTAGATGTTTAAAGTGAGGAAAAGGAAGAGGGGAGGAAGAGGAGGAGTTCTACCTACTTAGCAGGACGAGGAGGGGCCGGAGCGGGCGACAGTCGTATCGACTGTCGCCGGAGAAGAAGATGCCCGGGGGAAGGGGCGACGGGGAGCAGAGGGCCAGAGAGGCGCCAGCTGGGTGCGGCGTGGCGCGGGAAGAGCAGGGGAAGAAGTCTCTGCTGCTGGTATTGCAGCAGAGCGAAGGGGAGGAGGAGGAAGAACCGCCGGAGCTGGTGGGCATCTGCCGGAGTGAGAAGAGAGGAAAGTTGGGGGTTTTCTCCGTCAGATCCGAGCTGGGAAGAACGGTGGAGCGACGGGGGTATTTATAGGGACCGAATCAGAGAGGAAGGCGGACCCTCGCCGGAGGACGCCGGAGATGGAAACCCATACCGTCCGTGCGTTCGCACGGCCGGTATGGTGGGTTGCAGCGACCAGGGGGGTGTCCCTGCGACGGCTGACGACGCAGGGCACCCCCGGTTTACTTGCCAGACCCTCCCCCTCACCCTGCGCGGTGCCATGCTCCGCGCAAGGTCGCCGGAGCATGGTGCTGGCAGGTTTTGCAGGGAGGACCTGAACGCAAAGAACGAAGGAGAGTTAGGGGCCAAAATGCGAGGGTTCAAAAGTTGAGGGCTAAAAAGTAAATATATGAGGACCAAAGTGTAAAGTTGGTCAAGAAGGTTTCTTCTTAGGCTCAAGTTTTTATACATGACTAATTAGGACCTAAGGAATCTGATGGTGAATTTTATTTCTAGATCAAACCTTGTTTGACTGGTCAATTTACGTAAAAACCTAAATTAAGTTATTAATTGGGTATGGTTCTCAATGTAGGTCAAGATGGGTTCCTAAGGTCAAATTGAAGGTTCTAAACCCTAGAGATTATTTTTCTATGAATTTTAGAGGGTTTATTCCATTTTTTCTTTGCCTTGAACCTCGTGAATTGAAGTGGGTTTGTTTTAGGGTTACAGATTATCATTTAGTTCCTTGGAATTGCTGTAGCCCTTGCCAGATCATCTCATCCCACTTTTATTCTTATTAGGTTGCTTTGACCTATGTTTGGACCCTGAATTACCCTGTATGCAGATTATACTGGTAAAATTGCATTTTTACTCCTTATGACTTGTTTTCTCCTTAAACTCAGAATTCTCTGAGTTAAGCCTTTCCTTGAGTTATATAGGAGCTTTTATCCTTTGTATTAGGTCAAAATGAGCTAGTTATGGCTCATGATGAGGTTCTCATCATACTCCCATGCCTAGCTTTTGCTAGCCCCTTAGCAAAAACTTAAGGTTTCAACCCTTGTTCTAGACCATGAAGTTCTTAATAGCTTTAGATAAGTGCTTTTTCATTTGAGCTCAGATTAGGTTAGAATGCTGACCATAGGCCTAAAAGGTACTCTAGTACCAATCAAGATCCAAATCTGTCTAGCCTTAGCCTCAGTCCTTAGCAAAGGTTTTTAAGGCCCACAAGAACTAACCTAAGGTTTATTGGACTTTGTGGTTAAAGCACCCGTGCTTGAAATGATTTTAGCCCTGGCTCAGTTCGCAGTGCGTTTTGTAAGAGAGAGATAGAAAGTTATTTTGTTTGGAGAGTTTTCTCTCTCTTTTTTTCTTAGTTCTAGCCTAGGATTGGCTTTTCAACACGGTCTGTATCAGATTCCTTGCTCCCATCATCAATCCTCAAGGGTTCCTGGCGATCGATGCTTTTAGATAGCACCGCCCATGGCAACCCCCGGAACCCTGGCTATTGAGATTTCGAGATAATCCCATCCATGGTGTTCCGTGGCTGAATTCAGACCCTGGCAATTGACACTTCGAGATAATGCCATCCATGGAATCTGAACCCGCAGAGTGCTTACATGCCCCCAGTAGGATATGTAAATATCCTAAGAGACAAGCACCGAGGAGATGATATTTTGTTACGCATCTTCGAGGGGATTTCCCGTCTCTCCGCGCTGGGAACTTGTCCAAATCAACTTGTGTTGATCGGCCGCTCCTATTCTAGGTGTTCTTTTCAGAATTTTGCGACGCTTCTGCGTGATTCTGATTTTTACGCTTACTGAACCAGGCTGTGTGTGAGGTTAGGGTGCTTAGGTTACTGAGTCCCGTAAACCAAAAATTAGTTAACGAGGCCAAATACTCCCTAAGCCTTAGACCTAATACTTCAGCTTTTCATTTTCCTCAACCTCTTGAGGAGTGTCCAGATCTTAATGGGTACTAAGAATCTATCCAAGAATGCCTAAGGTTTGCGTTCTTACTAATCTCATTATGCACTTTTAGTTATTTTCTTGAATGAGGTCTAGAACTTAGGTTAATTCCTTAGTTCCTTACTAATGACTATCACTTTTGTCTCATAATTTTGTGCTCCTTTTTTCCTTTTGTTTCTTTTTTTTTTTTTTCCTTCACAAAATTTCCTTCTCCTCTTTTCCTCTTATTCTTTTTCAAAATTTTTTTTAATTTTTATGGTGTTTTTGGCATTTATGAATTTTTTGTTTGAAACCTTTTCTTACAAGTTTTGCACTTACATACCCCCCCATGCCTAAGATTTGCAATGTCCTCATTGTAACCTAGGGGGTTTTTATTTAGCTTAGTTCATTCCTTAAGACAGAAATTTGGATGAGTGAATGGGTCGGGTTGAATTTTTGCGGACGATTTCTAATCCCAGATGCAAGCATCTGAGGTGGGGTCGGCTGTCTACAAGGGTGAACCTTAAGTGCAAAAAGGTGTCAGAAAAAGTTTTGGATTTTTAGGAAAATGACGGGTTGCCTCCCGTTAAGCGCTGAGTTTTACGCCATCGGCTGGGCGCAATAAGCTCAAGGGGAATGGAGGATATAAGATGCTTCAGCCAAATCAGTAGAAGTTACATCAATGAACGGCTTGAGTCTCTGACCGTTCACGATGAAAGGTTCAGAATCGTGGCTGAGTGGACTGATTTCGATTGCTCCATTTCCAAAAACCTGTCGGACCAAATATGGTCCGACCCACTTGGATCTCAGTTTTCCTGGGAAGAGTTTTAGTCGAGCATCAAAGAGTAGGACCTTCTGACCAGGATGAAAGATCTTTCTCGAGATGTGTTTGTCGTGGAAGGCTTTAACCCGCTCCTTGTAGATTTACGAGTTCTCGTACGCGTCTAGGCGTAATTCATCGATCTCGCTGATTTGGAGTTTTCTGTGGGTCCCAGCCTTGGAAAGATCTAGATTATAGTTCCGTACTGCCCAATAGGCTTTATGCTCCAGTTCTACGGGAAGGTGGCATGCCTTTCCGTACACCAGTCTAAAGGGAGACATGCCCAATTGGGTCTTGTGGGCGGTCCTATAGGCCCACAATGCTTCCGGAAGTCGGGACGACCAGTCCTTCCTGTCAAGTCGAACAGTGACTTGCAGGATTTTCTTGATCTCCCGATTAGACAGCTCAGCTAGACCATTAGTTTGGGGGTGGTAAGGAGTAGAGATTCGGTGAGACACCCCGTATTTGGTCATCAGTGACCTAAACTGAGCATTTGTGAAATGGGTCCCCCCATCAGAGATTATTGCACGAGGAATCCCGAACCTTGAGAAAATGTTTTGATGAATGAATTTGAGAACGATTTTGTGATCACAGGTTCGGGTCGGTATGGCTTCGATCCATTTGGACACGTAGTCCACAGCCAACAGAATGTATTCGAAACCATCCGAAACAGGAAAGGGGCCCATAAAATCAATCCCCCAAACATCAAAGATTTCGCATACTAGAATCGGTTGCATAGGCATCATGTCGGATGGCTCATGTTGCCCAAAGTCTGGCAACGACTGCATGCCTTGCAGTGATTGTATGCGTCTTTGAACAGTGTGGGCCAGTAAAAGCCGCACTGGAGGACTTTTGATGCGGTTTTATGCCCGGCGAAATGGCCACCGCATGCCTGGTCATGGCAGAAAGAGAGGATATTGTTGAATTCCTCTTCCTGGACACATCTCCGGATGATCTGATCGGTACCTATGCGGAAGAGGTACGGGTCTTCCCAAATGTAATACTTGGCATCGGAGCGTAATTTGTCCTTCTTGGCCTTCGGCCAATCGGACGGGATCTGATGAGATGCCAAGTAATTTACTACATTAGTAAACCATGGAAGGCTAGTACCAATAGTCAGCAGGTGCTCATCGGGAAAATGCTCAGTGATGGGTCCGGAAGGGTCAATTATTTCAGAAGGAAGACGGGACAAGTGATCAGCTACCACATTTTGCTTTCCTGCTTTGTCAGAATCTCAAGGTCAAATTCTTGCAACAGCAAGATCCATCGGATTAATCGAGGTTTCGCGTCCTTCTTTGCAAGGAGATGCCTCACAGCTGTGTGATCCGAGTATATGATGACACGGGAACCCAGAAGGTACGATCTGAATTTTTCTAGGGCAAATACTACAGCTAGCAGCTCTTTCTCAGTAACCGTATAGTTACGCTGAGCCTCATCGAGTGTTTTGCTGGCGTAGTAAATGACCACAGGTTTCCCGTCAATTTTCTGCCCCAAAACCGCTCCTACAGCGAAGTCGGATGCATCGCACATGATCTCAAAGGGTTGAGACCAATCAGGGGACTGTAGGATCGGGGCTTGGGTGACTCGGTCACGCAGGATTTCAAATGCTTGAGTGCATTCCTTGGAAATTTCGAAAGGAACATCCTTGGAGAGAAGAGTGGTCAGGGGGCGCGCGATTTTTGAAAAATCAGGGATAAATCGTCGATAAAAACCGACATGCCCTAAAAAGGAACGGATGTCCCTGATCGAGCTAGGCATAGGAAGGTGAGAAATCATATCAACCTTAGCTCGATCCACTTGGATACCTTTTTCCGAAATTGAGTGTCCCAGGACAATTCCCTCAGGCACCATGAAATGGCTCTTTTCCCAGGAAAGAACCAAATTCACATCGATGCACCGCCTGAGTATCTGGACCAAGTGTTGGAGGCAATCGTTGAATGATGCTCCGAAAACTGAAAAGTCATCCATGAAGACTTCCAGATAATCACCTACCATATCTGAGAATATGACAAGCATGCATCGCTGAAAAGTAGCGGGTGCATTGCAAAGACCGAAAGGCATCCTTCGGAAAGCGTATGTTCCGAAGGGGCAGGTGAACGTGGTCTTTTCTTGGTCCTCAGGATGGATTGTCACCTGGTTATAACCGGAGTACCCGTCAAGAAAGCAGAAGAACCTATTTCCCGCAAGTTTTTCGAGAATTTGATCAATGAAGGGTAGTGGGAAATGATCCTTCTTTGTGGAGGAATTGAGTCAGCGGTAAACTATACAGACTCTCCACGAGTTTGCTAATCGGGTAGGAATGATTTCTCCAGTCTCAGTCGTTATAGTGGTGAGTCCTGCCTTCTTGGGCATGACCTGAATTGGGCTCACCCAACGACTATCGGAGATCGGGTAAATGATTCCGGCATCTAACCACTTGATGATCTCCTTTTTCACGACCTCCTGCAGATTGGGGTTTAAGCGTCTCTGCATTTCACAAGAAGGTCGTGTGCCCTCTTCTGAATAGATATGATGAGTACAATAAGAGGGACTTATTCCAGTCAAATCATCGAGAGTCCACCCGATGGCTCTGCGATGTTGCTGGAGGACGACAATCAGACGGGATTCCTGTTCAGGACTGAGGTTGGAATTGATAATCACAGGAAGGGTCTGATTAGAACCCAAAAAGATGTATTTCAAGTGAGCAGGAAGGGGTTTCAGTTCGAGGATGGGGTTATCAGCAGCAGCGGGTGGTTCAGTATAGATGTGAGGTTCAAGGGTGGGAGTTACTGGGTTATTCATATCTGGATTCGACTCCTCTGTTTGCGGGTCAAGATCCTTCTGTGGTTGATGAGGCATAATCGAGTCATTCTGGAAGTGTGATTCATCAACCAAAGTCCTGATGTCACAAATTTGTTCGATGATGCCGCAATTAATTCCTTGTTGGGCCTTAAATATATCAATTTTCAGTGTTTGATCTCCAAACTTAAGCTCTATTTGGACCTCCTCACAGCTGATGTTGGCTCTAGCAGTAGCCAAGAAAGGTCTCCCTAGAATGATTGGTGTATCCCTAGGGTTCTCAGGTGCGTCCATATCTAGGACTATAAAGTCCACTGGAAAATAGAAATCCCGCACTCTTACGATAACATCCTCGAGAATCCCTTTTGGTGACTTTATAGATCGATCTGCTAATTGTAGTGTCACCTCGGTTGGCTTTAGCTCAGATTCTTCTAGATGGCCAAGTAAGGATGTGGGTATCAGGTTTATGGATGCACCCAAGTCTAACAATGCTCTATCAAATTGGGTACCACCTATCTTGCAGGAAATCAGGGGAGTACCAGGATCTTTTGCCTTGGGTGGGAGTCTACTGAGGATTACAGAGCTGGCTTGCTCTGATAGAACAATTGGGCTCCCTCCCTTGGTCCGCGGCTTACGCTGGGGTGTACATATATTCTTCAGAAATCGTGCGTAAGCTGGTACGTGGTGGATTGCATCCATTAAGGGGATGTTTATGTGGACCTGCTCAAAGAGCTTGACCAGGTCCTCCTCAGGGGCCACGGGTTTGGTGGTCTTCTTTCCCTTGGTCAAGGCCTCGGGAAACGGGATCTTGGTTGGTTCTTCTAGGATAGGTCCAGGTTGTGGATCCGGGACAGTGGTATCTTGGATAACTATCCTAGGGTCATGGTTATCAGGCTTGGAGTGGTTTGGATAATGCGGGTCTTGAGTTGTTTTACCACTACGTGTTGTTACAGAATTTAATCCGGCCTGATTTTGGTTTGGGTTTGGTAAAAGGGGTGGCTGCTGCTGAAATCCCGCATAAGAAGTTGAAGCTTCCATCTCGTCTGGAGATGGAGCAGTAGGGGCCTGATAAATCCATTGTGCGTGGCCTAAATTTGGATTCATAACGCGCTTCTGGGTTGGCACGTTATTCAGGTTAGGAAGAGGTTGGGAAGGGAGTGTGCCTGGCTGGCGAGAATTTGCCAACTGGGCCAGTTGAGTTTTAACCTCTGTAAGTTCGTCCTTGTGCTGTTTTTGAATAGCCGCATTCGTTCTTTGAATGTCAGCCAGAGTCTGAAGGATTAGGGACATTTGATCCTGATTTGGACCTGATGGATAAGTAGGGTTGGGCCGAGGCTGAGGCGGCTGGTAATGACGAGAGGGCTGTGGGCGGGACTGAAAAGGTGGTCTTTGGGTTTGGGAATTTCCCACCCACTGAAAATTGGGATGGTTTCGCCATCCAGGGTTGTAAGTGTTGGAGAATGGGTCGTTCTGGATGGCGTTGAGGTCCTCGCAGGTCTGAGGAACCTCTTGAGAATCAGGGAAAGGGGGAATGGAGTTCCCCGGGCTGGTGTAGAAAGGATCGGATGATCCTCCGATCCGAGAATCAGATGGGGATGGATATGGATCCATCCTAGGGGAAGATCGGTGAAGGATGTTTTGCACAGTCTCCTGTGTGGAAGGAGGTTGTGCAAAGGAGTTACGCGCGGAGGTGGCTCGCTGCAAGTGCTGAGTCAGCTCATCCACCTTCTTCTCAATGATTGAGACCTTGTCCAATCGACTGGCCATTAATTCCAGGTCGACTGATGCGGACAGGCCCTGCGCCTCATGTGCTCCCTTAAGATTCGTCGCTGCGCGGGTATTCGTCCTGTCGAATAATCCCATGGAGTCATTGTTGATGGAGTTCTCGCACATGTTTTCGAGAATCTCCCATACGGTGTCTTCATGTTGACCCATGATGTTTCCTCCGCAAATTGCATTGACGAAAAGGCGGATGTCCTCACGGAGTCCCTGGTAAAAAGATTGGACTTGTTCTCATTTAGGAACTCCGTGATGGGGGCACTTTCTCATGAGATCCTGAAAACGATCCCATGCCTCATGGAGAGGTTCTCCTGATTGTTGAGTGAAGTGTGTAATCTGATGGCGCAAGGCGTTGGTCCGACCAACGGGAAAAAACTTTTTCAAAAACTCGGATTGAAGTTCTTCCCAAGTGTTGATCGGCCAGGTCTGAGTTTGATACCAATGGGCGGCCTTGTCCATAAGAGAAAAGAAGAACATCTTCATGAGAAGAATATCCCGATTTTGCGCATCTGATCCAAAAGTGTGGGCCAGATGCTTTAGCTGTTTGATGTGCTGGAAGGGATCTTCAGAATTAAGCCCATGGAATTTAGGTATAGCATGAATCATGTTGGGCTTTAATTCAGAATCAGGTCCTCCAGTCGGGATTCTGACTCGAGGCTCAATGGCCACCGCAGCAGGATTGTAGTGGTCCCGCATCATAGGACGCTGTGGTGGGTGCACGAAGTTTTGGAAGAGGTCATTGAGTCGCTGGAGCTGGTGCTCCAGATTATTTTCTTCCTCAACTGGCTGAGCCATGATGGGGGAAGAAGAAGAACTTGGTTCTGAATCAGAAGAGAGAATAATGTGTGGGTGTTGCTGCACAAACAAGGGCGTCGAGGCTTGGCCTTGACGAGAGCGAATTTCTAAAGGAGGTCTTAAGGGTGGTCTTAAGGACCTCCTTCCGTACATGCACTGTTGGAAGAGGTAAGTTTAGAAGGTGCTGGACCCAATCAAGACACCCACAAATGTGTTGGGTGACTATAGAGGTGCGGGGCAGATGGACCCCTTGATCAGAAAGATCGTCCACCTGAGAATTACCTGGGCAGCCAGAGAGGGAGAGTCCCGCGAAGACCCCTACACGGTAGAGCGTCCCCACGGGTTACAGGGTTTCCCCCACCCGACCTCTCTTGTCACTGAGATTCCAGGTAGACCAGAATGGGGATCTTGACCTCTTAAGTCTACCAATTTTTACTTTAAGATCAGGGTGCTTAAGGTTTCACTTGAACTCTAGTCTTTTAAGTGCAAAGAGTGACCTAATTTAAGGTTGGTTGACCCAAGGGGTCAACTTTACCTCTTGTTTCCTTTGAGAGCTTTTAGGTCTTGTCTTTTAGGGTTCAAGTGTTTAGAGAGCCAATTGTTTTAGGTTTTCTTTGGATAGGTATTTTCAGACAAGGGCTTGGGCACACTTCATTTGGTTTTCTCAATTCTTGCTTAAGGAGTGTGTCTCTAAATCCCTAGTGTTGGATCCTAGGTTGGCTCTACTTGGTCCAGTTAGCTCTTTGTTGGGTAATTAGGGCTCAAGCAAGAATGTGTTAGCCCTTAAATACCCTTAATAGTGTGCAGGAGTAATGAGTTGAAAACATGCAACTTTTTATGGTTACTAAGTATGGAAGACAGGTTAGCCCTATATTGCTTGTTCTTTTCTTTTCTTCCTCTTTAGAGTTTAGGGGTTAATAACGAGAGGAAAAAAACAAATACCTGTCCTTGGAGTGGTTGTCGTGCGGTTGCTTGTCTTCTTGATTTCCTGTAGCTGCACAAAAGAGAGGAGATTATCAGAAATTAAAAAGAAACAGGAATGTTTACCTCTAGAATAGCCGTTGCTCCCCGGCAACGGCGCCAAAAACTGGTGGGCTACCTTCCTCTATAGTTTTATTATTTCGTCGTAGTATAGTATAGAGAGGTGATTACCAGTTTAATACAATTTGTTACTCGGAAATAAAAGAGTTCCCGAGGTTGAACTCAGGGAGCAAATTGTATTCTAGAGATACAAGTTTCTTGTACAAAAAAATAAAGAGAGAGAGAGAGAGAATTTGTTGGCTTCTTTCTTCTTCTCTTCTTTTCTCTTTGCCTATCTTCTTCTGCTTGGCTCTTCTGCTTTATCTGCAGCAGTAGTGATGCTTTTCTTCTTCTTTCAGTTCTTGTTTCTACTCGTCTCTTTCTTTTTCTTCTCCCTTGCTGTCCTGTTCTTCTTCTTCTTCTTTCTTTCTTCTTTTCGTTTCTTCAGACCTTCTTCTTCTCGTGCTCTTCTTCTTCTTTCAGTTCTTCCCTTGGCCTCTCTGCGTTCTCCTTCTTTCAGCTCTTTCTGCTTGTCTCTCTGTGTTCTCCTCTGCCTCGCCTTCCTTCTCCTTCTTTGCCTTCAGGACGTCGTCTGATTTTCCAATCAGACGACTTAAACCGCCGCTGCTACAGTGCCGCTCGGTGATCCTCCTTCCTTCAGCCTTCGTCTTCTTCCACGGTTCTTCTTCACCTGTGCCTGCACACTTACACAGCTTGATCAGAGAGGGGCAAAACCTATCTCTACCCTCCCCCGCGTCTCTCTCTCACAGAATCCGCTCATAGGATAGCTCTCCCAGAGCTGCCGGGTAGCCGGGTACGGGTCGCGCTCGGGTCCAGGCCCACCGGCGTGCGTGGTGGGCGAGGAGTGCAGGTCAGTCTAAGTCGGGTCGGGCCAGGTCCGCGGGGCGTGGTCGCGGACGAGACCGGGTCGAGAGAGCGAGTGAGTGAGAGGGACCTCACCCCGTGCTCAGGAGGCAACGAGCATAAGGCACGTTTTGCCTTTATGCGGGCGCTCTCCTTTGAAAGGTTACGAGGTGGGACTAAATGTCCCACCCCAATTTCGGTGCCTGCACGGAGGAAGCAGCGGCCGTCGAGGCGAAGCGCGGGGGCTTCGCGCGAGAGCTTCGACTCAACTGCAGCCTACGCTCTGCCGAAATGCCCCCGCACAGTCTGGGAGTGTGACCTGGGCGCGGCGCACCTGGGGCAGCAGGTGAAGAAGCTGCTTCGCTTCAACAATGGCGGCGACGAGCGCAGGTACCTGCCCACAGAAAAACGGCCTCTCGGCCCAATCAGAAACGCGGAGGACCTTCGCCGTGGCACGGCGAAGGTGGTCGGGGGGTGTGCAGGCGGCGGGGCGGAGCCTAAGGGCTGCCCTAGGTCGGACTGTGGGTCGGGAGATGGGTTTGTTCGGTGGAGTTGCAGAGGGTGATTTGGGGGAAGTGGAGGGGCGGAAATTGATCAGGGTGAGGAGGCGGAGATTATGTGCAGGTCGGTGAGCCGTGTGGGATGCTGGAGTGATGGGAGCGGCTCGCCGGAGGATGGCCGGAGGCGGAGAAGGTGAGGGTGATTGGTCGGAGTCGAGGGCAACAGTAGATGTTTAAAGTGAGGAAAAGGAAGAGGGGAGGAAGAGGAGGAGTTCTACCTACTTAGCAGGACGAGGAGGGGCCGGAGCGGGCGACAGTCGTATCGACTGTCGCCGGAGAAGAAGATGCCCGGGGGAAGGGGCGACGGGGAGCAGAGGGCCAGAGAGGCGCCAGCTGGGTGCGGCGTGGCGCGGGAAGAGCAGGGGAAGAAGTCTCTGCTGCTGGTATTGCAGCAGAGCGAAGGGGAGGAGGAGGAAGAACCGCCGGAGCTGGTGGGCATCTGCCGGAGTGAGAAGAGAGGAAAGTTGGGGGTTTTCTCCGTCAGATCCGAGCTGGGAAGAACGGTGGAGCGACGGGGGTATTTATAGGGACCGAATCAGAGAGGAAGGCGGACCCTCGCCGGAGGACGCCGGAGATGGAAACCCAAACCGTCCGTGCGTTCGCACGGCCGGTATGGTGGGTTGCAGCGACCAGGGGGGTGTCCCTGCGACGGCTGACGACGCAGGGCACCCCTGGTTTACTTGCCAGACCCTCCCCCTCACCCTGCGCGGTGCCATGCTCCGTGCAAGGTCGCCGGAGCATGGTGCTGGCAGGTTTTGCAGGGAGGACCTGAACGTAAAGAACGAAGGAGAGTTAGGGGCTAAAATGCGAGGGTTCAAAAGTTGAGGGCCAAAAAGTAAATATATGAGGACCAAAGTGTAAAGTTGGTCAAGAAGGTTTCTTCTTAGGCTCAAGTTTTTATACATGACTAATTAGGACCTAAGGAATCTGATGGTGAATTTTATTTCTAGATTAAACCTTGTTTGTCTGGTCAATTTACGTAAAAACCTAAATTAAGTTATTAATTGGGTATGGTTCTCAATGTAGGTCAAGATGGGTTCCTAAGGTCAAATTGAAGGTTCTAAACCCTAGAGATTATTTTTCTATGAATTTTAGAGGGTTTATTCCATTTTTGCTTTGCCTTGAACCTCGTGAATTGAAGTGGGTTTGTTTTAGGGTTACAGATTATCATTTAGTTCCTTAGAATTGCTGTAGCCCTTGCCAGATCATCTCATCCCACTTTTATTCTTATTAGGTTGCTTTGACCTATGTTTGGATCCTGAATTACCCTGTATGCAGATTATACTGGTAAAATTGCATTTTTACCCCTTATGACTTATTTTCTCCTTAAACTCAGAATTCTCTGAGTTAAGCCTTTCCTTGAGTTATATAGGAGCTTTTATCCTTTGTATTAGGTCAAAATGAGCTAGTTATGGCTCATGATGAGGTTCTCATCAAATTCCAAGTCGACAGAATTGGACAGGTCCTGCATCTCATGTGTCCCTCTCGGATTCGTCGATGCGCGGGCATTCGTCCTGTCGAATAAGCCCATGGAGTCATTATTTATGAAGTTCTCACACATGTTTTCGAGAATCTCCCACACCGTGTTCTCATGTTGACCCATGATGTTTCCTCCGCACGTTGCATTGACGAATAAACGAATGTCTTCATGGAGTCCCTGGTAAAAAGACTGAACTTGTTCCCACTTAGGAACTCCGTGATGGGGACACTTCCGCATGAGATCTAAGAATCGATCCCATGCTTCGTGAAGAGGTTCTCCCGGTTGTTGAGTGAAATGAGTGATCTGGTGGCGCAAGGCATTCGTCCGGCCAACGGGGAAGAAGTTTTTCAAAAATTCGGACTGCAGTTCCTCCCATGTGTTGATCGGACGGGTCTGAGTTTGATACCAATGTGCGGCCTTGTCCAAGAGGGAGAACGAAAACATTTTCATGAGTAGGATATCACGGTTTTGTACATTTGACCCGAAGGTCTGGGCCAGGTGCTTGAGTTGTTTAATGTGTTGGAATGGATCCTCAGAGTTAAGCCCATGAAACTTCGGTATGGCATGAATCATATTGGGCTTCAGTTCAGAATCAGGTCCTCCAATCGGGATTCGTACTCGAGGTTCGATCGCCACCGCAGCGGGATTATAGTGATCTCACATCATAGGTCGCTGCGGTGGGTTTACAAAGTTCTGAAAGAGATCATTAAGGCGTTGAAGTTGGTGTTCAAGGTTATTCTCCTCTTCAATGGGTTGTGCCATGATGGAAGAAGGAGAACCAGGGTCTGAATCAGATGAAAGATTTATGTGGTGGGGTTGCTGCACAAACAAGGGCGTCGAGGCTTGGCCTCGACGAGAGTGAATTTCTAAAGGAGGTCTTAAGGGTGGCCTTAAGGACCTCCTACCGAACATGCATCGAAGGATGTGATGAGATTAGAAGGTGCTGGACCCAATCAAGACACCCAAAAATCGTTGGGTGACTATAGAGGTTCGGGGCGGATGGACCCCTTAGTCAGAAAGGTCGTCCACTTGAGAAATATCTGGGCAGCCAGAGAGGGAGAGTCCCGCAAAGACCCCTACACGGTAGAGCGTCCTCACGAGTTACAGGGTTTCCCCCACCCGACCTCTCTTGTCACTGCAGTTCCAGGTAGACCAGAATGGGGACCTTGACCTCTTAAGTCTACCTTTTTTACTTTAAGATTAAGGTGCTTAATGTTCCACTTGAACTTTTAGGTATTTTGGGTGAAAAAGTGACCTAATTTTAAGGTTGGTTGTCCCAAGGGATCAACTTCACCTCTTGTTCCTTTGAGAGCTTTTAGGTCCTTTCTTTTAGGGTTCAAATGGATTAAAAGCCTGATTTGCTTAGGGTTCCTCTTGTATAGATCTTTTCAAACAAGGTTTAGGCACACCTCTTTTTGGAAAAATTTGTTTCTTTGTTTAAGATAAAATGTGTCTCTAAAAACCCTAGCTTTGTAATCCTTAAATTGGCTCTAGTGGGTCCAATTTAGTTGCCTCAGAGTTTAGTACCTAGGGCTCAATCAAGAAAGTTTTAGCCCTAGTTTCCTTAGTTGGATGAGCAGATAAAAATGCGTTGAAATGAAAATCAGGCAACTTGATGAGTTACTAAATATGAAACAGGTAGCCCTAAGTTGATTGTTCTTTCTTTTTTTTCCTTTTCAGGTTTTGAGGGAGTTGAGAGGGAGGGCTTATGGAAATTACCTGTTCCTTGGAGTGTCTGTTGTGCAGCTGCTCT
Organism: Thalassia testudinum; assembly: GCA_037157565.1. Taxonomy (NCBI): domain Eukaryota; kingdom Viridiplantae; phylum Streptophyta; class Magnoliopsida; order Alismatales; family Hydrocharitaceae; genus Thalassia; species Thalassia testudinum. The sequence continues at coordinate 4,394,517 of JAZHRO010000023.1, read as the reverse complement.
TCTTTCCTTTTTGCTTTCCCTGTAATAAGCACAACAAAAGAGAGGAGTTAGGTCAAATATTGGATCAAAAAGTTGTAATCAAAAGCTTTAAAAGTGCCCGTTGTTCCTCGGCAACGGCGCCAAAATGTTTATCGCGCTTGATCGGGTTTTAAAAGATAACACGTTGTAATATAGCCGACAAAGCATTCAAATAAATAGGGAATTCTATTACTCGAAAATCGGAGTATCCGAGGTCGAACACAAGGAGCAATTTGAGTACTTTTAAAAACTAAAGAATACAACTTTTAAATGAAAAATAATTGATTGAAAGAGAGAGTGTTATAAAAAGAATTGCTAAAAGATAACAGGATTGGACGTCTGATTTCTATATCAGACGTCTTAAATGCAACTATTCTTCTTCCTGTTTTGATTCTGTCTTGGCCTTCTCTGATTTTTGCTTTCTCTTCTCTCTTCTGCCTTCTTTTTCTTCTGATCTACAGGTCTTCTTCTTCCTTGAACTTCTTTCTCTTCTTTTCTCTTTCCTGCGAAGGCTTCTTCTTCCTTGGTCTTCTTCCTGCCTTTGCTTCTTTTCTCTTCTATATTCTTCTTCTTTTTGTCTGCAGTCCTTCTTTCTTCCTTCTCTTCTCTTCTTCGCTCAGCCTCTTCTTCTGCTTCTCTTCTTCCTTGCGGCTAAGTCTCTTTTCTTCAACGTCCCGGCCTGCCTGCACAGGAGAGCAAAACCTACCCTGTCCCTCTACCCGCACGTCCCTCTCTCTCTCTGAAATTCACTCAAGGATGCTCTCCCAGAGCCACGGGTAATTGGGTCGGATTTCGCACCCGAGACTAGGCGCACCGACGAGTGGGTGATGCGCGAGGTGTGCTCAGATTGGGTCGGGTCGGAGCCCACCAGATCCGCGAGGTGAAACTGCGGATGAGGCAAGTGTGGGTAAGGTGAGGGACCTCACCCCTATGCATTCGGAGGCGAATAGCAGATAACACAAATTCAATTTATATCATACCTGCGCGTTGTATTTCGCCGATGTGGGACTATCAGGCCTGCCCCGCTCTTGCATGCGCCTGCAGAAGATTCGTGCAATCGACACAACTACCGACGTCACTGCGCTCCTTGCTGGACTTAGATGCTTTGCACTGACTGCCCGAGTCCACTGCACCTGAAGGCTGGAGGTCTTGACGTCTGGAGCTGCTGAAGCCTGGAGCTGTTCCAACCGTCAATGGCGGTAGGGGCTGGAATCCTGTCAAACACAAATACGGCCTATTGGCCTAATCAAACCAGCTGGGCACCTTCGCCGTGGCACGAAGAAGGTGGTGCATGGTGCTGCAGGTCATGGGACGGCCTAGGCGTGCATGCCTAGGTCGTCCTGTGACCGAAGGTGTGGGTGAGTTCGGGGGGCTATTGTGGAGGCATAGAGGGATGGCGGATGGGCGGAGGTTGTTCCTTATGGTGAGGCGGAGCTTATGAGACGGTTGGCGAGGCGTGTGGAGGGGTGGAATGGTGGGGGTGACTCGCTGGAGATCGGTCGGTGACGTGGAAGATGAGGGTGGTCAGGCAGTGTCGAGGGGTAATTAAATGAAATGTAAGGGGGAAAAGAGAGAGGGGACGATGGAGAATGTATCTGGAGTGTTCTGGAAGGGAGGGAGTCAGCGGAGTGGTCGGCGCGTAGCTGCCGTCGTCGGAGAAGAACCCTGAGGGAGGGAGCGGCGACGAGGACGAGGTCAGGGGAACGTGCACTTGGTACGGCACGACGCGGGAGGAAGAGGCGAAGTGGACTTTGTTGCTGGTATGGCAGCCGAGCGACGAGAAGGAGGGGAGGAGGTCACCGGAGCTTGCGGATTCCTTGGCCGGAGATGGAAGAGAAGAAAATTTGGGGGAATCTCCGCCAAGACAACTCTGAAGATCAGCGGCCGGGTTTGGGGATCCTTTTATGGTGCTGGTCGAACTTTCTAGTGCGTGGAGAGCGTGCAATTATCTCCGACGGTTTGCCGAAGAAGGAAAGTGGGTGGATAGCCAAATCCCTCGTGCGTTCGCACGAGAGATTGGGATCAAATCAGAGATCGTGATAGGCCTCAGATGGAAGGGAATTCCTCAGAGAATCTCCCTTCCATTTTTGGGAGGGGATCTCTGAGGAATCAGAGAGTATTCCCTCTCTAAACCCCGCCGGAGGTCGATTCCTCCCCAACAATGGAGGCAGGACTTGATTGCAAAGGTGGCGAGGAAATTAGGGGGCTCTCTGCAATGATTTTCAAAAGATAGGGACCAAATTGTGATTTGGGTGTACTAAATTGCAAAGTAGGTCAAGATGACCTCTACTTAGGTCCAAATTTTGGTAAAAATCTAATTTTGGCCTAAGGAATCCAATGGTGAAGTTGTATTTTAGGTTTGACCTCGTTTGACTGGACATTTTACGTAAAAATCCAAATTAGGTTAATTAATGAGCTAGGACTCTATTCTAGGTCAAACTAGGTTCCAAAGGCCAAATTAAGTGTTCTAAACCCTAGAGGATATTTTTCCATGATTTTTAGAGGGTTTAATTAATTTTTATCCAGACCGAAACCTTGTTGATTTAAGCAGGTCTGTTTTAGGGTTACCAAATGTCATTTAATTCCTAAATTGCATATGAACCCATTTCTGATTGACTCAACCCACTTTTTATCTTATTTAGATCATTTGACCTATGTTTTTCCTCTGAGAAATCCCGTTTATGCACTGCAATGGTAAAATTGCAGTTTTAACCTTTAATTCATGTTTTCTTCTCAGAGCACTTATTCCTTCATTTAGGCCTTCTTCTAAGTTATGTAGGAGCTTTTATCTTCTTTATTGGGTCAAAATGAGCTAGTTATGGCTCATGATGAGACTCTCATCATACCCCCATGCCTAGCTTTTGCTAGTCCCTTAGCAAAATTTCAAGGTTTTAACAGATATCTCATTGTAATATAGATGAACTCTCCGCGAAAATAAATAAAAATTTATTACTCGAAATTTAAAATATCCCGAGGCTGAACTTAGGGAGCACACTTTGATTCTAGAAGCATACAAATTCACAATTCAGTATACTATTTTTACAAAAATTAAAGAGAGAGAGAGAGTGAACAAAGATCCTTTTCTCTTTTTTCTTTTCTTTCTTTCTATCTTTCTTCTTCTTTCTTCCTTCCCTTCTTTCTCTGCCTTTCCTTTCTCAGATGCTTTATTCTTTGAATAAGATGCCTTATCCGCCCCTTTGCTACAGTGCCTTGCAAGCTCTTCTTCTTCGGCTTCTTCTTCTTGCACTGTGCTTTCTCCTTCAGTTGGCTTCTCTCCTCTTCAGCTTCTACCTTGCCTTTTCTACTCTTTTCCTTCTGCGAATCTTCTTCTTTCTTTAGTTTCTCTTCTTCATCTTCCCTTCTCTACAACTTCCTCCTTCCTATTTCTTTCTCTTTCTTCAGTTGCTCCTCTGCCTTGAGTTTCCTTCTTCTTTCTTCAGTAGCCGCCTCTTCTTCTTTCAGCTGCGCTCTGTGCAGCTAAGTCTCAGCCGCCCCTCCTCCTTTCTTCTTCTCCTGCTTCCCTGTGCGTTACACGGTTAGGCAAAACCTAACCCCTACCCACCCCACGTCTCTCTCTCTGTTTCTCTCTCAAAGGTTCTCTCCCAGAGCATTCACGGGTATACGGGTCGGGTAACGCGCCCGGGACCAGGCCCAACTGCGTGCGGTGGTGGGCAAGGAGTGCACGGTAGGGTAATCGGGTTCGGACCCAGACCCGCGGGGCGTGAGCGCAGGCGAGGGCGGATGTGAGCGCGTAGCGCGTGTGTGCATAGGCGAGGGACCTAACCCATGTGTATCGAAGGCGATAAGCCTAATACACTTTTTCGATTTATATGACACGCCGTGCCCAGTTGTTTACGAGGTGGGACTTTTAGTCCCACCTAAATTTTGCGCCCTCACCTGCAGCAAGAAACCTCGCGATTGCAGTGGTACGTGAGCTCTTGCCTTCAATTGGGGACCTGGGACCATGCGTGAATCTCACCTGTGTAGCCTGGGTCTCCCACCTGGGGCTGTAGAGGCCTGGAGTTGCTAGCAAGCTCGCTCCAAGCTCGTCGGCAATGGCGGCTAGTGTGCGGAACTTGAAAGCATGAACACTGCCTCGCGGCTCCGTCAGATCATCAGAAAACCTCCTCCGTATCACGGCGAAGGTGAGGTGGGGGTTGGTTGGTCGCGGGGTGGCCTAGGTATGCGTGCCTAGGTTGCCCTGTGGCTGAGAGGATGTGTTTGTTCGGGGGGTAGTTTCAGTGGGTGGCGTGGTCAGTGGAAGGGTGAGAGGTGGTCAGTGGGAAGTGGTGAAGCTTCTGAGGTGTTTGGCGAGGTGGATGGGTGAGTGGAATGATGGAAGCACCTCGCCGGAGGTCTGGCCGGAGGTGGAGAAGGTGGTGATGGACAGTGGCAGTCGAAGGGTAGAAACAACAAATTAACAGGGGGGAAATAAAAGAGAGAGTAAGGGGAAGAGCTTTTACCTAGCTAAGCGGACGAAAGGGAGGAGATGGCAATTGGTGTGTCTTTGTCATCGCTGGAGACGAAGGTGCCAGAGGAGGGGGTGGCGACGAAGAGAAGGGGTCAGAGAATGCCAGTTGGTACGGCTTGGCGTGCAGGAGAATGACGGAGCTGGCTTTGCCACTGGTATGGTGACAGAGCGACGAGAAGGGGGAGGAAGAATTGCTGGAAGCGTCGGGCTATTGGCCGAAGTGAGGAGGGACGAATTTGGGGGAATTCTTTGGCCAAAACGAGCTTGAAGAAACTAGCGGCCCCTGCCGCTCCTTAAATAGATGTTGGCAAGGAGGAGATCTCGAGGAGGGAGCGTGGGTAGGTCACTGGAGAATGGCCGGAGAAGAGACCCATGCCTCTCGCGTGTTTGCACGAGAGGTATGGGCATCGGCAGGGCTCGGGAGGGGGTCCATGCAAAAGAAGACAACGCAGGGGACCCCCCTCTCGTTTCTAGGGTTGGTCCCCATACCCTGCGCGGCGCCATTGATGAGAGTCTCATCATAAACCCTAACTGGCACAATTTGATCTAAATAAGTGTGAAAAAGCTCCTACAAAACCTATAGAAAAGCCTAACTCAGAGAATTCTAAATTGAAGAATAAAACAAGTCATAAGGGGCAAAACTGGAATTTTACCAATGCAGTACACAATCAGGGTGTCTAAGGATCTAAACACAGGTCAAATGAGCTTAATAGAGAAGGAAGTGGGATGATCTGATCTGAAAAGGGTTATAGCAATTTCTAGGAATTAAATGACATTCTGTAACCCTATAAACAAACTCACTTTAATTCACGAGGTTCTAGGTAGAGTAAAAATCAACTAAACCCTCTAAAATTCATGAAAAAATACTCCCTAGGGTTTAGAACCTTTAATTTGGCCTTTGCAACCTATTTTGACCTAAATTGAGAACCATTCCTAAATTTTGACTTAATTTGGGTTTTTACGCAAATTGACTGATCAAACGTGATCAAACCTAAAATAAAATTACACCATTGAATTCCTTAGGTTCAAATTAGGTTGGTGCAAAAATTTGGGCTTAAGAGAAGACCATCTTGACCGACTTTACAAATTGGTCCTCTTGAATTACTTTTTGACCCTTATCTTTTTAAACCCTTGCATTTGGCCCCCTATCTTCTCCTTCGTTCTTTGCAGAACGGTCCTTCCTGTCACCCCACGTAGGCACCATACCTCCGGCGACCTTGCGTGGAGGATGGCACCGCGCAGGGTATCGAGATCGCTCTCAGGAACGAACGGGGGGCTCCTTGCATCTTCCTTTTTCACAGGGACCCTCCCCTGTGACCTGTGGCTGCCCATGCCTCTCGTGCGAACGCACGAAAGGCATGGGTCTCCATCTCAGGCCATCTCCAGCGAGCTCCCCACGTCGTCCCCTCGAGATCCTCTCCTCGCCAGCACCTTTATAAGGAGCGGCAGGGGCTGCCATGTCTTCCAAGCTCGCTTTGGCCGAAGAGAACCCCCCTACTTCGTCCCCTCTCACTCCGGTCAGACAGCCCAAGCTTCCGGCGATCTTTCCTCCTCTTCGTCGCTCTACTGCCATACTTGCAGCAGAGCTCACTCTTCCTCATCTTCCTACGCCAGGCTGCACCAGTTGACGCCTCCAGATCCCCTCCTCATCGTCGTTACTCCCCTTCTGGGCACCTTCGTCCCCATCTCCGACAGGCTCGCGCTGGGCGCCCCTCTTTCCCTCTTCGTCACTTAAGTAGGTAGAAACCTTCCTCTTACTCTCCTCTTAATTTTCCCCTCTTAAATTGGCATTTTTCGCCCCTCGATTGCCGCTACCACCTCCACCTGCTCCACCTCCAGCCACCAACTCTGGCGAGATAGCTCCACCTCCACAGGCCATTCCACCCCTCGCCGACAAGCCCAGAAGCTCCCCCTCACTCCACTCAAGCATTTCCCTCACTCCATTCACCGCCCCACACCTTCAGACCACCCCTCGAACACACCCACATGCACCTCTGCAATGTGCCCTAGGCACACAGCCACAGGCACTTTCCCGCTACGTCGACCCCCGCACCACCTTCGCCTTCCTCTAGCGAAGCTTCCTGAGCTGTCTGACGTGGCCGTGAGGTCGTCTTCGTGCTTTCAGGTCTCGGCCCCCTCTCCGCATTGACGGACAGCAGGAGCTGCTTAACGAGTAGCTCCAGGTCCCTTCCACGCCAGGCACAGGCCCCAGGCAACGCGGGACACTTCCGCGAGTGTGCTCAGGCCTTCAATTGGGGTCGCGAGCCCTCGCTGCTACCCCAATTGCCAATAGCTTCTTGCCTGTAGGCGCGCGGAGCGGAGGTGGGACTTTAGTCCTACCTCGGAAGTGTGTGGCCACACACCCACACATAAATTGTAAAGTGCTATTAGCCAATCGCCTCCGAATACACATGGGGTGATGTCCCTCACCTAAACACCGCCCTCGTCCGTGAGCTCATCACACGGATCTGGCGCGACCCGACCTGACACCCTCCTGTGCACTCCTCGTGCACCACCCACGCCGGTGCGCCTAGACCCGGGCACGCGACCCGACCCGATAACCTGGCTCTGGGAGAGCGTACCCAAGAGAGATTCAGAGAGAAAGAGAGACGCGAGGAGAGGGTAGGGTAGGTTTTACGCTGAGCTTGTGTGTATGTGTAGGGAACAGGTGAGGGAAGAAGCAAGGAGCTACTGAAGAGAAGAAGGAAGGCAGAAAGAAAGAGGAAGAGGAAGAGCAGCGGCTGGGACTTAGCCACAGAGAAGAAGGAAAGAAAAGGAAGGAAGGAGAGGCTGCTGTGAAGAGAAGAAGGAGCAGAAGAAAAGAAAACAATAGGTGCACTGTAGCAACTATGCAGTTAAGGCATCTGATTTCTGAATCAGACATTGGAAAGAAAGGAAGGAGCGGAGAGAAGAGAAGAGGAGAGGACAAGCCAGAGAAAAAGAAAGAGAAAAGAGGAGGGAACCTCTGCAGCAAAGAAGAAGACGCAGAAGAAAGAAGAAAATCAGAGAAGAAGAGAAGAAGGAAGAAGAAGGACATAGCAGCTGAAGAAAGAAAGAAAGAGAAGGAAGCCTATGCAGCAAAGAAAAGAAAGAAGAAGACAGGCTGAAGAAGAACTGGCTGAAAAGGAGAAGAGAGAAGAAAAAGCCAAGAAGAGAATTTTTGCTCTCTCTCTCTCCTTTGTCTTAATTTTTGTAAAATAATATTGTGAATTCATATGCTTCTGGAATCATAGTTTGCTCCCTGAGTTCGATCTCGGGAAACTTTTAATTCCGAGTAATAAATTATAAACTGGTAGTAGATTTTCGTGATATGCTACAACGCCTAGAACTTTAAAATAAATACGAAACCCTAAGTAGCGAAACACAAGGTACCAGCCATCCTACACGCAAAGTCGTTGGAGGCATGGGCAGCTATTGTGGGTGGCAGACGGACCGGCTTGCAAAGAACGAAGGGAAAGTTGAGGGGCCAAGTGCAAGGGTTCAAAAAGTTAAGGGTCAAAAAGTAATTCTTGAGGATCAATTTGTAAAGTAGGTCAAAATGGCCTTCCCTTAGGTTCAAATTTTGGTAAAAACCTAATTTGGACCTAAGGAATCCAATGGTGAAGTTTGATTTTAGGTTTGACCACGTTTGACAGGTCAATTTGCATAAAAACCTAAATTAGGTCAAAAATTAGGTATGGTTCTCAATCTAGGTCAAGATAGGTTCCAATGGCCAAATTGAAGATTCTAAACACTAGGGGATGTTTTTTCATGAATTTTATAGTATTTAATTGATTTTTATCTTGCCTGAAACTTTGTGAATTAAAGCAGATTTATTTTAGGGTTATAGAATGTCATTTGATTCCTATAAGTTGCTATAATCCTTTTCAGATCAAATCATCCCACTTTCTTTCTTATTAAGCCCATTTGACCTATGTTTAGACCCTTAGACATCCCGTTTGTATACTGCATTGGTAAAATTACAGTTTTACCCCTTGTGAGTTGCTTTATACTCGAATTTATAGTTCTTTGATTTAGGCTTTCCCTTAGGTTTTGTAGGAGATTTTGTATACTTATTTAGGTCAAAATGTGCTAGTTATGGTTCATGATGAGGCTCTCATCATACTTACATGCCTAGCTTTTGTTAATCCCTTAGCAAAAAATTAAGGTTTTAACTTTTGTTCTAGACCATGAATTTCTTCCATCAAGTTTTGATAAGTGCTTTTCCTCTTGTATCCTTGATTAGGTCAGAATGCCAATCTTAGGCCTAAAAGGTACTTTAGTACCAACCAAGATCCAGATCTGTCTAGCTTTAGCCTCAGTCTTTAGCAAAGGTTTTTAAGGCCTATAGGAACTAACCTAAAGTTTATTGGACTCTATGGTTAAAGCACCCATGCTTGAGATATTTTTTCCTTGGTTTAGTTTGCAGTGCGTTTTGTAAGAGAGAGACATAAGATTTATTCGTTTGGAGAGTTTTTCTCTCTCTTTTCTTTTTAATTCTAGCTTAGGATTGGCTTCACAACACTATCTGTATCGGATTCCTTGTCCCCATCATCAATCATCAAGGGTCCCTAGCAGTCGATGCTTCGAGATAGCACCGCCCATGGTAACCCCCAGAACCCTGGCTTTCGAGATTTCGAGATAATCCCGTCTATGGTGTTCCTTGGCCGAATTCAGACCCTGGCAATTGACACTTCGTGATAATGCCATCCATGAAATCTGAACCAGTGGAGTGCTTACATGCCCCCAGTAGGATATGCAAATATCTTAAGAGACAAGCACCGATGAGATGATATGTTGTTACGCATCTTCGAGGGGAATTTTCCACCTCTCCGCATCAGGAACTCGTCTAAATCAACTTGTGTTGATCGACTGCTCCTAATCTAGGTGACATTTTCAAAATATTTGAAATGCTTCTATGTGATTTTGATATTTATGCTCACTGAACCAGACTGTGTGTGAATTTGGGTGCTTAGGTTACTGAGTCCCGTAAATCGAAAGTCAGTTAACGAGGCTGAATACTCCTTAAGCCTTGAACCTAATACTTAAGCTTTTCATTTTCCTCAACCTTTTGAGGAATATTTAGATCTTAATGGGTACTAAGAGTCTATTCAAGAATGCCTAAGGTTTGCATTCTTACTAATCTTGTTGTGCACTTTCCTTTTTCTTTTCCTTAATGTGGTCTAGAACTTAGATTAATTCCTTAATTTCTTACTAATGACTATCCCTTTTCTTTCATTTTGTGCTCCTTTTTATCATTTTGTTCTTTTTCTCCTCCTTCTATAAAGTTTACCGGCACTTTCTTCCTCCTTCAAAGTTTTTTTTTTTCGTATATGCGGATTTTTTTGTTGAAACCTTTTCCTTGTTATTTTATTGCACTTTCATACCCTCCCATGCTTAAGATTTGCAATGTCCTCATTGTACATTAGGTGGGTTTTTATTTGGCTTGGTTCAAACATTAGGACAGGTATTTGGTGAGTGGATGGGTCGAGGGGACTGTTGCAGACGATTTCTAATATCAGGTATGGGTACTTGAGGTGAAGTTAGCTGTCCTAACGGATGAACCTAAAGTGCAAAAAAATGTCAAAAACGATTTTGGATTTTTCAAAAAGAATGACGGGCTACCTCCCGTTAAGCGCTGAGTTTTATGCCATTGGTTGGGTGCAATAAGCTTAGGGAGAATGGAGGATAAATGATGACTTAGCCAAATCTATGCTGGTTACCTCAATGAACGGTTTGAGTCTCTGACCGTTCACGACGAAAGGTTCAGAATCGTGGCTGAGAGGACTGATTTTGACAGCTCCATTTCCAAAAATCTATCGGATAAGATATGATCCGACCCACTTGGATCGCAGTTTCCCAGGGAAAAGTTTGAGTCAGGCATCGAAGAGTAGGACCTTCTGACCAGGGTGGAAGATCTTTCTAGATATGTACTTGTCATGAAAGGCTTTAACCCACTCTTTGTAGATTTGTGAGTTCTCATACGTATCAAGACGTAATTCATCAATCTCGCTTATCTGAAGCTTTTTGTGGGTTCCAGCCTTAGAAAGATCTGAAGGTTCCTACTAGGAGGGGGTGACGTAATAATTGCGGAAATAAATATAAACAATATCACAAAATAGGCAATCACAAAATGTACACAAGTAATTTTTTAGGTGGAAACCCAAACCGGGTAAAAACCACCACCTAACCCTCTCGAGTTAGGATTTTCCGATCAACCTAGTTGATCAAATCCACTAACCGAATCACTTTGAACGAGGGTGATTCAACCTCAATACAACCACGCTACAAGTACGAGGGTAGCGTTCCTCAACCCCTTCTCTCCACGAGAAGGATTTTGTCCCGCGAAGGAGACGGGAATTCGCAAAGCGAATACCCAACCAAAATACAAAGATAAAATAAGCAACAGTCCTATAGAGCCAACAAAATTAAACCTAGCTTCTATAGGAAATAGGAAACTCCCCTTTGCAAGGAGTGCGTCGACGATGACGCGGTGCGTGTGCCACGCGATGGCGCTACGTCGCTCTCGTTATCAACAGCGGGAGAGCGGGCGCGTAAACTGTTTGATGCTCTCAAGATGTAGAGCTTGAGCTTGGAGAGCAAGAACTTCTTGGACACAAGAGTGTGAAAATGTGTAGCTAAGTGTATCCAAGTGTATTTCTAAGTGTCTCTTATGTTGTGTTTTTGTTACAAAGGTTCCCCTCTATTTATAGAGGCCTTAGGAAGGCTTTGGAAGGCTTGGAAAAGCTTCCATAGCCGTTGGGTGCAAAGCCCAAGAGAATCAGGCCGAAATCAGGACAATGATTGCATTTGACAAGGTTATCAGACGTCTAACTCTGGCATCAGACGTCTGGAAGGCCACTTTAAGACGTCTGATTCCAAGGTCAGACGTCTGATTCTATGCGGGTTTCTCCCTGACTTGAATCAGATCTAAACAGGGTTTTTGTGCAAGTCCATCAGACGACATACAGGACGTCTGGTACTATGTCTGGACGTCTGGAAACCTACTTTTACTGTGGGAATTGATTTCCAAACGTTGCAACGGCTAGAAAATCTCTGAGAAGAGATTTTGGGTCAGCCGAGGCAAAACGGTCATTTATCAGACGTCTGGAAAGGCCTAGGGACGTCTGATAAGGCTCTAACGGTCATATTCTTGAGTGTCTGCTAAGCCAGCCAACGGTCCACTAATTGGACGTCTGGCAAATCCATCAGACGTCTCCTAAGACGTCTGGTCTAAGGTCTGGACGTCTGAATTCATCAGACAGAACTAACTATGTCCAGCCTAACGGTTATCAGACGTCCGAAACAACAGTCAGACGTCTTAAAATGCTTTATCAGACGTCTGATTTGGGAATTAGACGTCTGGAAGTGCTATTTGAACCCTATATTGGTTTTGTAAGTATTCTACAGAAAACCTAAGTATCCTAGGGTTGTGCCGGTGTTCCTAGGACTACTTTTAGGGTACTTTGAGGCTCTTTAACATAATTTTCTAAGGAAAATAAAGAGCAAGAAAAATAAAGATAAAAGTACATGAAAGGATTAAAAAGAATCTATCCTATTCTTCTTGTCTTCTATCTTCAATCTGTCGCTCCACGCGAACCTCCTCTGTTTTCCGTCAAGCTCCTCCAATCCGTCCTGGATGCGAGCTCGAGTTCCGTCTAAACACGTCTTCATTTGCAATTGACCTGAAATCTAGGACTCAAATTGCAAATGTTAAATAACACGTGTTTTGTTATCATCAAAACAAATGATCGTGGTGCTCTAGCACCAACAAGATCTAAGTTGCAGCTCCGTACTGCCCAATAGGCTTTGTGCTCCAGCTCGATGGGAAGGTGACATGCCTTACCGTACACCAGTATAAAAGGAGACATGCCTAATTGGGTCTTGTGGGTGATCCTATAAGCCCACAAAACTTCCGGAAGTCGGGACGACTAGTCCTTCCTATCAGGTCGAACAGTAACATGTAGGATCTTCTTGATCTCCTGATTTGATAGCTCGGCTAGACCATTAGTCTGGGGGTGGTAAGGTGTAGAGATTCGGTGAGACACCCTGTATTTGGTCATCAGTGACCTGAACTGAGCGTTGGTAAAATGGGTCCCTCCATCAGAGATGATTGCACGAGGAATCTCGAACCGTGAGAAGATATTCTGATGAATGAATTTGATGACGATCTTGTGATCACAGGTTTGGGTCAGAATGGCTTCGATCCATTTGGACACGTAGTCCACAGCGAGTAAAATATACTCAAAACCGTCCGAAACAGGAAAGGGGGCCATAAAATCAATCCCCCAAATATCAAAAATCTCGCATACGAAAATCGGCTGCAAAGGCATCATATCGTGATGGCTTATGTTGCCTAAATTTTGGCAATGACTGCATGCCTTACAGTGACTGTATCCATCCTTGAAGATAGTGGGCTAGTAAAAGCCACACTGGAGGATTTTTGATGAGATTTTGTGCCCAGAGAAGTGGCCATTGCATGCTTGGTCATGGCAGAAGGAGAGAATGTCATTGATTTCGCCCTCCGGGACACACCGCAGGATGACTTGGTCAGCACCTATGCGGAAAAGGCACGGGTCTTCCCAGATGTAGTACTTGGCATCGGAGTCCAATTTGTCTTTCTTGGCTTTCGGCCAATCAGACGGGACCTGATGAGATGCCAAGTAGTTTACTATATCAGCAAACCATGGAAGCCTAGTACCAATAGTTAATAGGTGCTCATCAGGAAAATTCTATGTGATGGGTCCAGAAGGGTCGACGATCTCAGAAGAAAGGCGAGACAAGTGGTCAGCTACCATGTTCTGTCTTCCCTCCTTGTCGCGAATCTCGAGGTCGAATTCTTGCAACAGTAAGATCCATCGGATTAATCAAGGCTTCGTGTCCTTCTTAACAAGGAGATGCCTCACAACTATGTGATCCGAGTAGATTATGACGTGGGAACCCAGGAGATAAGATCGAAATTTTTCGAGGGCAAATACTACGCTAGCAGCTCTTTTTCTGTAACCGTGTAGTTATGCTGAGCTTCGTCAAGTGTCTTGCTAGCGTAGTAGATGACCACGGGTTTCTCGTCAATCTTCTACCCCAGAACCACTCCTACAGCGAAGTCAGATGCATCGCACATGATCTCAAAGGGTTGAGACCAATCAGGGGACTGTAGGATCGAGGCTTGGGTGACTCGATCATGAAGGTTCTCAAAAGCTTGAGTGCATTCCTTGGAAATCTCAAAAGGTACATCCTTGGAGAGAAGAGTAGTCAGGGAACGTGCGATTTTCGAGAAATCAGGGATGAAATGAACGTAAAAATCGACGTGCCCCAGAAAAGATCGGATGTCCCTGATCGAGCTAGGCATAGGGAGTCTAGAAATCAGATCAACCTTGGCTTGATCCACCTGGATGCCTTTCTCAGAAATTAAGTGTCCCAGGACGGTCCCCTCAGGCACCATAAAGTGGCTCTTTTCCCAGGAAAGAACCAGATTTACGTCAATGCAACGCCTGAGTATGTGAACCAAGTGCTAGAGGCAATCGTCAAATGATGTCCCAAAAACTGAGAAGTCATCCATGAAGACTTCCAGATAATCACCTACCATATCAGAGAATATGGAAAGCATTCACAGCTGAAAAGTCGCGGGTGCATTGCAGAGACTGAAAGGCATCCTTCGGAATGCGTATGTTCCGAAGGGGCAAGTGAATGTGGCTTTCTCTTGGTCCTCTGGATGAATCGCCACTTGGTTATAACCGGAGTACCCGTCAAGAAAGCAGAAGAATCTATTTCCCACTAACTTCTCGATTATCTGATCAATGAATGGTAGTGGGAAATGATCCTTCTTCGTGGAGGAATTGAGTCTTCGGTAATCTATGCAGACTCTCCACGAGTTGGCTATACGGGTAGGTATGACCTCTCCGATTTCAGTCGTGATGGTGGTGAGCCCTGCCTTCTTAGGCACAACCTGGATTGGGCTTACCCAACGACTGTCGGAGATCGGGAAGATGATCCCTGCATCTAACCACTTAATGATCTCCTTTTTCACGACCTCCTGCAGATTGGGATTCAAACGTCTCTGCATTTCACGGGAAGGTCGTGTGCCCTCTTCAAAATAGATATGGTGTGTGCAATAAGAGGGACTTATTCCAGTCAAATCATCGAGAGTCCAACCAATGGCTCTGCGATGTTGCTGGAGAACAGTAATCAGATGGGATTCCTGATTAGGTGTGAGTTTGGAGTTTATAATCGAAGGAAATGTCTGATTAGAACCCAAAAAGACGTATTTTAAATGATCGGGAAGGGGTTTGAGTTCAAGAATGGGGTTATCAGCAACAGCGGGTGGTTCAAAGTGAGTGTGGGGTACAAGGGTAGGAGTTATAGGTTTGTCTAGATCAAGGTCCGACTCCTCTAATTGCGGTTCAAGATCCTCTTGTGGTTGATGAGGAATAATCATGTTGTCCTCAAGTTGTGGTTCATCAACCATAGCTCTAATATCACAGATTTGTTTAGTGACACCGCAATTGATTCCTTGTTGGGCCTTAAAGATATCAATTTTGAGAGTTTGATTCCCAAATTTCAGTTCTATTTAGCCCTCTTCACAACTTATATTGGCCCTTGCAGTTGTCAGAAATGGTCTCCCTAGTATGATTGGTGTATCCCTTGGGTTTTCAGGTACATCCATTTCTAAAACTATGAAATTTACGGGGAAGTAGAAATCCCGCACCCTCACAATAACGTCTTCAAGAATTCCCTTAGGTGACTTGATAGATCGATCTGCTAACTACAATGTCACCTCGGTCGATTTTAGCTCCGATTCTTCTAGATGGTTAAGTAGGGATGTGGGTATCAAGTTTATGGAAGCACCTAGGTCCAATAATGCTCTATCTAACTGGGTTTCACCGATCTTACATGAAATCAGGGGAGTGCCTGGGTCTTTTGCCTTGGGTAGGAGCCTACTCAGGATTACAGAGCTGGCTTGCTCTGACAGTACAATTGGACTCCTACTCTTGGTTCTCGGCTTACGCTGCGGTGTACACACGTTCTTCAAGAATCATGCGTAAGCCGGTACGTGGCGGATTGCATCCATCAAGGGGATGTTTATTTGGACCTACTCAAAGAGCTTGACCAGGTCCTCCTCAGGAGCCACGGGTTTGGTCATCCTCTTTCACTTGGTCAAGGTCTCGGGAAATGGAACCTTGGTTGGTTCCTTTAGGATAGGTCCAGGTTTTTGATCTGGGATAGGGATAGGAACATCCTGGATGACTGTCGTAGGGTTTAGGTCACTACCAGGCTTGGAGCAGTCTGGATAAGGTGGATCTTGTGTTTCCTTACCACTACGGGTTGTTACAAAATTTATTCCTGCCTGGTTTTGGTTAGGGGTTGGTAGGATGGGCTGCTGCTGTTGGTAACCCGCATAGGAGGTTGAAGCTTCCATCCCGTTAGGTGAAGGAATAGAAGGGGCCTGATAGACCAAGTGTGCTTGGCCCGGGTTTGGGTTCATAACGCGCTGCTAGGTTGGCACGCTATTAGGGTTAGGAAGAGGCTGAGAAGGAAGAGTGCCAGGTTAGTGAGAATTTGCCAACTGGACGAGTTGGTTGCGGACCTCTGTGATTTCATCCTTGTGTTGCTTTTGGATAGCCGCATTCGTTCTTTGAATGTCAGGCAGAGTTTGGAGGATAAGGGACATTTGATCTTGGTTTGGCCCGGATGGATAAGTGAGGTTGGGTCGAGGCTGAGGCGGCTGATAAGGACGAGGGACTTGTGGACGGGGCTGAAAAGGTGGTCTCGGATTCAGAGAATTTCCTGTCCACTGGATATTAGGATGGTTTCGCCATCCAGGATTGTAAGTGTTGGAAAATGGGTCATTCTGGATGGCGTTGAGGTTCTTGCAGGTCTGAGAAACCTCAGAAAAGTCGGAGAATGGGGGAGTAAGGCTCCCTTGGCAAGAGTAGAAAGGATCGGAGGTCCCTCCGATCCTAGAGTCAGAAGGGGGTGGATACGAGTTCATCCCAGGAGAAGCTCGGTGGAAAATGTGCTGCACAGTTTCCCGTGCGGGAGGGGGCTGTGCAAAGGAGTTCTACGTAGAGGTGACTCGCTGCAAATGCTGAGTCAGCTCATCCACCTTCTTCTCAATAATAGAGACCTTGTCCAATCGACTGGCCATTCATTCCAGGTCGACTGATGCTGACAGGCCCTGCGTCTCGTGTGCTCCCCTAAGGTTCATCGCTGCGTGGGTATTCGTCCGGTTGAATAATCCCATGGAGTCATTGTTGATGGAGTTCTCGCACATATTCTCGAGAATCTCCCATACGGTGTCTTCATGTTGACCCATGATATTCCCTCCGCAAGTTGCATTGATGAACAGTCTAATATCTTCACGGAGTCCCTGGTAAAAAGACTGGACTTGTTCCCATTTAGGAACTCCGTGATGGGGGCACTTTCTCATGAGATCCTGAAAACGACCCCATGCCTCATGAAGAGGTTCTCCCGTCTGTTGCGTGAAGTGAGTAATCTGATGGCACAAGGCATTGGTTCGACCAACGAGGAAGAACTTCTTTAAGAACTCGGACTGAAGTTCCTCCTAAGTGTTGATTGGGCGGGTCTGTGTCTGATATCAATAGGCTGCCTTGTCCATAAGGGAGAAAGAGAACATCTTCATAAGTAGGATATCCCGATTTTGTGCATCTGACCCGAAGGTCTGGACTAGATGCTTAAGCAGTTTGATGTGCTGGAAGGGGTCTTTAAAGTTAAGCCCATAGAATTTAGGTATGGTGTGGATCATGTTGGGCTTTAACTTGGAATCAGGTCCTCCAGTCGGGATTCTGACTCGAGGCTCAATTGCCACCGCAGCGGGTGATGCGAACCTCATCATAAACCCTAACTAGCACAATTTAATCTAAATAAGTGTGAAGAAGCTCCTACAAAACCTAAAGAGAGGCTTAACTCAAAGAATTCTGAGTTAAAGAATAAGATAAATCATAAGAGGTAAAACTGCAATTTTACTAATGTAGTGTGCAAACAGGGTAATTAAGGATCTAAACGAAGGTCAAATGAGTTTAATAAGGAGGGAAGTGGGATGATATGATCTGAAAATGATTATAGCAACTTCTAGGAATTAAATGACATTCTATAACCCTAAAATAAAATCACTTTAATTCACGAGGTTCGAGGCAAGATAAAAATCAATTAAACCTTCTAAAATTCATGGAAAAATATTCCCTATGGTTTAGAACCTTCAATTTGGCCTTTGCAACCTATTTTGACAAAAAATGAGAACCATGCCCAATTTATGACCTAATTTGGGTTTTTGTGCAAATTGACCGGTCAAATATGGTCCAACCTAAAATCAAATTTCACCATTAAAATCCTTAGGTTCAAATTAGGCTGGTATAAAAAATTGGGCCTAAGAAAAGACCATCTTGACCGACTTTACAAATTGGTCCTCTTAAATTACTTTTTGACCCTTATCTTTTGAAACCCTTGCAAATGGCCCCCTATCTTTCTCATCATTCTTTGCAGAACGGTCCTCCCTGCCATTTCTGAGCAGTGCCATACCTCCGGCAACCTTGTGTGGAGGATGGCGCCGCGTAGGGCATGGCGCCCGTTCTCAGGAACGAGCGGGAGGTTCCCTGCGTCGTCCTCTGTCGCAGGGACCCTCCCATGACCCCTGCAACCGGCCATGCCTCTCGTACGAATGCACGAAAGGCATGGGTGTCCATTTCCAGCCATCTCCGGCGAGCACGACACGTCGCCTCCTCGATCCCCTCTCCTCGCCAGTGCCTTTATAAGGAGCGGCAGGGTCTGCCGTCTCCTTCAAGCTACTTCTGGTGGAGAAAAACCCTCGATTTCGTCTCTCCCTCTTCGGTTAGAGTGTCCTAGCTTCCGGCGATCCTTCTTCCTCCCCCTCATCGCTCTGGTGCCATACCTGCAGCAGAGCCTACTCTGCCCCGTCTTCCCACGCCAGGCCGCACCAGCTGGCGCCCTCAAATCTCCTCCTTGTTGTCGATAACCCCCTCCTGGGCACCTTCGTCCCCAGCTTCGGTAGGCACGAGCCAGACGTCTTCCTCTCCCTCTTCGTCGACTAAGTAGGTAGGAATCTTCCCCTTACTCTCCTTTCACTTTTCCCTCATTCAATTAGCATTTCAGACCCCTCGACTGCCACTACCACCCCCATCTACCTCACCTTCGGCTGCCATCTCTGGCGAGGTCGCTCCACCTTCACAGGCCATTTCACCCCTTGCCGACAAGCCCAGAAGCTCCCCCTCACTCCACTTAAGCGTTTCCCCCACTACATTCACCGCCCTTCACCTCCCGACCACCCCCCGAACACACCCACTTCCGCATACACAGTCTGCCCTAGGCACAAGGACACAGGCGCTCTCACGCCTCGCCGACCCTCGCATTGCCTTCTCCATACTCCGGCAAGGCTCCCTGCGTTGTCTGATGTGGCCGTGAGGCTATCTTTGTGATTTCAGGTCTCCGCCTCCTCGCCGCCATTGACGAGCTGCTGAAGCTTCTTCGCAGGCAGCTCCAGGACTCCTCCAGCCCAGGCGTGAGCTCCAGGCAATGCGGGGTGCTTCCGCAAATGCACCCAGGTTCGTAATTGGGGTCGCGAGCGTTCGCTGCTACCCCAATTTCCAGCGCCTTCTCGCCTGCGGACGCACGGAGCAGAGGTGGGACTTTAGTCCCACCTCGTAAGTGTGTGGCCTCGTGCCCACACTTAAATT
The DNA here is from genome assembly GCA_037157565.1 of Thalassia testudinum. NCBI lineage: Eukaryota > Viridiplantae > Streptophyta > Magnoliopsida > Alismatales > Hydrocharitaceae > Thalassia > Thalassia testudinum. The sequence continues at coordinate 4,375,341 of JAZHRO010000023.1, read as the reverse complement.
GATTTTGTGATATTAGATGTTCACCTTCGATACACAGGGGTCAAGTCCCTCACCCACGCACGTAGCACGCCACGCGCTCGCATCCGCCCTCGCCCGCGCTCACGCCCCACAGGCCTGGGCCAAACCCGACTACTCGACCAACCACTCCTCGCCCACCATCGCACACTGGTGGGCCTGGTCCCTGGCGCGTTACCCGACCCATATACCCGCGAATGCTCTGGGAGCGAACCTTCGAGAAAGAAATAGAGAGAGAGACGCGGGGAAGGGGTAGGGGTAGGTTTTGCACTGATAGTTGTGTGTGCGTGCAGGGAAGAAGGAAAAAGAAGGAAGAAGCAGGCGAAGGAAGAAGAAAGGAAGGAAAGGAGCTGAAATAGAAGAAACAGAGCCACACTGTAGCAAATGCACAGTTAAGCTGTCTAAGTGCCGAGTCAGACGTCGGAAGGTCAGTAGCCAGAGCAAAGAAAAACTGCAGCTGCTGAAGAAGAAGTAGGAAGACACAAAGAAGAAAAAGAAAAAGAAGAAGAAAAGAAGAAAGAAGAAAACCAGAGATGAAGAAAGGAGGAAGACTTAGCAGCTGAAGGAAATCAGGAAGAAGGCAGAAGCCTCTGTAGCCGCAAGGAAGAAGAAGAGAAGAAAATCAGAAAGGTAGAAAGGAGAAAGAGAAAGAGGAACCACAGAAGCAAAGAAGAAGAAGAAAGAAGAGAGTCGAAGCCAATCACCCCTTCTTTCTCTCTCTCTTAATTTTTGTAAAACCTTATATATTGAGAATTCATAGGCTTCTAGAATTATGGTTGCTCCCTGAGTTCGACATCGGGAAACTTGCCATTCCGAGTAATAAATTATATTAAACTGGTAACTGTTTTGTCATATACCACAATGACTATAATAACTATAAAGACGAAATGGGCCACCAGTTTTTGGCGCCGTTGCCGGGGAGCAACGGCTATTCTAGAAGCTATTAATTCATAATTTTTGAGTTTCTATTGATCTCTTCTCTTTTGTTGTGCAGGCACAGGAAATCAAGAGGACAACAAGTAGCCATACAACAACCACACCTAGGACAGGTAATTTTCTATCCTCTCATTTTAACCCCTAAATTCTAAAGAGGAAGAAAAAGAAAGAAAAAGCAATTTAGGCATAACCTGTCTTCCATACTTAGTAAATCATCAAAACTGCCTGTTTTCGATTTCAACACAGTATATCTGTACATCCATTAAGGGTATTTAGGGCTAACACCTTCTTGCTTGAGCCCTAATTACCCAATCTAAAGGAAGCTAACTGGACCAAGTAGAGCCAATATAAGATTCAAAATTAGGGTTTTAGAGACACACTTTCTAAGCAAGAATTGAGAATTCCTAAAAGAAGTGTGCCCAAGCCATTGTTTGAAAGCACCTATTTAGAGAAACCCTAAGAAATTTGGCTCTTAAAAACACTTGAACCCTAAAAGACAAAGACATAATAAGCTCTCAAAGGTATTAGTAGGTGAAGTTGACCCCTTGGGTCAACCAGCCTGAAACTTAGGTCACTCTTTGCACTCAAAAGGCTAAAGTTCAAGTGAAAACCTAAGCACCTTGATCCTAATTAAAAGTGGTAGATTTAGGAGGTCAAGGTCCCCATTCTGGTCTATCTGGAATCTCAGTGACAAGAGAGGTCAGGTGGGGGAAACCTTGTAACCCGTGGGGGCACTCTACCGTGTAGGGGTCTTCGCGGGACTCACCCTCTCTGGCTGCCCAGGTAATTCTCAGGTGGACGATCTTTTGATCAAGGGGTCCATCTGCCCCGAACCTCTATAGTCACCAAACATTCTGGGTGTCTTGATTGGGTCCAGCACCTGCTAAACTCATCCTCTCCACTAGTGTATGTTTGGTAGGAGGTCCTTGAAACCTCCTTTAGAAATTCACTCTCCTCAAGGCCGAGCCTCGGTGCCCTTGTTTGTGCAACCAACACTTCACATAGACCTCTCCTCCGACTCCGAACCCAACTCACCTTCTTCTTCCACAATGGCTTAGCCACTTGAGGAAGAGAACAACTTGGAGCACCAGCTCTAGCGACTCAATGACCTCTTCCAGAACTTCATGCACCCACCGCAGCGTCCCATGATGCGAGATCATTATAATCCCGTTGCGGTGGCTATTGAGCCTCGAGTCAGAATCCCGACTGGAGGAACTGTGTTACGAATGTGGCATCAGACGGGTCTTTAAGACGTTTGGGAAGTGGCCCAGATGTCTGACCAGACGTATGGAACCATTCCCAGACGTCTGGTAATAAATTTTTGCGACGTACGGGGTTACGTCTGTGCGCCTGTGCGTGTAGACTGCACTCGTCGCACTCGTTCCTCCTTTTCTTCTCTCTCCTCCTGCAGGCACGCAGCTCTCTTCTCTCTCTCCCTGCGTGGCCTTATAAGGCCCCCTCGCCCTCTCCCTCACCCTCATCTTCTCCGCCTTCCTCTTCTCCTTCTCCCTGCCGGTGCGAGAGCGTGAGAGAGCGAGGGAACGACGGCAACAGCGGCCACGGTGAGGGTGTGGGAAGGAGGGTTGCGAGCGGAAGGGGGAAGCTCTACCGCGAGGGTTCGAGCTTGCCGGGGCAGCTAGAGCCGGTCGACGGGGGAGCGGCGGGCGTGGGGTGTCGCGGAGGGGCTGCTGCAGCTCGGGCAGCAGGCGGACGTGGCGCGGCACGGCCGTGCTTTGCGAGCGGAGGGCGAGTCGGGCTTTGGTTCTGGAAAATTTTCCAGAACCAGACGTCTGGGCTTACGACCAGATGACTGTGAAGACGTCTGACAGGTAGGGCATGAGGGCTCGCCATCCCACGTAAATCAGACGTCTGGCCACAGTGCCAGACGATGGAGAGGACTTCCAGATGTCTGGGGTGATAATTGGACGTCTTGGAACTAAGTCAGACGCCCCAGCAGGCTTCTGGACGTCTGAAGGACCACACAGAGCTAAGGTACAATCTGACCCACCTTTTAAGACGTTTAGAAGAGGTTCCAGACGTCTGATTTTGGATAGTTTCGTCGTTTTTGACCCGTTTAGGGCCCGTTCGGAGTCCGTTTTCCTCTTTTCGAGTTGCGTTCTTTCCATAATAAAATCCTCTACCCATTTACAGTAATTGTATACCATTCTGAGAAACTCCTTGTGTTTAATCCTTGTGTTAGGATCCCGTTCCATTGCAGTCTTGGGGGTTGCGGAGGCGCGCGGGATTGCCGACCATGCCCCCAGTACTCCCGTTGTAGCTGGTAGAGTGGCTTTTAAATTATTTAGCATAATTTGTTACAATTGTGGAACAATTAATAGAGTCTAGGGCATTGTATGAACCCTAGGACTAAGAAACTAGATTGAATGATAGATCCTAGGGTATTGCATGAATCCTAGGACTGGAAAACTAGATTGAATGATAGAACATAGGGTACGGCATGAATCCTAGGACTGGAAAACTAGTGGATATATAAATATTGCAGTCTTGGAAAAGTGGAAAGGAAATAATAGCTGCCTGTTATAAATGAATAAATATGATTGAGAATATGGGTTGTATGAACGTAAAACTAGAACAGTGAAACCTTCAATGGCCAAACAAAAAGAATACGAACCCTACGGGGAATTAGGAGTAGAACTCTTGGAAAGAGAATAGAATGGAACTGAGAAAGTGAAACGTGGAAGTGTGTTGTCTCTTGGGTACGTGGTACCAAAGAGAGCACACATTACCTCTTAGTGTAGAGGGGAGCTTGCCGCCCTCAGGTTGAGACCAGGGTGGGTTTGGCCACTGTACACAGACTTGCTGGCCCTCGCGTACGCAGTACCGAGGAGAGCTACTAGTGTAGGGAGAGCACTAGCTACCCCACGGGCCCCGGGGTTCTACTAGCCTCCTACACCGACTTGTTAGGCCCACTGGGTAAACCAGGGTAGTCAGGCGAGGGTGCGCAGACTGTGGAGGGGTTGGACCCCTGTTATTGAGAGGGCTCTGCCATATACCGGTTCCGTGCTGTGTTTTGAGCGCACCCGTTAACGGAAACGACTGACCGCGTGCCAGTGCGGGGTAGCTACCCGTGCGCTTATCGCGCATGCCGTAGTCACCGTTACGTCTGTCAGCGACCTTGGGGTGGTTGACTGAGGGTAGGACCACCACGGGGGACTTTCCCAGCCAGGAGAGCACCACATGTTACTTCTACTTTTCGAAAAAGATTGCAATCAAGATCGTTCCATGAGGAACATTCGAGATCAAGTGAAGGATCTGAGAAATAAATAAATCGTGAAATAATAGAAAGACGTAAATAAAGAAAGTAAAAATATAATAGCTACTGTACACTCTACTGCTTCTTTAGCTTTTAGTTGCGACTCTACTCAGCGTTTCGCTGACGTGTTACACTCGTTACTTTTCAGGACCAGGTGTTGAGCGGCCAGGGTCAGCGACTGCAGAGGACTCTGGGCCTAGTAGGGTCCAGTAGAGTTACCCGCAGTTCTTTTTGTACTTTTCTTCCACTGTAGTGAGTAGTTTCCTTGTTACTCCTTGTACTTCTTTATTGTAAGCTTCATGTTATGTACATATTTGTTGTTCTACTGTTGTGGTGGTGTATACTGTAGTAGTTCCTTTTCTTACTGCTGTATTTTGTTACTGCTAGTTATATTCATGCTAAATGTGGTTTATTTTACTGCTCTTTTGGTTACTTCCTCGTTGGACGACTAGGTCTTGGGATTAGTCGAGTCGGTCTAATTCTCGTGTCTCGTAGGGACTCGGGAATCGGGTCGTTACAACATGATTCTGAACTAAAGCCCAACATGATTCATGCCATACCTAAATTTCATGGGCTTAATTCTGAAGACCCCTTCCAGCACATTAAACAGCTAAAGCATCTGGCCCAGACTTTTGGGTCAGATACACAAAATTGGGAGATTCTCCTCATGAAAATGTTCTCCTTCTCCCTTATGGACAAGGCTGCCCATTGGTACCAAATACAGACCCGGCCAATCAACAATTGGGAGGAACTTCAGTCCGAGTTCTTGAAGAAGTTCTTTTCCGTTGGTCGGACCAATGCCTTGCGCCATCAGATTACCCACTTCACGCAATAAACAGGAGAACCTCTCCATGAGGCATGAGATCGCTTTCAGGATCTCATGAGAAAGTGCCCTCATCACGGAGTTCCTAAATGGGAACAAGTCCAGTCTTTTTACCAGAGACTCCGTGAAGATTTTAGGCTTTTCGTCAATGCAACTTGCGGAGGAAATATCATAGGTCAGCATGAGGACACCGTGTGGGAGATTCTCGAAAATATGTGCGAGAACTCCATCAATAATGACTCCATGGGATTATTCGACAGGACGAATACCCACGCATCGACGAACCTTAGGGGAGCACACGAGACGCAGGGCCTATCTGCATCAGTCGATTTGGATTTGATGGCCAGTCGATTGGACAAGGTCTCTATTATTGAGAAGAAGGTGGATGAGCTGACTCAGCACTTGCAGTGAGCCACCTCTGCGCATAATTCCTTTGCACAGCCTCCTTCCACACGGGAGACTGTGCAAAACATTCTCCACCGACCTTCTCCTGGGATGGAACCATATCCACCCCCATCTGATTCTCGGGTCGGAGGACCCTCCGACCCTTTCTATACTAGCCAGGGAAATTCCACTCCCCCATTCTCTAACTCTTCAGAGGTTCCTCAGACCTGCGAGGACCTCAATGCCATCCAGAATGACCCATTTTTCAATACCTACAATCCTTGATGGCGAAGCCATCTCAACTTGCAGTGGGCGGGAAATTCCCAAACTCAAAGACCACCCTTTCAGCCCCGTCCACAACCACCTAGTCCCTACCAGCCGCCTCAGCCTTGGCCCAACCCTACTTATCCATCAGGGCCAAACTGGCCTAGTTGGCAAATTCTCGCCAACAGGCACACTTCTCAACCTCTTCTTAACCCTAATAACATGTCGACCTAGCGACGCGTTATGAACCCACACCCGGGCCAAGCATACATGATTTATCAGGCTCCCTCTGTTCCTTCACCTGATGGGATGGAGGCTTCAACTTCTTATGCGAGTTATCAGCAGCAACCCATCCTATCAAATCCTAACCAGAACCAGGTAGGACTGAATTCTGTAACCACCCGCAGTGGTAAGGAGACCCAAGATCCACCTTATCCAGACCACTCCAAGCCTGGTAGTGACCCAAAACCTAGGACAGTAATCCAGGACGTTCCTATCCCTGTCCCCGATCAAAGACCTGGACCTATCCTAGAAGAACCAACCAAGGTTCCATTTCCTGAGGCCTTGACCAAGGGAAAGAAGATAACCAAACCCGTGGCACCTGAGGAGGACCTGGTCAAGCTCTTTGAGCAAGTCCAAATAAACATCCCCTTGATGGATGCGATTCGCCACGTACCGGCTTACGCACGATTCTTAAAGAATGTATGTACACCTCAGCGTAAGCCGCGAACCAAAAATGGGAGTCCAATTGTACTGTCAGAGCAAGCCAGCTCTGTAATCCTGAGCAGACTCCCACCCAAGGCAAAAGATCCAGGTACTCCCCTGATTTCATGCAAAATAGGTGAAACCCAGTTCGACAGAGCATTGCTAGACTTGGGTGCTTCCATAAATCTGATACCCACATCCTTAACCACCTAGAAGAATCTGAGCTAAAACCGACTGAGGTGACAGTCCAGCTAGCAGATCGATCTATAAAGTCACCTAAAGGAATTCTTGAGGATGTTATTGTAAGAGTGCGGGATTTCTATTTCCTTGTAGACTTCATAGTCTTAGACATGGACGCACCTGAAAGCCCTACGGATACACCGATCATTCTAGGGAGACCTTTCCTGGCCACTGCTAGAGCTAACATTAGTTGTGAGGAGGGCCAAATAGAACTGAAATTTGGGAATCAGACTCTCAAAATTGATATCTTTAAGGCCTAACAAGGAATCAATTACGGTGTCATTGGACAAATTTGTGATATTAGAGCTTTGGTTGATGAAACACAATTTGCGAATAACCTGATTATGCCTCATCAACCACAGAAAGATCTTGAACTGCAATTAGAGGAGACAGACCCTGATTTAAACAAACCCATAACTCCTATCCTTGAACCTCACACTTACCCTGAACCACCCGCTGCTGCTGATAACCCAATCCTTGAACTAAAATCCCTTCCCAATCATTTGAAATACATCTTTTTGGGTTATAATCAGACTTTTCCTGTGATTATAAATTCCAAGCTTAGTCCTGATCAGGAATCTCGTCTAATTGCTATTCTTCAGCAACATCACAGAGCCATTGGTTGGACTCTCGATTACTTGACTGGAATAAGTCCCTCTTATTGCACACACCGTATTTATTCTGAAGAGGGCACACGACCTTCCCATGAGATGCAGAGGCGTCTGAATCCCAATCTGCAGGAGGTTGTGAAAAAGGAGATCATTAAGTGATTAGATGCAGGGATCATCTACCCGATCTCCGACAGTCGTTGGGTGAGCCCAATTCAGGTCGTGCCTAAAAAGGCAGGGCTTACCACCATTACGACTGAAATCGGAGAAATCATACCTACCCGAATAGCCAACTCATGGAGAGTCTGCATAGATTACCGACGACTTAATTCCTCCACAAAGAAGGATCATTTCCCACTACCTTTCATTGATCAGATTCTCGAGAAATTAGCAGGAAATCGATTCTTCTGCTTTCTTGATGGGTACTCCGGTTATAACCAAGTGGCTATTCATCCTGACGACCAAGAGAAGACCACGTTCACCTGCCCCTTCGGGACTTACGCATTTCGAAGGATGCCTTTCGGTCTCTGCAATGCACCCGTGACTTTTTAGCGATGCATGCTTGCCATATTCTCTGATATGGTAGGTGATTATCTGGAAGTCTTCATGGATGACTTCTCAGTTTTCGGGGCATCATTTGATGATTGCCTCCAGCACTTGATTCTTATACTCAGGCGTTGCATTGATGTTAATTTGGTTCTTTCCTGGCAAAAGAGCCATTTTATGGTGCCTGAGGGGATCATCCTAGGACATCTAATTTCTGAAAAAGGCATCCAAGTGGATCGAGCCAAGGTTGATCTAATTTCCTGGCTTCCTATGCCTAGCTCGATCAGGGACATCCATTCTTTTCTAGGGCACGTCGATTTTTACCGTCGTTTCATTCCTAATTTTTCGAAAATCGCACTCCCCCTGACTACTCTTCTTTCTAAGGATGTACCCTTTGAGATCTCCAAGGAATGCACTCAAGCCTTTGAAAACCTCCATGACCGAGTCACCCAGGCCCCGATCCTACAATCCCCTGATTGGTCTCAACCCTTTGAGATCATGTGCGATGCATCTGATTTCGCTATAGGAGCGGTTCTGGGGCAGAAAGTTGACGGGAAATACATGGTCATCTACTACGCTAGCAAGACACTTGACGAGGCTCAGCATAACTATACAGTTACGGAAAAAGAGCTGCTAGCCGTAGTATTTGCCCTCAAAAAATTTCGATCCTATCTCCTGGGTTCCCACGTCATCATCTACTCTGATCATACGGCTGTGAGGCATCTCCTTGCCAAGAAGGATGCGAAGCCCCGACTAATCCAATGGATCTTGTTGTTGCAAGAATTTGACCTCGAGATTCGTGACAAGGCGGGAAGACAAAATGTGGTAGCTGACCATTTGTCTCGCCTTCCTTCTGAGATCATCAACCCTTCTGGACCCATCACGGAGCATTTCCCTGATGAGTACCTATTGACTATTGGTACTAGACTTCCATGGTTTGCTAATATAGTAAACTACTTGGCATCTCATCAGATCCCATCTGATTGGCCGAAGGCCAAGAAAGACAAATTGCGCCATGATGCCAAGTACTACATCTGAGAAGATCCGTACCTCTTCTGCATAGGTGTCGACCAAATCATCCGGCGATATGTCCCAGAAGGTGAAGTCAATGATATTCTCTCCTTTTGCCATGACCAGGAATGTGGTGGCCACTTCTCTGGGCACAAAACAGCATCAAAAATCCTCCAGTGTGGCTTTTATTGGCCCACTTTATTCAAGGATGCATACAATCACTGCAAGGCATGCAGTCGTTGCCAAACTTTGGGCAACATGAGCTATCGCGACATGATGCCTTTGCAGCTAATTCTCGTATGTGAAATCTTCGATATTTGGGGGATTGATTTTATGGGCCCTTTTCCTGTTTTGGATGGCTTCGAGTACATTCTGCTGGCTGTGGACTACATGTCCAAATGGATCAAAGACATACCGACACGAACCTGTGATCATAAAATCGTTATCAAATTCATTCATCACAATATCTTCTCACGGTTCGGGATTCCTCGTGCAATCATCTCTGACGGGGGGACCCATTTTACGAATCCTCAGTTCAGGTCACTGATGACCAAATACGGGGTGTCTCACCGAATCTCCACTCCTTATCACCCCCAGACTAATGGTCTAGCTGAGCTATCAAATCGGGAGATCAAGAAAATCTTGTAGGTCATTGTTCGGCCTGACAGGAAGGACTAGTCGTCCTGACTTCCGGAAGCTCTGTGGGCTTATAGGATCGCCCACAAAATCCAATTAGGCATGTCTCCTTTTAGACTTGTGTACGGGAAGGCGTGTCACCTTCCCGTCGAACTGGAGCACAAAGCCTATTGGGCAGTACAGAGCTGTAATTTAGATCTTTCTAAGGCTGGAACCCACAGAAAGCTTCAGATAAGCGAGATTGATGAGTTACGCCTTGATGCGTACGAGAACTCGCGAATCTACAAAGAGCGGGTTAAAGCCTTCCATGACAAGCACATATCTAGAAAAATCTTTCATCCTGGTCAAAAGGTCCTACTCTTTGATGCTCGACTCAAACTCTTCCCTCAAAAACTGCGATCCAAGTGGGTCGGACCATACCTTGTCCGACAGGTTTTTGGAAATGGAGCTGTAGAAATCAGTCCGCTCAGCCATGATTCCGAACCTTTCATCGTGAACGGTCAGAGACTCAAACCGTTCATTGATGTAACGTCTACAGATTTGGCTGAATCATCATTTATCCTCCATTTTCCCTGAGCATATTGTGCCCAGCCGATGGCGTAAAACTCAGCGCTCAATGGGACGCAACCAGTCATTCTTTTTGAAAAAACCCGAAACCTTTTCTGACACTTTTTTCTCAATTAAGGTTCAACCTTTAGGACAACCGACTCCACCTCAGGTGCTTGCATCTGAAATTAGAAATCGTCCGCAACAGTCATCCCGACCCATTCACTCATCAAAACATCTGTCCTAATACATGAACTAAGTTAAATAAAAACCCTCCTAAGTTACAATGAGGACATTGCAAATCTTAGGCATGGGGGGACATGAAAGTGCAAAACTCACAAGAAAAGGTTTAAACAAAACATTCACATATGCCAAAAATACCATAAAAAAAATGAGAGGAAAGAAATTTTGTGGACTCTACAAAAGAGGAGGAGAAAAAGAATAAAATGATCAAAAGAAGGAGCACAAAATGAAAGAAAAGAGATAGTCATTAGTAAGAAATTAAGGAGTTAACCTAAGTTCAAGACCTCATTCAGGAAAAGAAAAGGAAAGTGCACAGTGAGATTAGTAAGAACGCAAACCTTAGGCATTCTTGGATAGACTCTTAGTACCCATTAAGATCTAGACATTCCTCAAGAGGTTCAGGAAAATGAAAAGCGTAAGTATTAGGTCCAAGGCTTAGAGAGTATTTGGCCTCGTTAATTAACTTTCGATTTACGGGACTCAATAACCTAAGCACCCTAACTTCACACATAGCCTGGTTCAGTAAGCATAAAAATCAAAATCACGCATAAGCATTGCAAAAATTCTGAAAATGACACCTAGAGTAGGAGCGGCCAATCAACACAAGTTGATTTAGACGAGTTCCTAGCGCGGAGAGGTGGGAAATTCCCCTCGAAGATGCGTAACAAAATATCATCTCCTCGGTGCTTGTCTCTTAAGATATTTACATATCCTACTGGGGGCATGTAAGCACTCTGCTGGTTCAGATTCCATGGATGGCATTATCACGAAGTGTCAATTGCCAGGGTCTAAATTCAGCCACGGAACGCCATGGATGGGATTATCTCGAAATCTCAAAAGCCAGGGTTCTGGGGGTTACCATGGGCGGTGTTATCTCGAAGCATCGGCTGCTAGGAACCCTTGAGGATTGATGATGGGGACAAGGAATCTGATACTGACCGTGTTGAGAAGCCAATCCTAAGCTAGAATTAAAAAGAAAAAGAGAGAGAAAACTCTCCAAATATTTAAATCTTCTACCTCTCTTTCTTACAAAACGCACTGTGAACTGAACCAGGGCTAAAATTATCTCAAGCATGGGTGCTTTAACCACAAAGTCCAATAAGCCTTAGGTTAGCTCTTGTAGGCCTTAAAAACCTTTGCTAAGGACTGAGGCTAAGGCTAGACAGATCTGGATCTTGGTTGGTACTAGAGTACCTTTTAGGCCTATGATTGGCATTCTAACCTAATCAAGGTTACGAAAGAAAAAGCACTTATCTAAACTCATTAAGAACTTCATGGTCTAGAACAAGGGTTGAAATCTTAAAATTTTTGCTAAGGGACTAGCAAAAGTTAGGCATGGGGGTATGATGAGAACCTCATCATGAACCCTTACTAGCACAATTTAATCTAAATAAGTGTGAAGAAGCTCCTACAAAACCTAAAGAGAGGCTTAACTCAGAGAATTCTGAGTTAAAGAATAAGACAAATCATAAGGAGTAAAACTGCAATTTTACTAATGCAGTGTGCAAACAGGGTAATTAAGGGTCTAAACAAAGGTCAAATGAGCTTAATAAGGAGGGAAGTGGGATGATCTGATCTGAAAATGGTTATAGCAACTTCTAGGAATTAAATGACATTCTGTATTCCTAAAACAAACCTACTTTAATTCACGAGGTTTGAGGTAGGATAAAAATCAACTAAATCCTCTAAAATTCATGAAAAAATATTCCCTAGGATTTATAACCTTCAATTTGGCCTTTGTAACCTATTTTGACCTAAAATGAGAACTATACCCAATTTATGACTAAATTTGGGTTTTTGTGCAAATTGACTAGTCAAACATGGTCCAACTTAAAATAAAATTTCACCATTAAAATCCCTAGGTTCAAATTAGGCTGGTATAAAAATTTGGGCCTAAGAAAAGACCATCTTGATCGATTTTACAAATTGATCCTCTTAAATTACTTTTTGACCCTTATCTTTTGAAACCCTTGCAAATGACCCCCTATCATTCTCATCATTCTTTGCAGAACGGTCCTCCTTGCCATTTCTGAGCAGCACCATACCTCCGGCGACCTTGCACGGAGGATGGCGCCGCGCAGGGCATGGCGCCCGTTCTCAGGAACGAGTGGGAGGTTCCCTGCATCGTCCTCTGTCGCAGGGACCCTCCCATGACCCCTGCAACCGGCCATGCCTCTCGTGCGAATGCATGAAAGGCATGGGTGTCCATTTCTGGCCATCTCCGACGAGCACGGCACATCGCCTCCTCGGTCCCCTCTCCTCTTTAGTGCCTTTATAAGGAGTGGCAGGGTCTGCCGTCTCCTTCAAGCTACTTCTGGCGGAGAAAAACCCTCGATTTTGTCTCTCCCCTCTCTGGTCAGAGTGCCTTAGCTTTTGGCGATTCTTCTTCCTCCTCCTCGTCGCTCTGCTGCCATACCTGCAATAGAGCCTACTCTTCCCCGTCTTCCCACGCCAGGATGCACCAGCTGGCACCCTCAGATCTCCTACTCGTCACCGATAACCCCCTCCTGGGCACCTTCGTCCCCAGCTTCGGCAGGCACGAGCCGGACGTCTTCCTCTCCCTCTTCGTAGACTAAGTAGGTAGGAATCTTCCCCTTACTCTCCTTTCACTTTTCCCTCATTCAATTAGCATTTCAGACCCCTCGACTGCCACTACCAACCCCATCTGCTTCACCTACGACCTCCATCTCTGGCGAGGTCGCTCCACCTTCACAGGCCATTTCACCCCTCGCCGACAAGCCCAGAAGCTCCCCCTTACTCCACTCAAGCATTTCCCCCACTCCATTCACCGCCCTTCACCTCCCAACCACCCCCCGAACACACCCACTTCCGCACACACAGTCTTCCCTAGGCACACGAACACAGGCGCTCTCGCGCCTCGCCTACCCTTGCACTGCCTTCGCCACACTCCGGCGAGACTCCCTGCGTTGTCTGATGTGGCCGTGAGGCTGTCTTTGTGATTTCAGGTCTCCGCCTCCTCGCCGCCATTGACGAGCTGCTGAAGCTTCTTCGTAGGCAGCTCCAAGACTCCTCCAGCCCAGGCGTGAGCTCCAGGCAACGCGGGGTGCTTCCGCAAATGCGCCCAGGTTCGCAATTGGGGTCGCGAGCCTTCGCTACTACCCCAATTGCCAGCGCCTTCTCTCCTGCGGGCGCGCGGAGCAGAGGTGGGACTTTAGTCCCACCTCGTAAGTGTGTGGCCTCGCACCCACACTTAAATTGATTTTGTGATATTAGCTGTTTGCCTTCGGTACATAGGGGTCAGGTCCCTCACCCACGCACGCAGCGCGCCACATGCTCGCACCCGCCCTCGCCCGCACTCGCGCCCCGCGGGCCTGGGCCGAACCCGACTACCCGACCAAGCACTCCTCGCCCACCACCGCACGCTGGTGGGCCTGGTCCCGGGCACGTTACCTGACTCGTATACCTGCGAATGCTCTGGGAGCAAACCTTCGAGAAAGAAATAGAGAGAGAGAGACGTGGGGAAGGGGTAGGGGTAGGGGTAGGTTTTGCACTGATAGTTGTGTGTGCGTGCAGGGAAGAAGGAAAAAGAAGGAAGAAGCAGGCGAAGGAAGAAGAAAGGAAGGAAAGGAGTTGAAGGAGAAGAAAAGGAGCCGCACTGTAGCAAATGCACAATTAAGCCGTCTGAGTGCCGAGTCAGACGTCGGAAGGTCAGCAGCCAGAGCAAAGAAAAACTGCAGCTGCTGAAGAAGAAGAAAGAAGACGTAGTGAAGAAAAAGAAAAAGAAGAAAAGAAGAAAGAAGAAAGCCAGAGATGAAGAAAGGAGGAAGATTTAGCAGCTGAAGGAAATCAGAAAGAAGGCAGAAGCCTCTGCAACCGCAAGGAAGAAGAGAAGAAAATCAGAAAGGAAGAAAGGAGAAAGAGAAAGAGGAACCACAGAAGCAAAGAAGAAGAAAGAAGAGAGTCGAAGCCAATCACCCCTTCTGTTTCTCTCTGTTAATTTTTGTAAAACCTTATATATTGAGAATTCATAGGCTTCTGGAATTATGGTTGCTCCCTAAGTTCGACCTCGGGAAACTTGTCATTCCGAGTACTAAATTATATTAAACTGGTAACTGTTTTGTCATATACCACAACGACTATAATAACTATAAAGACGAAATGGGCCACCAGCGGGATTGTAGTGACTCGCATCATGGGATGCTGCGGTGGGTTCATGAAGTTCTGGAAGAGATCATTGAGTCGCTGGAGCTAGTGCTCAAGATTATTCTCTTCTTTAATAGGCTGAGCCATTGTGGAAGAAGAAGGGGAATTGGGTTCAGAATCAGAAGAGAGGTCTATGTGAAGAGGTTGTTGCCTAAACAAGGGTACCGAGGCTTGGCCTCGGGGAGAGTGTATTTCTAGAGGAGGTTTCAAGGACCTCTTATAAAACATACACTGATGGATTGGACGAGGTTAGTAGGTGCTGGACCCAATCAAGACACCGAAAAAGTTGGGTGACTATAGAGGTTCGAGGCGGATGATACCCCTTAATCAGAAGGTCGTCCACCTGAGAATTACCTGGGCAGCCAGAGAGGGTGAGTCCCGCGAAGACCCCTACACGGTAGAGTGCCCCCACGGGTTACAAGGTTTCCCCCACCCGACCTCTCTTGTTATTGAGATTTCAGGTAGACCAGAATGGGGACCTTGACCTCTTAAGTCTACCACATTTAATTAGGATCAAGGTGCTTAGGGTTTCACTTGAACTTTATCCTTTTAAGTGCAAAGAGTGACCTAATTTAAAGGTTGGTTGATCAAGGGATCAACTTCACCTATTAGTTCCTGTGAGAGTTTATTAGGTCTTGTCTTTTAAGGTTCAAGTGACTTAAGAGCCGGATTGCTTAGGGTTTCTCTTAATAGATCTTTTCAAGTAATGGCTTAGGCACACTTCTTTTGGGAATTTTCAATTCTTGATTAGAAGGTGTCTCTAAAACCCTAGCTTTGAGTCTTAGGTTGGCTCTAATTGGTCCAGTTAGTTGCCTCAAGATTAAGTAACTAGGGCTCAAGCAAGAAGGTTTTAGCCCTAATTACTTCTAGTGGATATACAGATAGAATGTGTTGAAATTGAAAAACAGGCAACTCTTGTGATTTAATATGTACGAAAGATAGGTACTTCCTAGATTGCTTTTCTTTTTCTTCCTCTTTAGAATTTTAGGGGCTTAAAAGAGAGGATAGAAAATTACCTATCCCTTGGTGTGGTTGTTGTGCAGCTGCTTGTTCCTTCTTATTTTCCTATGCCTGTACAACAAAAGAGAAGAGATTAAGTCAGCAGTAAATCAGAAATTGTGAATTAATAGCTTCTAGAATGCCCGTTGCTCCCCGATAACGGTGCCAAAAAATGTTTTGCGTGGCTAGATCGTGTTTTAACAGATATCTCGTTGTAATATAAATGAACTCTCCGCGAAAATAAATAAAAATTTATAACTCGAAATTTAAAATATCCCGAGGTCGAACTTTGGGAGCACACTTTGATTCTAGAAGCATACAAATTCACAATTCAATATACTATTTTTACAAAAATTAAAGAGAGAGAGAGTGAACAAAGATCCTTTTCTCTTTTTTCTTTTCTTTCTTTCTTTCTTCTTCTTTCTTCCTTCGCTTCTTTCTCTGCCTTTCCTTTCTCGGATGTCTAATTCTTTGAATTAGATGCCTTATCTGCCCCTTTTCTACAGTGCCTTGCAAGCTCTTCTTCTTCGGCTTCTTCTTCTTCTTGCACTGTGCTTTCTCCTTCAATTGGCTTCTCTCCTCTTCAGCTTCTACCTTGCCTTTTCTTCTCTTTTCCTTCTGCGAATCTTCTTCTTTCTTTAGTTTCTCTTCTTCATCTTCCCTTCTCTACAGCTTCCTCCTTCCTGTCTTCTTTCTCTTTCTTCAGCTGCTCCTCTGCCTTGAGTTTCCTTCTTCTTTCTTCAACAGCTGCCTCTTCCTTCTTCTTTTAGCTGCGCTCTGTGCAGCTAAGTCTCAGCCGCCCCTCCTCCTTTCTTCTTCTCCTGCTTCCCTACGCGTTACACGATTAGGAAAAACCTAACCGCTACCCACCCCACGTCTCTCTCTCTGTTTCTCTCTCAAAGGTTCGCTCCCAGAGCATTCGCGGGTATACGGGTTGGGTAACGCACCCGGGACCAGGCCCACCGGCGGGCGGTGGTGGGCGAGGAGTGCACGGTAGGGTAATCGGGTTCGAACCCAGACCCGCGGGGCGTGAGCACGAGCGAGCGCGGGTTCGAGCGTGTAGCGCGCTGCGTGCATAGGCGAGGGACCTGACCCCTGTTTATCGAAGGTGATAAGCCTAATACACTTTTTTGATTTATATGACACGCCGTGCCCAACTGTTTACGAGGTGGGACAAAAAGTCCCACCTAAATTTCGTACCCTTACCCACAGTAGGAAACCTCGCGATTGCAGTGGTACGCGAGCTCTCGCCTTCGATTGGGGACCTGGGACCGCGCGTGAATCTCACCCGCGTAGCCTGGGTCTCCCACCTGGGGCTGCAGAGGCCTGGAGTTGCTAGCAAGCTCGCTCCAAGCTCGTCGGCAATGGCGGCTAGCGTAGGGAACCTGAAAGCATGAACACTGCCTCGCGGCTCCGTCAGATCATCAAATAGCCTCCACCGTATCACTGAGAAGGTGAGGCAGGGGTTGGCTAGCCGCGGGGTGGCCTAGGCGTGCGTGCCTAGGTCGCCCTGTGGCCGTGAGGATGGGTTTGTTTGGGGGGTAGTTTCAGTGGGTGGCGTGGTTGGCGGAAGGGCGAGAGATGGTCAGTGGGAAGTGGTGAAGCTTCTGAGGTGTTTGGCGAGGTGTATGGGTGAGTGGAATGACGGAAGCACCTCGTTGGAAGTCTGGCCAGACGTGGAGAAGGTGGCGATGGACAGTAGCAGTCGAAGGGTAGAAACAACAAATTAATAGGGGGGAAATAAAGGAGAAAGGGGAAGAGTTTTTACCTAGCTAAGCGAACGAAAGGGAGGAGATGGCGATCGGCGCGTCTTTGTCATCGCCGGAGATGAAGGTGCCAGAGGAGGGGGTGGCGACGAAGAGAAGGGGTCGAAGAATGCCAGCTGGTACGGCCTGGCGCAGAGGAGAATGACGGAGCTGGCTCTGCCACTGGTATGGTGGCAGATTGACGAGAAGGGGGAGGAAGAATCGCCGGAAGCGTCGGGCTATTGGCCAGAGTGAGGAGGGACGAATTTGGGGGAGTTCTCTGGCCAAAACGAGCTTGAAGAAACTAGCGACCCCTGTCTCTCCTTAAATAGATGTTGGCGAGGAGGAGATCTCGAGGAGGGAGCGTGGGCAGGCCACTGGAGAATGGCCGGAGAAGAGACCCATGCCTCTTGCACGTTCACATGAGAGGTATGGGCATCTGCATGCGGAAGAAGACAACGCAGGGAACCCCCCTTTCGTTTCTGGGGCCGGTCCCCATACCCTGCGTGGCGCCATCCTCCGCGCAAAGTCATCGGAGGCATGGGCAGCTGCTGCGGGTGGCAGAGGGACCGATTTGCAAAGAATGAAGGGAAAGCTGAGGGGCTAAGTGAGAGGGTTCAAAAAGTTAAGGGTCAAAAAGTAATTCTTGAAGACCAATTTGTAAAGTAGGTTAAAATGGCCTTCCCTTAGGTCCAAATTTTGGTACAAACCTAATTTGGACCTAAGGAATCCAATGGTGAAGTTCGATTTTAGGTTTGACCATGTTTGACTGGTCAATTTGCACAAAAACCTAAATTAAGTTAAAAATTGGGTATGGTTCTCAATCTACATCAAGATAGGTTCCAATGTCCCAATTGAAGGTTCTAAACCTTAGGGGATGTTTTTTCATGAATTTTAGATGGTTTAATTGATTTTTATCTTGCCTGAAACTTCATGAATTAAAACAGGTTTGTTTTAGGGTTACAGAATGTCATTTAATTCCTAGAAGTTGCTATAACCCTTTTCAGATCAAATCATCCCACTTTCTTTCTTATTAAGCCCATTTGACCTATGTTTAGACCTTTAGACATCCCGTTTGTGTACTGCATTGGTAAAATTACAGTTTTACCCCTTGTGAGTTGCTTTATACTCGAATTTATAGTTCTTTGATTTAGGCTTTCCCTTTGGTTTTGTAGGAGCTTTTGTATACTTATTTAGGTCAAAATGTGCTAGTTAGGGTTCATGATGAGGCTCTCATCAATTACAGTAGTTGCTTATACCTTACTGAGCCGATTGACTTATCCTTACTTTGTAACCTAATTTCAGGTGTTGTCGTGTGTCATCGACGCACGAGATTTCGACGTAGTGCGGGATTCGCTACACACTATTGGACAGGTAACATTTAAGTTTTAGTTATGGATATTTTCTATTTAATCCGTGTCATACCTCCCGTATGTTTCCATTTTGTTTATTAATGGGATGCTTTGGTAGCTCAATGTTGTTAATGCAATCTAAATTAAATAAACCAATGCCTTTTCCTATTGCCACCCTTGGAACCCTGACCTTCGACTAGGGGCCTAGGTTTTGGGGTGTGACATGCACTATTAATTTTCTCATCATTTTATGCATTGATACATTGATGAGCGTGTTTCACGTGGTAGAAATCGAGGTTTGGAGGAACCAGTCGTCGTAGTCGCAAAACTCGTTATCAAATACAATTTTACCAAAACTCCAAGGGGGTCCCGAGTCGAACACAGGGAGGCGACGTTTGCTTTGTTTGAAAACCGTGTTTCGTTTTGTTTCTTTTTGGTACTTTCTTATACATATATATTTTTGTTGTTTTTATAAAGGACACAAACAAGATGGATCACAATATGGATGGAATCAAATATGATATATTGTACAAATGTTTATTACAATAAGAAAGCATAAAAGAGAGGTAGGTGAGAAGGAATCTCTCAAATCGGTTGTTCGGCGAGACGACAGTGCCCGGTGGAAGCTTGGACGAAGGAGTTGAGGAGCGGGATGACGGAGGTGAGATGTAGGAGGACGCCGGGTAGAGGGATGCTTCACTGAGGCTCTGGAATGGAGGTGTGGAGGCGGAGGTGATCTATTACCGGAATGGAGGTGGGAGGACAACTCCAAGGCAACCTACGAAGGTGGTGAGAGAGACGACGAATATTTGGTGGGATAAGGGATCGTTACACTAATAGGGGACCTTTAGAGCTTGGGAATGAGCTCTTGGGAGCTTTGATGGACTTCTAGAGCTCTAGAGTAGTTGGGTGTAGCAAATGTAGAGATACTTTGGAAGGGAAGGGGTGTAGGTCTTTATATAGTGGATGAGAGGAGGCTAAAATAGGCATAAGACAAATAGTGATCTCCAGGACGTCGCTGTAGGCCCAGCTCAAGTGTTGCTGTAGCCAGTTCGTGCTTGGAGCCTCGCTGGCCATCCATCTCGCGTTGCCAGCTGCCATCGTGAGAGTCCATTAAACATTTGTTGGCGTCCGCCGGCGCGTGCTGATCTGCGTGAAGTTGATCCTCGCCCTTGGATGGCGGATGAAGGGCTCTGAGCGCCTGGGAGAGAGCGCTTTGGATTGCGCCTCCGGTGCGCGTACGATTGCATGTTCGCCCGCGCGTCGGTTCTCGTGTGCATGGGTCTCGCACATCAGTGACGCCACGTAGCTGCTTACCTCGCCGCCCGATCATCCATCGACGACTCAATTTCTTACCTGTGCACGCTTAGTGGATAAAATCCGCTCGCAGGGCTTCAATCATGCGGCCATGCGTTGTGAGCCAAAGCATCGACTGCTGTGCTGAGGTTGGTTTTGTGCCTTGCTTAGGAATTAAGGCTTAGTGTGCTGCGACCGTTGGATTTTGATCCAACGATTACGATTGCGTGAAGCCCTTTCTCTTCTTGGCTTGAAGCAGGCGATGTGGCGTGTTGACAATTGTTGGATTTGAATCCAACGGTCGAGACTTCATAGGTGCTGCTTGGAAGGATTGGCTGCAGCCAGGCTAGAGGGCTGCGATGGTGCCACGTGGCGCCATCGTGGCTGTCCACATTCTTCTTCTTGTAGAGGGTGCTACAGAGCTATGATCGGCGTGATTTTTGCGTTGACGGACTGTGATCGTCGCTCCAGATTCATCTGTACGGTTAGATTCTCATCTGAAGCCCGTAAAGATATCGCACTGCCTCTTGGCTATATCAAGTGTTGGAATTAATGTACATAATGTACAACTATCCTAAATGCAATGCAATGAATGTTATGCAATATTTATACTATGATACGCAATGATAGGCCTAGGAACTATCATAAATAAGCATTTTATCTTGAATTCATGCGTGTTTATCATAAATCTCATTTGTTTTGTCAGGGATGAAGACACAATAGAAATCAACTAAACCCTGACAATGTGAAAGGCAAAAAGACAAGAAGATAGAAGTCTCTACCAATTGGATCCCAACTCATTCCAAGTCATCTCAGCTGAATCTAGCTCAACTCCAACTCCCTCCAGCTCATGGCAGCTAAATTGCATGGAGCTTGGCTACTATAGTCTTGGACTAGCTAGCTAAGCTAGTTGAAGAGTCATCAATCAGCAGCAGTCCAGCTTACGCCAGCTCATCTCCAGCTTGAAAAGCTCAGTTCAGCTCAACTCCTTTAAGCTTAGCTACTAGTTGAGAACTAGCTAGCTAAGGAGTCTTTAGGCAACTCAACCTCAGCTCACCTCAGCTCTAGACAAGCTGAAGTCAGCTCATTTCAACTAAACCCTACTCAGCTTAGGTACTAGTAAAGAACTAGCTAGCTAAGCTAATTGCTGAGTTCACAGGCAACTCTTCATCAACTTTTCTCAACTCCATGAAGACACTTTCTAGCTTAAGTCAGCTCCTACTACCTAATCCTAGCTCCTACTAGCTACTAGGAAACCTTAGCTAGCTAAGCTAGCTCCAAAGTCCACCTCCTACTCTCCTCCACCTAGCTCCCTACTCTATTCACCTCCACCAAAAAGTGGTGCCACCTTTTTCTCCCCAAAAATCACATAACTACCACCTAAAAACACCTCTTCATTTCCCTTCCGTTTATCCCTCCAAAAACATCCATACACCCCTTCATTTCCCTTCAAAAACATACACCCTTTCATTTCCCTCCAAACATACCGTAACCACCACCCTCCTACACTTCTATATAATGCCCCCGTAACCACCACCTTAGAACCATCCTTGACTACACAAATTCTTCTACCTATATCACCATTCAAGACCAAGAAAGAAGAAGCTTGGACGTGCACACTACAAGGGTTCCTCACCATACCCTTGTAGTCTCTACACTTCATTCTTCTCCTTCCTTGTGTCCAAGTCAAGGAGCACCAACTGGAGGATGGCCAGGTAGGGATTTTGGGGGGATATCCACTACCCTTAGAGGAGCCAGAGAGGAGGAACATTCAAGGAAGGAGCAAGGAGAAGCCCCTTTTCAAGTTCAGGAGTAGCTTCACTTTGAACATCAAATTTATTCAAATTCTCCTTTGTGTTGGGGATAAAACATTTGCATCTAAAAATCTTGAAATAAGAGATTCTAGAAGATCTTCAAAAGTATAGCTCAAAAGGTGTTTATGGAATAATCCACTCTATTTGCAATTTTTTTAGCAAAATTTGAACCATCAAATCAATTACACTTCTCAACCTTAAAGCTTGAATGATCATGACTCATATTGCTCATTTGCCCATTCATCATCATATTACTAACGCCCTTCTTTATTTTATCAATAACATGGATCACATCAGTGCTCCCATTTTGCGTAAATTTTTCTATAGCTCCCATTTTCACAATATCATTAAACTTCAACTTCCTCTTCAAATCTTTATCAATATCTTCTAACAAAGAGTTAACAAAGATTTCAAGTGTCTCCTTGCAAATTTTACCAAGAGTCATTTTTTGAGCGAACATTATTATAATATTCCATATATCCCTTCCCAAAGAATGTGATGCCCCATCGGTTCCCCCAAGAGATGTGTCTATCCCCGAAAGATGTTATGCATATTTTTATGCAACCCTTTAAATAAGGGTAAGGCATTATTAAGAGGATAAAGAGTGAAAGTTCAAAATTTTTTCTCTAAAAGATACTCTTACTTTTTTCTCATATCACCTCCTCTCTCTCTCTCTTTCATCTCATTTTCCTCTCTACCCTTTCCTATACGAAAATTCCTCCCTTCCTTCTCATCATTGTCCTCTTTCTCGCCCTTCCCACATATGACGAACTCCTTTTTCACTGTAAGAATTCGAGCTTTTAGTCAGGATTTAAAATGGTAGACAAAAAATCTAAAACCCTTGTTAAAATATGACGACAAATTCATTGTCGACTTAAATATTTGAGATTGATTTTGACAAAAATTGTTGACAAATGTTAACCATTGTAAAAATAAATTGCCGATAAATGTGGACATTTAACAGTGATTTCATAGTTGTCGGCAAATGTCAACTTTGACCAACGGTTTTGGAACCACGTGTATCACTTGTAGCAACAAATTTAAAACCACTAGCAAAACTTTTGAGGACCATTTTTAAAATCATTGGTGTAGATCCTTTAAGGAAATAAACACATGCATGTTCCAGGCATCTACATTAAAACTTATATATAGTTTATATTCCATCGCATAACATTCATATAATAATATATATATACATAAACAATATATTCCAATAAATAAAAGTTTAGAACTTATAAAAGTCAAACATTTCAAAGTATCAAATATATAAGAGTTTTACAATATAAGTTTTTCAGCATAATTTTAGAAAAGTCAAATAGATAGAAAAAGAAATCGATCTAAGGATCTATAGAACTATGCAAAGGAGCACGTTGTCACTATCATCACAACAACGAAAAAGTTTTGATGGTGGATGCTCAACCAATGTAATAATGAATAAACTCAGGTTATCCAATGATTGAACCACATTATAAATTAACATTTATCCTCTCTACTAGATTCTCATTCTGAAAATTCTTACATTTAGTGTGTCCTCTAATACGTCTGACTGTAATACAAAAAAAAACATTAAATTAAAGACACATGTGAATAGATATATTTATTTATATAGAAGCATAATACTTTGCACTTTTTAGTTTGCATGACATACTACACTTATTAGTAGAAGCATAATATTTACATACATGCACTTTCTTGTAATATACATGCACTTATTTATATAGAAGCAGAATATTTGCATACTGCAACAAAACCTTATTAGTTTACACAAAATAAAACATTATACTCATGTGTTCATTTTTTTAACCCAATTCAATGATATCAATTGGTTTTCCTTGGAGATGAAAGGAACTAATTTTATATATTAGTAATTGTATGATATCCCTTGAAAGGAAGAGTAGTTGGCCTTTAATATGAGTTTGCAAGTATTCCACTAGTATCTGGCCACCAAGCTAGAAGTTGCTAGAATGTAAGCCTTTAGTGCCTCTTATGCCAATTAAAATCCACATGCAAAAAATAGGATTTAATTGAAAGTAAAATAATTTTCTCAATTCCAACATCCAACATATATTTGAACATGTTTTGAGAACCTATTTCTTATAGCAACATGTCCCAAGGATGTTGGAATTAAAACAAATTAATAGGCTTAGGGTTCAAGGTTCGTGGTTTAGGGTTTTGGATTTTGGGTTTAGGGTTTTTTTCAGGGTTTAGGGTGTAGGGTGTCGGGTCTAGGTTTTAGGGTTTGCGGTTCTTTTTTTAGGGTTTAGGGTATAGGGTCTAGGTTTTAGGGTTTAGGGGTCTAGGTTTTAAGGTTTATAGGGTTTAGGGTTTATAGGTTTTATGGTTTAGGGTGTAGGGTCTAGGTTTTAGGGTTTAGGGTTTAAGGTTTATAGTGCTTAGGGTTTAGGATTGACAGGTTTTAAGATTTAGGATTTAGGGCTTGGGGTTTTAGGTTTTTTTGGGTTTAGGGTTGGTTTCCGATTTCGGGTTTGGGGTTTCAGGTTTTAGGTTTAGTGTTTCCAGTTTAGGTTTTAGGATTTAGGATTTTAGGATTTGGGGTGTCGGATTTCAGGTTTAGGGTTGAGGTGTTTGGGGTTTAGTGCAAGGAGATTGCCTGAAGGGTTATTCCTTCCAGAAAATTGCCGTGCCTTTTTCGTTTCTTATTTCTTTTTTTATGTTTGAGGTATTGCATAATGTTGTGCTGGCAGTCTCGACCTCCTAATGTTTGTGAATTATATAACTTCTAAATTACGATTTCATCGTACAAGCATTGTTGTGTCCATTTCTACCCACGAAGAAGCTATCCAAACAATTTGAGTATTAGTTATGCTCTCTCTCACAAACGTACACACACCTGCAAGCACACACGTGCACATGTCCACACTTCTATTCTTTCCTTTTTTTTTAAGGTATACATACAGTTTAGGTGTGTGCTTTGAACGCACCCCCTTCATCATTATTTGAAGTAAAATTAGTTTCAACACCCACAGATGGCTCCCGAAGCGAACCAACAACCATGGCCATATGGTTACCCTTGCCTACGTCAACTAATCAAACTCCATGGGGACTCAAAAATATCAAGATCTCAACACTATCAATGTAAGGTAATGTCTACATTCAATTATTTTGAAGATTAAACCTCAGGAGATTAGGATTCCATTCAAATCGGAAGTACAAGATGTTTTAAAGGGGCTGGACATTCAGGAGGTTGTCACATCCCTTGTACATCATTTGTAATACAATCTTGATCAAGCAAATGAGCTATTTTCACTTTCTTCTCATGTCACCTTATGACATTGTTTGATGATGCCTCTGCTTCCCCGAGTGGGTAGCTGGGTGTTGTTCACTGTCTCAACTCCATTTTTACAATCACTTTGCACCATGATTTTGTAGCAGGTGTACAAATCAGCAGTTAATAGACCTTCACGAATTGCCAAAATCTCTGCATCTTCCATTGACTTTGCTTCAATCTTCATGACTCGAGCCACAAATAATATTTGATCAAGAAAAATGCATATCATTTTTGGAGTATGCCGCATCAACTTTCACAACTAATCCAGCCCCCAAATCCTATTTTGCACAACTTTGTCCTCCTTTGTGAAAGCTGTCATTTGTTTATGTTTACCGATACTATCCTATGCCATGATTTTGCTGATTGTTGTGATCAGTGATTGGAATTGAGGCCTGTCAACTCTATATTTGACATCACATCTAATCCTCCAGATTTGATATAAGATCAGTCCAGCACTTGCCATTAATTGCTCAGTCATGTTTTTGTCAGGTGGCATTGCAAAAATGAACTGAATTAGAGACCCTCTCCTTCTATCGATTAAGATACCAAAAGCAAACAAAATAGCTCTTGCAAATGCACAGTCAACGAAGAGATGATCTACTGTCCCTTTCCTTCACCAGAGAACACACATCTGGTCAATGGCTGGAATTCTTCTTGCTGATGGGCAACGCTCCATTCACCAATTCCATAAAAACAGTCTGATTCTTGGTGTTAGAAGCTTGTTCTTCCATATTCTTCTATTTAGCTGATTAGTGTTGGCTCTATCCCTTGCATCTTAACTAACACTCTATATGCGGACTTAACTGTCAGAACTCGGATGTGGTATCCAGATCAGCTTCTCCTCTTCGTTCTCCCCAATTGGACTCTTTTTTGTACTGTCCCAGTAATTTGGTGGTAAATAGTTTTGTATCATGCGATCACTACATCTTCCTCTTCCACCTATCGGTCCTGCCACCACTAGGGGTGTTTGCCCATCCAACTTGGTTGGGGGGGCGCGCTGGTGGTGGGTGGAGTGGAGGGTAGCCTGCTCCTCCAGCCGTGGGTTTCTCCATATTTGAATCTTCTTGCCTCTTCCAATTTGCCAATGAATTCTCTGGAATAGAAATTGTTTTAACTCAGAAAAAAGCAGACCATATTTCAGAAGCATTTGTGAAATATTGGGAATTTTGAACATGAATATTGCGTGCAATGGCCTTTTTGGATTTTGAGTTTTCTATAACTAGGTAATGTGCTGAGGTTAGGACAATTTTTGACTGAATTACTGGTGGAGGGGTCACCACAGCTTGGTGATTTATTGGTGGAGGGGGTTGCCATGTTTGGTGGATGTCTGACTTGGTCTGTCTGGTTAAAGGTGTTCAAAAGATTGGGATCAGACCATGAACTGGTGGTGGAAGGGTGTTGTTCATTTGTTGTTGGAGTATCTTTTGGAAGACAAATGTTATTCTCCAACCCGAAGGGTTTTTGAGGCTGCTGGAGGGGGGATCCAAAATAAGAATCAGTTGATAAATTCATAATAGGGAGCAGAATCTGTGGTGTGCTTATGTCATTGGCTTTTTTGGTGTTGATGGTCTTGGAGTACAGCATGTTTGTGGGCTTGGGGTTAGTGAGGTTTGTTTGGGTAGATGTTTGGTTGATAGTGGCCATTGTGTTGTTAGGAGTGGTAGGGGTTTGACCAGTGGGAGGGATTGGTGTCTTTTTTTTCGGGTGAAAAGGCTGGAGATTTTTGGTGGTGGTATCTTCAAGAATAGTGAAGCAGGACAGTGGTAAAGCTTCAATTTCTGAATCAAGGGACAAAGGAGGGTTGAAGGGCTCCATACCATTTTCAGCAAAGGAGATCTTTGTGGGGATTTTCGTCCTGTTGCGCAGACTCTTCGCTGCCAACCATTAATGTCCACTACGACTCTAGGTGGAGCTGCTTCTTCGAACTCAGTCATGGTGCTTTCCCCTCCAACTGGTGAAAGGGGATTCTTCCTCAGTTCTTCTCGATTCCTCCATGTTCCTAGATTTCTTCTGCTTTCATTATGATTGGTTTGTTGCTCCTCGCTCACTGTTCTTCTGGTTGTTCTTAGATCGTTTATGAACTTGGGCTGAAGCAAAATTTCCTCTGCTTATTTCTGCACTCGAACTGGCATATCTGCTGTTTCACGTTACTTTTCTGTCACTCTACCACACCATATGAACTGATGGCCAATCTTGCCACAATATGAACGGATTCTGGGTAAGGCTTCATATTTGATTGGAAAAACCAGTTTCCCATCACCACATTAGACAGTTTGTTTCTTCTTTAGTGGCACGATATCATCCAACATGACTTTAGTAGTGACGTAGTTTCTCTTTGTTGCTTGTTAGCTCAGGTCCAATAGCCAGAACCTCACCACCCATCTTCCCTGAAATCCTCAGGACAACCTTTTTATTCCAATATTCTGGTGGAATATCAAAGATCTTCATCCAAAAACGACTCAAACTGAATTAACATGCTGAAGGTGACGTATTCCATCTTGCATGCTCCAATACGATGAGGTTTCCATCAAAGTGCCAAGGAGCTCTGTTCCAAATTGTTTCAGCCTCTTCATTTGTGTGGAACTTGGCTGACCAACAGCCACTTTCAGTTTCTTGTATGATCGGAGGATGCTTGACTTTCCATGCTTTCAATACCATTTCAACCAATCCTTCAGCTCTGACAGGCCTTTGTGTAGCTACCTTGAAGTAAATGCATCTGCTACATGACTCCTTATCTGTTACATCTTCCTTCGCTAAAGTGTAGTCCAGGTGTTCTTCTTGATCTTCAAAGCTCACCTGCTTATTGAGATTTTCTATTAACAACTCCTCCGTATTCATGAGTGTATCGTGAGTATTGGGAGAGTCTTCAGACTACCTCGATGGATATGGTTTGCCTTCTTCCTTTTCAAAGGGAGTAAGACCAACTAAAGTAATAGATGAGGGACGTAATAGGGAACATACAGAGTGAAAAAAGACCAGAAATACTTAGAAGTAGAAGTGGGTGGGGTGTGCCGTCGGATGGGGAGTTGACGGAATGGAGGCTTTGATAGGGTGCGAGTCCTCGAGGGGAGGTTGCTGGCAATCTGGTTGTCGGCATTCCCATACGTCAAAAGCTCCTGTGCGGAACCATAGGATCCGTTTGTGGACTATTAAGCTCCAATAAGTGAAGGAAGGTGTTTATTTGGGTAGTGGAATAAATGATGAGATAAGTAGAGGATAAAATGATTGTTGTATTGATGTAATATTAATAGATATTTGTTTAATATTAAAAGTGAGAGTAAAAAGATATAATGGATATTTGTTTGAGATTAAAAATGTGAGTGAAAGATGTTAGTATGTATTTATTTAATATTAGAAATAAGGATGAAAGTTATTTTTATTTAATGATTTTTTTTTGAAAAACTCCAAAGAATTTCAAGTGAGGATATTCACCCACAAAGCCTCCCTCCAAACGAGATCTTAATAAGTGGGTGTGTTCTACATGTTATGGTCCATACATCACATTTACCATTAGTTATCACATTTATTTTTCATCAGTCATATTTATCTCAATTAACTCTTATCTCTCACATCTATCTTTACCTTAATACAAATAAAAATAAATTCTAATAATAATATATTAATTTAACTATCATACCTGTACCTTTAACTTTTTTTCTTAACCACTCACTTATTCTTTTTTCTTTAAAGTTTCTTAAACTTTACCTGAGAGAATGTCTCTCTTCACAAGTGGGAAAGGAGACAACTCTCGAAGGGACAGACCCTCTATGACGAGAGCATCTGTTGTGTCTACATTCAATTACCTTCATCGCAACATTGATATCACCTGCAAATTGGTCGTACAAGACAATAATAAAAGTGGTATTAAAAACAAAATTAACCCACCTGGACCATGCCCATTCAACCATTGGAGATTTAAAAGTTTGTTATTGAATTGATGATTACAGGGAGTTGCCCTAACCAAAGTTTCTAAATAAATACGGGTTTTGAATTAAGAACTTGAATCGGTTTGGGTTTAGGGTTCACGGATTTATTCATTTATTTGACTCATTTATTGGATATATATTATTGTTTTCTAAATATTCTATGCTTCGCTTTCACTGTATGCAATGGGTTTATATTGTGATGGGAAAGCACTTCAATTAGCTATTAACTTATCTATTTTTTTTGTGGCAAACGTTATCGAATTCTATCTTTTTTATATAAATTATATCTTGGTAAAAGGAATGTCATGCATAACCCACCACTTAAAAAGTGGATAGCTATGGATAAGGGTGGATAGCTATCCTTATCCACCCTAACAAAGGATAGCTATGGATATACTTACAAAAGGCAAAAAGTGAAGTGAGTCCTTCTGTCTGACCACATATTTGAATATTCCATTTTCACTACAATCTTCTTATGCCATTTAGAAAAGAGGGCCTGCAGATACCATCTGAACAAAATGAGAAATAATCAACTCAAGTGGATCAGTCTTCTCATGAACATATTGTATAATCCTCAGATCACATATAGAAGTTCTCTTGTCAAAAAAAGAAAAAGAGAAGCAAGTGGTGTTGGATGGTGTTGTCAGGGTGGAGGAAGTGGGTGGTGTTCCAGCAACTTGAATGCCAAACCCCAGATTTGGTTATCAAATCTTCTTTTTGTATTAATTTATCACCTTGGTAGCAACGTATTCTCTAATCGGTTGAGTCAGTAAGCTGACTGAACTCCATTTCCAATTATTTTCATCAATACTTCAAAACTGTCTACCCCTTCTTTCTGTGGTGGGTGGTAGTTTCCTGGGTGTAAGTTTGGGTGACTGCTCTGTGGCATATGTGCTAGAGATTTGGTATTGTTTAGAAAAGTAAAAAGTAATACTCAAGTAAAGACATTCCCATCCAACACATATAGCATAACTATTTTTCTCTATCATTGAAATTATGCACAGCTGTAAATAATGCCAACTGGAAAGATTATTCATGAACTAGTGAAAGATAAATCTTTGGAATTCCTATCAGGATTCCCCCTCATTCCCAACTTGTTTGGGGGAACTGGTATACAAGGAAACAAACTACATCTGTAATCAAGTCAATTGTGACTGGCAGACCAAAGCTATTGATGTTCCTCATCTTGGACTTGCTCTTTTTGTCCTCACAGTCCACTCCTATTGCCATGAACTCCCACACCTACAGCATTATGGTAAAACAGGCAAAAAAGATTGATCAAGCAATGACCTTCTATCATAGTGTTGGACAATCAACCCAATCCATCAAATCCCTCCAGCAATCAACAATGACAAATAAACTCATCAGTAGCAAAAAAGTTGAATTCAGCCACCTGTAAACAAAATCCCCAAATAAGCTCCCACTACAATTTATCTTTGCCATCCCTTTTTGCTGCCAGCAGGTATGTTAAGAGTACTGCATTTCTCAGGTTAAGTATTTAGGTTGAATCCATCTTCCATTAGTAACAACACGCATTGATACAAAATGCACCTCCAAATCACATGGCAAAGTGCAAATCACTAAGCACAAGCTATAATTTATCAAAGAGCTTCCACTTTCAAGATAATAAAAGCCATGAGTTTCCCTGAATGTTCGAAGAGGAAACCCACCAGTCAGACATTCAAAAAAAAAATATTAGAAGGTTTTTTGTTTTTTTGAAAAGAAGTAAAATTAAAAGATAAGGTCAAACAATATCAAATCTCCGGCACATTTGCCACAGAACAGTATATATACAACCAATTTGCACAAAAGAAGAAATTATGCAGAAAAGTCATCTAAGGGGTGGAATAAGGTACTTGAACTTTGTAGTGAAATCAACACTGAAATTCTCGCTGAATGGATGGATTACCTGAAATATGTAAAGGGAAATTAGCGAAGGAAAGTTGTATATATAAATCTCAAAAAAATAAAATATCAAAACTTCTTAATTACTTTTTGAG
Organism: Thalassia testudinum; assembly: GCA_037157565.1. NCBI lineage: Eukaryota > Viridiplantae > Streptophyta > Magnoliopsida > Alismatales > Hydrocharitaceae > Thalassia > Thalassia testudinum. The sequence continues at coordinate 4,344,525 of JAZHRO010000023.1, read as the reverse complement.
ACATGTGGTCTGATAATGATGCTTCTCTCCACAATTATGGCAGGTTCTTTTCTTGGCATCATTTTTAGATGACAATGCATCAATAGCAGACTTCATATGCTCCAATTTTCTTGGGTGTCCCTTGCGCTTCACACATACAAGATCCCGAATATCTAGAAAACTTCCTTGTGACTCCAAATTGGGAAGAATGTTAGAGTTGGATGCTTCAGCTGTCGACGATTGCACAGTAGAGGGTGGTGGAAGTACACGAGATTTGGAATGCTCCTTCATTCGATTCTTAACTTCGGCAACCATCCCCATAGCCAATTGAAGATTTTCTTTGCTTGCTCTTCCCCATTCATATATATCAGATAAGATGGAACTTAAACCCCGTGGCATATGTGACATTGGTTGATTATTACCATCATGGTAATGAAGTTGACCACTGCTAAATGAATCTGCTATCAATTCCCCAATGACTCAATAAAAAACAATCAGGCAACTCCATCAATTGTTTCTTCCTAAGAATAAGCAAGGCATGACAACATAGAATTCCATCTTGTTCAAATTTCTTACATGAACACCATCTTTTTTTGTTAACGACATAATTAACGGTGAAGACTTTGTTGATATTACCATACATATATATCTCATATGCATTCTTCTCACCGTCAATTGAAATTTTTTTAGATTCAAAATCAATCAACTTCTTGAACTCTTCTTGGAATATCATGAAATTAGCAAGAGTATAAAAATTAGCAGCTTGCAATTCAAATGGATGATTTGAGATTAACTATGGCTTTGTTGCTAAGCCTTTGAAATCTTTTGTTTCTTCACTATTCCGATGAAAATCCAATTTCTGAACATATTGTTGAACAAACTCAGATAAAGGCATTTGAGCATGTATGTAGCCATCAAAATAAGAATTCGTACTTTCAGCTCTCTGACTTATTGACATTCCAACCCAAAATATATCTCTAACATATATAGGCACCTAATGCTGGCGAACTTCATACATCTTAGACAACCAACTTTCACTCGCTATTTCATATTTTTTCTTCAATTCTATCCGCTTCCTCTCAAATTCTTTTATACTCTCACATTTATTAATCCACCGATAATAATCATGTTGGAACTGCTCAACATATCGCAATTTCTGTAAGTGTATTAATACATTTTTCCTTATATGCCACATACAAAATCTATGCAATGTTGAAGGAAAAATTACTGCAATTGCTTCTCGCATGATCAGATCTTGATCAGTTATAATTTATGTGGGCATTTTACCATACATGCAATTTAGCCATGTCTGAAACAATTATTTAAAGGTTTTCGCAGATTCATCGGAAAGCAATGCACAATCAAAGAGTGTAGATTGCCTACGAAGGTTGATGCCCGTAAATGGTGCAAAGGGCATGGAAAATTTATTTGTTTTATATGTTGTGTCAAATATTAACACCACCAAATTTTAGATAAGAAGATTTGCATCTACCATCAGCCTAGAAAATACTTCTCACAAGATCAGTTTCATCAACTTGAAGTTTAAAAAAGAATATAGGATCAACAGCCATCTTATCTAAAAAACATTTAACAACTACTTTACACTTCTACCCAATATTGTTTTTCCTTTTGTTTTTGGTTAAATCCCTACAAAATTGACTTGTGACATTTTCTTCTCCCATTTTAGTAACTACTGCAGCAATTTTGCATGGGTGCAAGCCACAAGTATGCAATGTGGATATCATCTCTGTAGTACAAGAAGATACTTGCTTATGTGATCTTAACTTTCTTACCTTAAATGGACTTGCCATTACATGACTATGTTCATCATTAACATGTTTCACAACTCAATTTCCCTTTGCATTGTCATAAACATACATATGTGCTTTGCAATCTTGCTGACTTTCCCTTTGCTGTTTCACTTCTCTTCCTTCAACCTCCTTCCTTCTCAAATCTTTAAATCCTTCACTTGAGCATACAAAAGTACGAGCCACAATAAGTTTTGATTTTTTAGATCGTCACACCCAATACTTTCAAATGGAAAGCCCTTCACTTTTGCATATGCATTGTAAAAATGATATGCATCATCTTCAGATTTAAACTCCATGCCTACAATAGGCTTCTCTCCTTCCACATTTATCAATTCAACATTTGCTCCATTAGATTGGTTACTATTTGCATCAAATTCATTTCTCTCTTCCACTTCAATTTCATCTTCTAATGTACGATTCTCAACTTCATTTTCATCTTCTATGGTATGATTTTCAACATCAACTTTATTAACCAATGTGTACTTATTTTCATCATCCAAGTTGTCCATTCTTTCCTAGAGGAAATACATTTATCAGAAATAAACTTAATATGAGGTTGCCTAAAATAAAGTATATGATGTTGTCCAATTAATAATGTTTAAATTTCACCATTATCAGAAGAAGAGAAAAAATAAGAAATTTACATACTTATGGCCTAAAATAAAAAATTATCGTATATAGTAAAACACGTCCTAGTATAGCAACGTAAATCAATGCGATACTTAAATTTATAATGCTCAAGAAAATTATGAGTTTGGAGGTCATGTATAGAGAGCAATTGTAGTTAGTCAATCCACTAATCACAATATTTAATAATAATAACAAAAAAAAATGATATTCAATAGAGAGTAAGAATGTATCTCAAATGTTAGGGAAAAAAATATAAAAAGAGAACTAAAAATGGTGGTTGAAACCATCAATTAAGCCCTAGAATTAAGCACTTATCCCAATCAAATTTCTCAACAGTTTTTCTCAACTACTAATCCAAGCATATCCATGTTAGCCCAGATCCAAATAAGTCCACTGTGATCTCAGCCTAGCCACAATTAGACGTTGGACCCTAAGGTCAGACACCTTAACTTTCAAAGCCTTAACACCTCAAAAGTGCCTAAGTTTTGGCATGCACCCCGAGGCGCACAGTGTAAAACCCCCCTCCCTCAGAATTTCGCTTCCTTTCTCACTCAAAATCGAATATACGGGTGTACAGTAATGGGTAATCAGATCTAAGCAGAGGAACCAGGCCTACCGATGTGTGGTGGTGTGCGAGGAGTGAGGGAACCTTACCCTTGTGTGAGGTGTAGTAAGATATCGGACGAAATTTGTTAAATACGAGTTTTCAAAATAAAATCGCCTGATGTGGCACTATGGGAGGAGGTTTCTTCGCGTGCAGCTGCATCAGGTGGTTCTTGATCAATTCGAGCTACATTGTAGCTCTTCTCTTAGATTAAAGCCCTGGAACTCTCCCTGGGAGCAGATTGCATTTGAGAGTAGTGGCATGGTCGGAGGATGGCGAAGCACGGCAGATGGAGGTGGCTATAACGACCCGATTCCCAAGTCCCTACGAGACACGAGAACCGGACCGACTAATCCCAAGACCTAGTCGTCCAACGAGGAAGTAACCAAAAGAGCAGTAAAATAAACCACATTCAACATGAAATATAACTAGCAGTAACAAAATATAGCAGTAAGAAAAAGAACTACTACAGCATGTACCACAACAACAGTAGAACAACATTTATAACATAACAAGAACTGCGAGTAAAGAAAAGTACAGAGAGTAACAAAAACTACTCACTACAGTGGAACAAAAAGGGCACAAAAGAACAGTAGTAACTCTACTGGACTTTACTCGGCCTATCATCCTCTGCAGCCGCTGACCCTGGCTGCTCAACACCTGGTCCTGAAAAGTAACGAGTGTAACACGTCAGCGAAATGCTGAGTAGAGTGGCAGCTAAAACTAAAGAAGTAGTAAAGTGTACAGTAGCTTTTTTATTTTCTTTCTTCCTTTATTTACGTCTTTCTATTTTTTCATAATTTATCTATTTCTCAGATCCTTCACTTGATCTCGAATGTTCCTCGTGAGAAACGATCTTGATTGCAGTCTTTTCCGAACAGTAGAAGTAACACGTGGTGCTCTCCTGGCCGGGAGAGTCCCCCGTGGTGATCCTACTCTTAGTCAACCACCCCAAGGTCACTGACAGACATAACGGTGACTACGGCACGTGCGGTAAACGCACGGGTAGCTAACCCGCACTGGCACGCGGTCAGTCGTTTTCGTTAACGGGTGCGTCCAAAGCACGGCACGGAACCAGTATAGGGCAGAGCCCTCTCAGTAACAAGGGTCCAACCCCTCCACAGTAACCAAACAGGGGCCTTGCCCCTCCACAGTCCGCGCACCCTCGCCTGACTACCCTGGTTTGCCCAGTGGGCCTAACAAGTCGGTGTAGGTGAGCTAGCAGAACCCCGGGGCCCGTGGGGTAGCTAGTACTCGCTCTACACTAGTAGCTCTCCTCGGTACTGTGTACACGAGGGCCAACAAGTTGGTACAAAGTGGCCAGACCTAACCCCGGGTCCCTAGGGCGACTGGCTCTGCTCTGCACTAAGCAGGTAACAGGTGCTTCCCCTGGCACTACGTACCCAAGAGACAACGCACCTCCACATCTTTCTTTCTCAGTTCCATTTCATTCTCTTTCCAGGAGTTCTACTCCTAATTTCCCGTAGGGTTCCAACTCTTTTAACTCAGCACATTCAGGTTTCACCTTTCCTGTTTCACGTTCATACAACCCATATTCTCAATCATGTTCATTTATTCATAACAGGCAGCTATTATTTCCTTTCCACATTTTCCAAGACTGCAATATGTATGTTCATTTTGCTAGTTTTCCAGTCCTAGGATTCATGCTATACCCTAGGATCTATCATTCAATCTAGTTTTCCAGCCCTAGGATTCATGCAATACCCTAGGATCTATCATTCAATCTGGTTTCTCATTCCTAGGATTCATGCAATGCCCTAGGTTCTATTAATTGTTCCATAATTGTAACAAATTATGTTAATAATTTCTAAAGGCACTCTACCAGCTACAACGGAAGTACTGGGGGCGTGGTCGGAAATCCCGCGCGCCTCCGCAATCCCCAAGACTGAAATGGAATGGGGTTCTATCACAAGGATCAAACACAAGGAGTTTCTCAGAACAGTAAATAATTACTGTAGACGGGTAGAGGATTTTATTCCGAAAAGAACGCAACTCGAAACGCGGAAAACGGACTTCGAACGGGCCCTAAACGGGTCAAAAACAACGAAACAGTCCAAAATCAGACGTCTGGAACATCTTCTAGACGTCTTAAAAAGTGGATCAGAGGATACCTTTGTTCTGCGTAGTCTCTCAGACATCCAGAAGCCTGCGGGGGCGTCTGGCCTAGTTCCTAGACGTCCGATGGTCACCCCGGACGTCTGGAAGTCCTTCCGGTCGTCTGGCATTGCGGCTAGACGTCTGATTCGCGTTGGATGCGAATCTCAGAGCCTGCACGTACCCACTCATCGCTCTCAGTACAACGGTCGCAGAAAAGGACGGAGGACGAAAAATAACTTACTTGCCAGACGTTTGGACAGTCCTCCAGACGTCTTCACCGTCGTCTGGTTGGAAGCCCAGACGTCTGATTCTGGAAAAACTTCCAGAATCAGAGCTCGACGCGCTCTCCGCCCGCGACGCAAGGCTGCGCCGCGCCTCGTCCGCCTGCTGCTCGACCTGCAACAGCCCTCCCGCGTCACTCCGCACCGTTGCTCCCCCGCCGGCCGGCTCTAGCTACCATGGCAAGCTCGAGCCCTCACGGCCAAGCGTCTCCTCCCTCGCGCGACACCTCCTCCCGCAACTCGCCGCGGCTGCCGCTGCCGCCGCTCGCTCGCGCTCGCACTCGCACTCTGGCTGGAAGAAGAAGAAGAAGGGAGCAGAGGAGATGAGAGTGAGGGAGAGGGCGAGGGCCCTTTTAAAGCCACGCGGGGAGAGAGAGAGAGGGGGGGCAGCGCTACGCCTGCGGAGGAGAGAGGGAAAAGAGGCGTCGCAGGTCTACGCGTGCAGGCGTGCAGACGAAATCGCGCGTGCCGCAGAAATCGAATCCCATACGTCTGGAAGGGGTTCCAGACGTCTGGTCAGACGTCTGGGCCACCTCCCAAATGTCTTAAAAGACGTCTTGAAGTTGCGTTTGTAACAATGGCGGAGCAATGATGATGAAGCGAAGTTTAGTGAAACCTAAAACACAAGAACATAGACTAAACACCCTAATCAGATAGCTTAGTAGGATCGTCGAAGGATGGCGAGGGTTGTGGAGGTGGTTTCGTGGTGTGTGGTGCCATGTGGTGTCATGCCGAGGTCAGAAAGGGCATGGGAAGGGGTTTGCTATTCGATGGGGCTATGGAGTGAGAGAAACAGCCAATAGAATTAGGGCTTTTGTAGGTGAAGTCGAGGTGGAGCTTTTGGGAGTGTTGATGAGGTGTTTGGTGGTCGGATGTGGTCTCGCGGCCTCGCTGGAGGCGTGGCCGGTGCTGGGGAAGATGGAGGGGAAGCGGTGGTTTCAGTGGGTGAACTTAGAATCTAAGGGCATGAAAAGATGATAGAGAAGGAGAGAGAGAGGTTAGGGTACATGGGAGAAAGAGAGTGAGTCCACGTCCGGCGTTGACCAGTCGGACATGGAGAAGATGAAGGGGACTATGAGACGATGACGAAGGAGAGGCTGGGAGCGGCCGTGCTTTGGTTGGCGACGATCACGAGGAAGTGCGGAAGTTGAAGGGCTATCCAAGTTGGTGGTTGGACGGCTGGAGGAGGGGGATGGAGAGAGCTCGCTAGAGCCAAAGATGCGGTGGCCGGAGAAGGAGAGAGGGGTTTCTCGGTGGTTTCTTGGGTGGTTTGAACCCTTGAACTTTGAGGGGCTTATATAGAGCTTAAATACGAGCTCTAAATGAGGAAATGAGCTTGATTGGATCTTGGTTTTGGACGAAAAAGTTCCTCAAATTCCTTGAGGTCACTTGAGCTCTAAGATCAATTCCAATCTCTCAAATGGGGTTGCTTGGACTCCCTAACGTTTGATCAACAATCCCTTTAATTTTGGAGGGATTTGGAGTTGATTTGAGAGAGATTCTCTTGAATCTCGGTTGCAGGTGTGTTCACACGCTAATGGAGGAAGAGTCCTAGATGCGAAAGCGATGAAAAATTTAGGGACTGGAATGCAATAAATTCGAAACCTAGGGGTCTAAATGTGAGAAATAGAGTTTCTAAGGGCTAAAATGCAAACTAGGTTAAGATGGACTCTGATTGGGCCAAAATTTTGATGTTAACCTAATTTTGACCCAAGAAGTATAATGGTGAAGTTGGATTTGAGTTTTGACCATGTTTGAATGGGTAAATTGCACATAAGCCCAAATCATAGTAAATTCCCGTCAGAAACTTTGTTTTAAGTCAAAATGAGTTTAGATGGTCAAACCAAAGGTACCAAATCTCTTTGAATATTTTTATATGAATTTTAGGAGGTTTATATTAATTTTATCCTGACTAGAACCTTTTTAATTTAAGCGGGGTTGATAATTAGGGTTTTTAATACTGTTTTTGCTCTCGAAATGCGTGAAACCTTGATTCAGTCAGTGTAAACATACTTTTTAGGCTTTTATGCTCAATTAAATCCTGGGTGACCCTGTGGTTAATCTGCATTTATGATGTATTGTTAAAACAATAGAATTAACCATGTTTCCTTATTTTCTTCTTAAAATAGAACATTACAAAGTTGTGACCCTCAGGTGATTAAGTAGGAGCATTTACTAGTTGAACTTGAATGATTGTGGCTAGTTAGGGCTCATGATGGTGTTACCATCAGTTTTCACTCACGCTGGATGTAACGACCCACTACGTTTTAGCCATTTAAGACGTCTGGAGTTTCAATCTGACGTCTGTCCAGACGTGTGGACCCGTCCCCGGATGTCTGAAAGTGGATTATTTCGTACTACGCTTTGCGCTTTGCGCACGGGAGGTGCACAGAGGCCGCTCCCTTACCCCCGAACCCTAACCCTCTCCTATTTATACCCATCCCTTCCCCTTTCTCTTTTCCTCTCCTTACACCATAGCAACCACCACCTCCAGCACTCCTGTGCGGTAGCGGCAAGGTCTGAGAGAGAGGCGCGAGAGGGGGGGCAAGCGAGGGAGAGCGAGAGGAAGGAGGAGAGTGTGGAAGGTAGGAGGACCTTCGGGAGCTTGGCGGATCTCACACGGCCGACGGCAGGTGCGTGTGTGTATGCAGGACGTTGGCGAGGAGCTGCCTAAGCTCCTGCAGTGGCTGGAGTTGCCGCCATCGGAGGAGGTACGAGTGGAGCGAGCTGTGAGGAGGTTCTGATACTGGAAGTTTTCTAGTATCAAACGTCTGGCGTGACGTCCAGATGACTGGCGAGGGACCTGGACGTCTGGAGCTAAGGCCGGACGTCTGAGAGCACGTATCGCGCAAGGTACGTATGTTCTTGCATTAATTCTCCCATGCAGAAGATCTCAGTGCAGGAGTCATTGTCGGCTGACCGCGCCTGCATTTGCGTATGCAGGTGCAGCTTTGAGAAGTCACGCGGAATGCTTTTCCATGCACTTTTGGACATCTGATCATATCACCAGACGTCCAGAGGTGCTTCCAGACGACTGAAGACTTGGTCTGACGTCTGAAACTGTTCTCAGACGGTCGCAGAGAAGGTCTGGACGTCTGATCAGCCGCAGGAGACACAAGGTGAGTTTTGACATCATTTACGACGTCTGGGATTAGTCCCAGACGTCTGATTTTGATCAGAAATCACGTTTTTAGCCTGTTTAAGGCCTAAACAGAATTGGATTCTCACAAACGAAGTACCGTTGTTTTCTACTCGAGTCCCTCTACGTATTCGTGTTAAGTACCTACTGTTTTGAGCTTGTTTAATGTACATTAGTTGCTGGTACAGATTACCAGCTGGTGGCGTGTTCGGGGCCCGCAGAGACGACGAGATCTGTGGCACAGGCCCCCATTCCTCCCTTGATACCCGGTAGAGTGGTTTAATTTAGTTATTAATATTTAAATAAGAATGTATCTGGTTGAAATAACCGAATGGAACTCTAGGATGTGGAATGAGCCCTAAGGTAGAAAATGGATGAGCCTATTTGAGCTGTACCGTTTACATGAATGCATGGTTAAGATAAATTACTAGCAAATGCCTGTATTATGATTACGAGTTGCATGTTAGAATACGAGCTGCCTGTATTCAATTGAGAAATTGCCTATGAAATCGCCAGTTGCATGTTATTGAGAATTGAACTATATAAACACGAGCTGCCTATATACGGATGAATAAATTATGAAACATGAGATCTGGATAAATGAGGTGAACATGAGCATGAGCCCTATGGGGAATTAGGAGTAGAACTCCTGTGGATAAACAGAATCTGGAATGTAGACGGGAAGTGTGCTGGCCCTTGTGTACATGGTACCAAGGAGAGCAATTGCCCCCTTTTAGTGTAGAGCAGAGCTAGCCTCCCTTGAGTTGAGACCCGGGGTTAGGATTGGTCACTCTACACCGACTCCTGTTAACCCTCGCATACGTAGTACCAAGGCGAGCTACTAGTCTAGGGAGGGAGCTAGCCACCCCATGGGACTCTGGGTTTAGCTAGCCACCCTACACCGACTTGTTAGGCCCACTAGGAAAATCGGGGTAGTCAGACGAGGGTGCACGGACTGTGGAGGGACGAGACCCCTGTTTGATTATGAGGGGCGAGACCCCTATTTTGAGAGGGCAAGGCCCTATACTGTTTCGTGCTGTACTTTGGGCGTACCTGTTAGTGGAAACGACTGACCGCGTGTCAGTGTAGGGTAGCTACTCGTGCACTTATCACACGTGTTGTAGTCACCGCTATGTCTCGACAGTGACCTCGGGGTGGTTAACTAGGTGTAGAACTACCACGGGGGACTTTCCCGGCCAAGAGAGCACCACGTGTACCTTCTACTCTACGGAAAAGACTTCAATCAAGATCGTTCCCATGAGGAACATGTAAGATCAAGAAATACCTAGTTACTTTGAGAAATAGATGAAACAGAAACACATAAATGAGATAAATAGAAATGAGAATTAAATCTGTTGTTTTTACTGTTCTTGTACTTAAATAATATAAACACCACTCTACTCAGCGTTCGCTGACTATCTTTTCCTAACACTATTCAAGACCAGGAGTTGAGCATCCCGAGTTTCCAACTGCAGAGGGTGCTAGGCTCAGCCAAGCCTAGCCGTAGTCGTTCTTTCAGCACTTTCTTTTTCTCTATTGTTGTAGTAAGTAATGGACACTTAGTTACTATTTCTGTTATTCCTGTTTCCTTTCCGCTTTCAGTTGTTGTTGTGGTGGCACATACTGAGACAGTTGTTCTACTTTCTTTATTGCTTTGCACTTTTCTCCTACTTAGTTATATTGCATGTGTGAATATAATTTATTTTCCTGCTTTTGGTTATTTCTTGTTGGACAACTAGGTCTTGGGATTAGTTGAGGCGAGTCGATCTCGGGTCCTGTAGGGGTCTGGGAATCGGGTCGTAACATTGGAGGAGGAGAAGGAAGAGGATGGTCTGGCCTAAGGAGGAAGGGGAGGGGTTGGGCAGGGTAGGGTTGGCTGTTGATGGTGGAGGAGGAGGAAGGGCAAGGGCTCAGCTGTTCGTGGAGGTGGAGGAGGAGGAGGAAGGGGACAGGTTTGGTCATTGATGGAGGAGGTGGAGGAAGGTGATGGTTTAGGCCGTTAGTGGAGGAAGAGGCTGAAGAAGAGGGAGGGGTGAGTTTGGGGGCTGGATAGGGTGGCGGTGGCTGTTGTTGGTGGAGGAGCAAGGGGAGGGCCATTGGTGGAGGAGGAGGAAGAGGAAGATGGAGAGGGATGGATGGGGTTGGTGTTTGTTCATGGAGGAGGTAGAAGGGGAGGAGCTGGACAAGTTGATGGTGGCTGTTGTTGGTAGAGGAGTAAGGGGAGTGGTTGGGCTGTTCGTGGAGGAGGTGGAGGACGAGGAAGAGGGAGGAGCGGAGGTGGTATCTGTTGGTGGAGGAGGAATGGGAGGGGCTAAGTGGTGGTGTGGGGAAGGGCTGGGCAGTGGTGTTGGCCTGGGGGAGGGGCTGGGTAGGGGTGTTCGCCTAAGGCTGTTGTTGGTGGAGGAGGTAAGGGAGGGGCTAGGTAGGGAACAAAGAGGAGGAAGACGAAGAGGGAGGGGCAAGTCGAGGAGGAGCTCACCATGGGTGGCCGAGTGAATCTAGAGGAGGAGCATGATCAATGGGGAGGCGCAGTGAGCTTTTCTCGCTTCAGAGGAGAGGAAGGCACGAACAAGGTCAAGAGGTCTAGAGGAAGGAAGAGAAGGCCGAGTCACTCGGTTGCGTGGATTTTGGATTTAGGGTGAGTGGGAGGCAGGAACATGGGAAAAGTGATCTAAGATCCAGCAGTGAGGGATGCTCAGCTGCATATAGCTTTTTTCTTATCCACCCATTTATCCTTCTTTCTTTAAGATTTCTTAAACTTCACAAGTGGGAAAGGAAACAACTCTCGAAGGGATGAACCCTCTATGATGTCTTCAAGACTTGGAAGTTTAAGGTAAGCATATGTTGTGTCTACATTCAATTACGTTCATCGCAACATTGATATCACTTGAAAAATGGTCCTACATGACAACTAATAAAAGTGATATTAAAAACAAAATCAACTCACCTGGGCCATGCCCATTCAACTATAGAAGAATTAAAAGTTTGTTATTGAATTGATGATTATAGGAAGTTGCCCTAACTAAAGTTTCTAAATGAATATGGGTTTTGAATTAAGAACTCAAGTGGGTTTGGGTTTAGGGCTCACGGTTTTATTCATTTATTTGGCTCATTTATTGGATATATATTATTGTTTTCTAAATATTCTATCCTTCGGTTTCACCGTATGCAACGGGTTTATGTTGGGATGAGAAACCACTTCAATTAGCTATTAACTTATCTCTTTTTTTCGTGGCAAACGTTATCGAATTTCGATCCTTTTTATACAAATTATATCTTGTTAAAAGGAATATCATAACCCACCAATTGATAGGTAGATAGCTATGGATATATGTTAAATTTAGGTATGTAAAGCATAAAAGGTAGTATATGAATAGTGGATTTATAAAGAGATATGGCTGGATATGGTTAAACTAGAGACTTAAACTTGACCTGTTGACAACAAGCAAGAGTTGGAAGGTCGTTCCCTATCTTACTTTGGAGTATGTTTTTGATAATCATCATCGCTTAGAATGGTTGCTAGCTAGTAATAGCTGAAACAAGAAAAGATCAACAAATCGAATCTATTTTGAATAAAAAAGTTGGGAAGTGCTAATAATTAACCAATTAGCCCAACAATTAATCCTTAACCATTCAAGCTATGAGCTTAATTAGTTATTAAATTTGTTCTTACTTTCTAACGGTTTGACCTATTAATTAAACCGTTAAAAGATGATTTTGTAGTAATTTTTTTTGCTTTGTATCATACTAGACAGCCTCAAAGACAACTGCTTGGACTTTTTTCTATGGAAAAAACCAATATCTCAAAAATCAAACAAGTCATTGAATTGGTTAGGTGTTAGTTTTATTTTTTAGTCCTTTAATCAATAGCTTATAATGCTTGAATCAATGATAATGTTAGCATGATGTTAATATATAAAAAGATAAAAAAATCAAATCATATGATTTTTAATTTAATTTGTATTGGTTTAACTGAGTTTGTGATGAGGAGAGAAAAGTTCTCTTGAATAAACTTTGTGCACTAGCTTGATGGACTTGGCCACCTGGTATCCTACCAGATTCGATCGCCCAGCATCTTGTCGGATCTGACAAAATCCGACTAATCAATAGCTTGTTGGATTCGGCTCAATCCAAAGATCCGATAACCAACCCATGGACTGTGGCGATTGAAATTGAAACACATAACTATTGTACCGGTATTCACACTAATGCATTAGACAGTTATTCAAATAAATGCCATTAATAAGCAGATCGTGGGAACGTGGGAGACCCACAATCGACGAAAGCTTCTCTTATAAATACATAGGAAAAGTGAATGTTTTTTACGCAATCAGAAAGAGAGATTTGAGTGAGTGGTATTGTGTTATCATAAATATTAGTAAAGTTTGAGAGAAACACTCTCCCCCCAGGCAAACACTTTTTCCTAGGTGTAATTGGGTCATTAATCTTTGGTGCAATCTTTCTTGTGTCTATTTACTTGAATTAAGGCTCCTAATCTAAGGGCCTTGATCAATTGGTGATGTCTATGGAAACGAGGAATATTACCACGTTTCTCAATTTCATCTACTTATTCAATGGCACCTTCTACCCGTCATTCCTCTTAAGCCAACCCTGAGAAGGCTGGCCCGGTTGAATCCAGCATCTCTGTGTCAAGAAGGCGCCGGTAGCCTGCGAGGTCGAGTAAGGAGAAGGAAGTGCACTTGGGCTTCCAAAATGATTCTCCTCGCTAGGAGAACTCTCAAGGGAACCCTCTCTTAGAAATGCAGGTGAGAGAGGAAGAATATGAAGCCAAAGTCGTCGCCTTGAAGGTAGAGCAATAGCCAGTAGCAGACTAGCTAAAGGAAATTCAGCAAGCAAAAGAGAAAATGGAAATCCCATCGGAGTAACCTCAGAATTCAAGCCCCACTAACGAACAATTAAAATGGTGTCGCATGGTTGAAGAAGAAAATGCCTACCTGCACGAACAACTCGAAAAGATAAAATGCAAGCTTATTAGCTAGAAGGGAGAAGTTCCCCCTAATCCGCTAAAGGACCCTATCCCACTATTGCGGGAATCAGACGAACAGTCGGGGGCACATCCCTTGGTGACCAGCGGCGGAGGTTCAATTCCTAAGATTGTCCATCAAGTCATATGAGCAATGAGGGGAATATGACCAAGGGCATATGTAACCACGTATCCCTTCACGGAGGAGGTGATGAGTGCTCTACTTCCAGAAAAATTGAAACAGCCTATTCTTGCCCAGTATGATGGGATGTCAGACCCCAACAACTTTGTTGGTTGTTATCGACAGATGATGTTGGTCCATGGTTGCCCGAATGGGGTACTTTGTCGGGTATTCTCGTACTACTTGATCGGCATGGCCCATGAGTGGTTCAATAAGCTACTAGCTGGACAGATCACGTGTTTTCAAGAGCTAGTGGATAAATTTTGCCAATACTTTGCCGGCCAGCAACGTGTGAGACAATCCAGAAAGGTTGTCAAAGATATGACAGCAAAGACAAGAGTCTTTTTTATCTTACCTTGACCGATTTAAGATTCAATTCTTCAAGTGCAAGTGACCACACAATGCCATTGCCATTCAATACTTCAAGTCAGGTTTACTGATTTAGAGGTTCTAATATGACATCGATGACTTCCCATCGAGAGATATGGTGGAACCCTGGGACCGAGCCACGAAGTTTGTGGAACAAGATGATTCCTTCCGCTCACGAAGCTGCCTAGTATATCAGCACAGAGATGATAGGAATCCCCCAAACCATAAGAAGGCTTTGGTTGGGGTTGCTCTTGTATCAATACATGGGAGCAACTGTTTTAATAAAAGAAAGGGGAATTTCTTGGACAACAGGGATCGACCAAATAAGAGTTGACTTAATGGCCCTCATCAGCCTAGATGGGCTTTCTTTGAGGAGTACACTCCCTTGGCTGTGAACCAGGTGGAGGTTTTCGCAGAGGTATGGTTGACAGAAAAGGAGTTACTTCCCCTGCCAAAACCTTTGAAAAAGAAGGCAGACTCTGGGCCTTACTGTAAATACCATCAAGCCCGGGGGCGTGCCATTGAAGATCACTGGGATTTGCATAACCAGATCGAGTCTCAAATTTGGCCCATTTTTTCAAGCAAAATGGAGGCCAAGATAAGGGTAAGCGACCTATGAGGGTCCTGAAGAGTATCACAAGAAGAAACTCCAGCAGATTCACGGAGTTAATGTGGTAGTACACCCAAGCAGGTAGTCGCGAACCCCACGGTCATGATGACCCATAGTCAAGTATTGGCGACAATAAGGCCGACATCCCTAAGAAGTCAAATAAATGATATTCCACTAGTTCAAGAGGATCTCCATTCACAGTCAGGGAGGAAGCAAGTGGAGGTGATTTTTAGTGTCAATGCCAACCCCAGCTTACCAATCACCCCCTTACTTGTAGGTTCAACCCAGGAGGTGTATCCCACCATGTAGTGGGGTGAGGGAAATCTAGTTAGGCAGGCCGCCTCAAGGCTTTTTTCCTCCCTCCCATATCCGGCTGATCACACAGATCCTTTATTAGTAACACTCCTTTTGGTCGAGCAACGTCAGCAACGGCATGGCAACAAGCACCTTAACCAGACAGCTACTTTCATCATAGCAGGTCTGGCGACAACGTTTGACAGCATCGTAGGTCATCTGCACACATCTAATTGGCCTAAAATATATATTTATGCATGTTCCTAGGTTTATAGAAGCACATGCAATATAAATATTGCATAACATACATCATTATGCATTTAGATTAGTTTGTACAAATTATACGTTAATTTATCCTTTTTGCGGTAAGGGGATAGGGCGATATTTTTCTGGGCTCAGATTGAAGATTCAACCATACAAATCTGATCAGGGCAACGATCGGAGTCCAATGCCTCCGAGATTGCCTCGATTTGACTTCCGTAGCATCAAATGTAGTCCAAAGAAGATCAGAGGTCAAGGGACAAGGTGGTGCAAATCTGTACCTCATATGGAAAATTCAATCACACGAATGGGTTTAGATCGGTGATCGTAGCCCAACGACATGAAAATCGACCCAATCCAACACTTGTGGTACCATTTATAAGCATTGGAAGATGGACAGCCAAGATAGCACCACGTGGCACCATCCTAGCAGTCCAAACCATCTCATCCCAACAGTGCATCACCACCTGAAGACCTTCACGTTAAATCTCAGTCTCAGCTGTTGAATTCTCATCCAACGGGTGGGAGCGTGAAGACCATGTTACAAAAAGTTGACAATCCAGCGGGATAGCGTGGTGGTTCTATGCGTTATACGCGACAAGGGGCATGGGATCGAACCCCTGTGAGCACCCCAAATTTGCAGTGCAAGAGGTGTACACTCAAATAGCCGTGTGATGCGCATCGTGCGGCAAAGAATAGGTGACGTGGCAACGCTGGATGCGAGCGTGGGCGGATGTGGACGATCACGTGGGCGTCCACGCGCGATCTGATGTGTGACTGGTTGAGATGGATTTTAAGCTATCCGATCCATCGAATAGTCTGATCTCAATCCTAATCATGCAATCAGCATGAAATGATGGCTGTCCGATCTCCATTGAACGGCTTGGATTAGCCGTTGCTTGATGAACACGCAAGAATGACTGTAGAGGAGATGTTGATATGGCTTTACATGAGATGTCGGATTGGCAATGAGCAACCCTTCTTCAACGCGAGCTTCAGTGACGTGTAGCCTACAGCAACGCTCACAAGCGACACAGAAGACCCTGCCATTAATTTCAAGGCCTTAAATAGGCCTTTCTACCCCTTCTCCTTGCCTATAAAAGGGACCATACACCCCTCATTCTCACCATCCCTTCTCTTATTGTCTTACCCCTCCAAAGTTCTACCAGTTGATCCCATACCCAGGATGCTCCAGTAGAGCTAAAGCAAAATAATTTTCTCATCTTCTCACCCCCTCGTGGAGCATCTCGTGGTTGTCTTCTCACCACCATTCGAGAAGCGGATCCCACTGTGATGCCACCCTGTTCCGTCCTCCATTCTCCAGCTTCGTCCACCCTCGTTCAGCATCTCACCACTCTCTTCTGGGTGCTCCGTCAATGCGGCTCATCCTCCAAGCAGTTATCAAGGAGGATTTTCTCACCTTTATTTTTTTACTACTTTCTAGTGTAGTTTTGCTTTCTTTAAGTAGTTGTAATAGACTCTAGAATATTTAAATATAATATTTATTCATTCTCTCTCTATTTTTCTCTTTATTTGCATATTATCTCTCTATCTTCTATTATTTATTCTTTAAGTAGCTTACCTTGCGTAGATTAATTTCAACCAGCTACTCTGCTTTTTGAAAATAATTCCACATACGATTTTTAATCAGACGTTCGCCTCCTTGTGTTCAACTCGAGGCTCGCCAGACTTTCTGTTATAAATATTATTTGATAGAGGATTTTTATGCAACTACGACAGGTTTTTAACTCAATCTTTTAGCATGTAAAATCTAGCTCATCATTTTGGCGCTATTATCGGGGAGGTAACGCTCATTGATTTCCCGCATTTTCTTACTTATCATTTACCTCACTTCTCTCATTTTTTATTGTAATTACAGGTACTCACTCGAGGCGGGCAAAGGCGGTAGATTAGAGCAAAGTGTAGTTGAAGGATTTGTAAGTATACCCCACCTCTCACCCACTAATTTTCATTTCAACACCTAATAGCACAAACATATATCAACCTAGGAGCTTGCATAAATCCTAAGGTAGATTATATTGTTTGTTTGTCACTTCTACCCACCTCACCCCCACAAAAGAAAGGATCTAATTGTGGGATTTATTTAAACTCATACACCTTAAACACCCACACACCAAGGTGCACTCTTCTTGATTTTACCACTAGCTAGGATCTGACCTGTGGGCTTGGTACTCTCTAACCTAATACACATAAGTGAGTAAAAATTTGATTAGGCTAATAATCTTGTGTGCCTTAATCAAGTGGTGCAAGAAGCCAATTGATTGAATTGTTTGAGCCACACCATTTAATATAAAATTAATTCATTGAGTAGCTGCCCTTTAGGATTTAACTTTTAGGAATTAACCAGGCACTTCACATTCTTTTAAGTTTTAAAGGAAGACATCTTCACGTGTGCTTTCAAAACCTAGTGTGACAACTAAACCTTGATTGAATAAACCTAAAGTTGAACCTTAAAAGCTACTAAACAAGGTTGAACCCTAAAAGACAAATCATCAATTAATCTTGTTTGAAAATCATTGGTTGTGCACATACGCACATCGAAACTGATCTTTAAGGGTACAACCAAGATAAAGGGCCCATCACATTCCCAAGCACATTCAACACTAAGCCTAATTAAAATAGAGTAGACGTTGGCCTTAAGGATTTGACTTGCTTTTCAGGGTTCAAATTGAGATTATTTTCGATTAATCTACTTCTATCAGTCCATTTCATGTCTAGCTAAGGGAGCAGTGTCAAACGATCACAGTTAGGGTGTATCAAAGGAACTTGAGGTGAAAGCTAAGGGAATAACCTTCTCCCCAATCCCTCCTTCTAACTGGTTGGATTGATCGAAAAGAAGTAGACCAAGTCATTTTTTTCATCTCAAGACGGGTTATGAGAATCTGTAGGTCTTTAGGCTACCCCACCTAAGGATAGGTGTGATTGTTTGTACTGCAGGACACCTTTTTGTTCTCTTTCCTCCCACTTTGGCATGGATCTTTCCACTGTAGATTCCCTACTAGGAGGGGGTGACGTAATAAATTGCGGAAATATAATGTAAAACAATCTCACAAAATTCAATCACACAATGTACATAATTATTTTTAGGTGGAAACCCAAACCGGGTGAAAACCACCACCTAACCCTCTCGAGTTAGGATTTTCTGATCAACCAAGTTAATCAAATCCACTAAACGAATCACTTAAACAAGGGTGATTCAACCTCAATTACAACCACGCTACCTTATACGAGGGTAGCGTACCTTAAACCCCTTCTCTTCAGGAGAAGGATTTTGTCCCACGAAGGAGACGGGAATTCGCAAAGCGAATACCCAACCAAAGAACAAAGATAAATAACAACAATCCTATAGAGCCAACCAAGTAATTTTTAACCTAAGCTTCCATAGGAATTAAGATGCTTCCCTTTGCAAGGAGTGCGTCGAATCGATGACGCGGGTGCGTGAGCTACACGACGACGCAACGTCGCTCTCGTGAACTACGGTGGGAGAGCGGGTGCGCAAAGGCTTGATGCTCTCAAGATGAAGAACTTGAGCTTGAAGAGCAAGAGCTTTTCTTCTTAGGATCAAGAGAGTGTGAAGGTGTATTACTAGGTGTATATTGGTGTGCAAGAGGTTCTTCTCTATTTATAGAGGCCTTATGAAGGCTTTGGAAGGCTTAGGAAAGCTCCCATAGCCGTTGGGTGCAAAGCCCAAGAGAATCAGGCCGAAATCAGGAACAATCATTGCACTGACAGGGTAATCAGACGTCTGATCCTGGCATCGGACGTCTGGAAAACCAGTTTAAGATGTCTGGGAACAAAGTCAGACGTCCGATTTTAGGCGGGTTTCTTCCTGACTTGAATCAGATCTAAACAGGGTTCTAGTGTAAGTCCATCAGATGTCATACAGGACGTCTGGCACTATGTCTGGATGTCTCAAAACCTATTTTTCTGCGGGAATGGATTTCCAAGATATTGCAACGGTTAGAAAATCTCTGAGAAGAGATTTTCGAGTCAGCCGAGGCAAAACGGTCATTTATCAGACGTCTGGAAAGGCTTAAGGACGTCTGATAAGGCTCTAACGGTCATATCCTCCAGTGTTTGTTAAGCCAGCCAACGGTCCACTAATTGGACGTCCGGTAAAAACATCAGACGTCTTCTAAGACGTCTGGTCTAAGGTTTCGACGTTTGATTTCATCAGACAAAGCTAACTAAGTCTAGCCTAAATGTTATCAGACGTCTGAATCAACAGTCAGACGTCTTAAAACATATTATCAGACGTCTGATTTTTGAATTAGATGTCTGAAAAAGCTGTTTGAACCCTATATTGGTTTTCTAAGTTCTCCACAGAAAATCTAAGTATCCTAGGGTTGTGCAGGTGTTCCTAGGACTACTATTAGGGTACTTTGAGACTCTTTAACATGATGTTCTAAGGAACAAAAAGTGCAAGAAAATAAAGATGAAAGTACATGAAAGAAATAAATAGAATTCTATCATATTCTTCTTGTCCTTCCATCTTCAATCTATCGCTCCTCGCGAATCTCTTCTATTCTTCATCAAGCTCCTCCAATCCATCCTGGATGCGAGTTCAAACTCCATCTAATCACGTCTCCATTTGCAATTTGCCTGAAATCTAATACTCCAAGTGCAAATGTTAAATGACACGTGTTTTGTTATCATCAAAACAAACGATCGCGGTGCTCTAGCACCAACATCCACATCCTACTTGCATTTCCACTCCTACCCTCCTGACACATCTTATACCTAATATGATGATTATTATCCCGACCAGTGCTGTACTCAACCATCTACTAGTTGGGATAACTCAGATAAAAATAGTTGGGATAACTCAGATAAAAATAGTTGGGATAACTCAGATTAGGGATACAATTCTGGACTTTCGTATTCAGGGTCTAACTCTGGACACCATGATTTTGAGTTTTATCCTTCTCCGAGTTACACCGACTATAGATCACCACCCCCTTATGGACAACCTTATATGATCTACAATCAATAAGGGTATGCTGATTATAATCCCTACCCTCCCCAGGACTACACTGCATATAGGTCACCACCCCTCTTTGAACAACCTGAAATGACTCATTATCAAGGAGGGCATAATGAACCTCAATTTTCTTGACTTCTCTAGACTAAACCCAAACCCACCCAACCTTAAACCAAACCATTTGGTTCAGGTAAACCAGGTTCAAGATAAGGTGTTGGCTAACTTAAGGAACACCATTCAATCTTTAGAATCTCAGCCAACACCCTGCACTGAAGAATTGGTGCCTCTGATTCAAATGATTAATGATCTTAACAAGTATTTATTGGATTGGCTCCAAGATGTTAAGGATAAAGACCCGGGTGAGTTTTTACTTGGGAAGTTGTCAAAATTGAGGATGAAATTTGTGGTTGCTTTAGTTCAATCTTGGGATGATTCCCAGGATGAAACCCCTTCAAGAGAGCCAATGTCAGAACCCACTCAGGCACATATAGGGAGGACACATTTTATGAGATCGAGGATGACCAAGTTGGTTTAGAGCAACCAATTGAGGATGAATTGACTTCTTCACCCGAGATCCTTGAACCAGGGTGCGAAGAAAAATGTCTCTGTGGACCAAGGAACAACATATGATCTTGAGACATATATCAATGTGGATCCAGAATTCTTTGATTCTGAAGGTGAAGAATCTTTATGTGAAGTCTCACCTGAGTTTGAGGAAGATAATTTTAGTGAGTCATATGGGCTTGATGAGTATGATGAATCATTTAATAGCCCAGTAATTGATGATTTTGATTCCATCGGGGCTAGCATAGAATATTTAGATCCTGACTTTATGGATGATTCAATCAATAATCCCATTCCTCACACATACCTCGTTGAGCATAATGATGATTCTATTTTTGAGATCATCGGACCCAAGTCAATTCTAATTCAGCCATAAATCTTGGACTTGGATACTTTAGATGGGGTGCATAACATGCAGGAGGTCTCGGAATCTGAAATTATGATTATGGAGGATAGGAGTTGGGAAATGAAGATTTGGGAAGCCAATTTCGGGGGAAGTAGAAGTCTAAGTCTAAGTGTTCCTATTTGCCTGAAACCATCAACCTTCTACCAAGACCCTTATGACATTTTCAACTCTGAGGATGTCCAACCCAAGCACAAATTAACTGATTATCTTTTTAATACAAATTTTTCTATTATCCAACTTTTTGGACTTGGGTTGCATTCTTATAAACCGTAGGCCCGATCCCGCTTACACAAGGATCTCTAATTTTAGGTAATTTTTATCCAGAACCTTAGATACACTCGACCCTAGGGCATGGGTTTGCATCACAATCTCATCCACATCTGTGGACATCTTCTCCTTATGGGTCTAAAAATTGATCTTTTTATTTTGATCCTAACCTGCATTTGTGAATTCTTTATTTCCTCTTTATTTGTATAGAGCGTCTAGCTGAAGGCAATAAATTTAGTACATATACAGTCTGTTTTCATCTCAGAGCCGACTTGTTAATCATGAAATTCAGGTCATTTTTTCTCTATTCCACACTTTTTTATGTCTTTTTAATATAATGAGGACAATGCATTAGATAGGTATGGGGGAGTAGATATCTTTATCTAAATTATTTTGTTAGCTCCTTAGTTTCTTTTCATTGTTTCTTTATTTTTGAAAAAAGAAATTTTGAATTAGGAAAAGAAACTTGGGCTATAGAAATTTGTCAACTCTAGGAAATGATATAATAGGACCTGAGCACTTAGACCCTTTAGGTCTTCGGGCTTAATTAACCCCGGTGTCCACTAAAATGTGGATTTGTTTCTTGAGTCCTTGCCATTCTGAATTTATTTCTAATTGTTTAAATAAGTTGGGACAATAAGTATACGACTTATCAACCCGCCCTTGGATTTGAGAGGACTTATAGTCTGAGCATCTACATACTATTTGCACCGACTCACTTTTAAATGATTTTAATGGAAATTAGGTAGCTAATGAACATTCTAGAGTGGTATGACTGACAAGTTGTTAGTAATAGCCTATTGGCCAGTTGTCCAGAGCTCAGCCATACGACCATTCTCTTTCCATTACCTTTAGGTAAATCTTAGATTAAGGAAGTCACCTATTTATAAAGAAAAAAAGAAAAAAAATCCAAAAGAGAATTTTTTTTTTGAGAAATACATAAGAAGAAAAAAAAACCACACTTCACCGCACGAGTATGGTTGGGAAGTTGACGTAACAATCCATTGGCTGGTTGTCCAGAACCCGGCTCACAAGAATGTGTGTTTAATTCCACACACTTAGGAAGAAGTGGGGAAGTAGAATAAGTCGGTGAGATATACACTGGATTAACCCTTGTGTTGACCCAATTAAAATAAAAAGTATGGAGAAAGCAACCGATCGAACATATATACCTTTAGGAAAAATTCCTTTTCAAGGTCACCTAGGGGCATAGAAACTTGAAGTCCGTTCTGACTGCTGATCAGTGAGTCTATCACATACACGCAAAAAGATTCTTAAACTTAGAGTTCTTTCGAGTCTTGGGTGGGTTGGGTTGCCGTAGAAAGCTATCCTGAAACTCTAAATTAAAAAATCCAACAAAATTAGAAAAAAAGAAAAAGAAGAAAAAAAATGTATTTATTTTTTAATAAGGCGAGGGCTTGGGGGCAGTCTGTATTTTGGCAAATACTTGAGCACTGTTGAGTCTCTATAGTTCAGATCTTTAGTAGAAATTTCTTAGTGTTGAGAAATAACTATTGCCAAGTAATTCGATCTTAATTTTTTTATAAATAGCATGTAGTTTTACTAAGGACTACCAAAAGATAAGCATGGGGGTGTGATGTGCACACATTTAATTGACCTAAAATGCTTATTTATGCATTTTCTTAGGTCTATAGAAGCATCATATATTATAAATATTGCATAACATGCATCATCATACATTTAGATTAATTTGTACAAATTATAGATTAATTTGACTTTTTTGTGGTAAGGGGACAGGGTGATTTTTTCTAGGCCTCGGATTGCAGATTCAACTGTACGGATTTGATCAAGGAGACGATTGGAGTCCAACGCCTCCGAGATTGCCCCAATCGAACTTTCGTAGCATCAGATGCAATCTGAAGAAGGTCAGAGGTTAAGGGGTAAGGTTGTGCAAATCTGTACCTTAGATGGAAAATCTAACCATGCAGATGGATTCGGATCAGTGATTACAACCTAACGGTGTGAAAATTGACACAATCCAACACCTGTGGCACCATCTACAAGCATTGGAAGATGTGTTGTTATAATTGCATTTTTTGATAATGACAAATGATCTATTTCTTGGAAAAGACTAACATGTTGTAGGAAGGATTTAAAGTGCAGGAAGGATTTAAAGATAAGGGCAAAAGATTTTATTTTTAATCTATTTTAAATTTTTTTAGAATGTAAAAAGCCTTGATGTCTTTTGATCTTTCCTATTCTTACTCGCATTCTTTATTTTGTAAAGTATTATTTCTATTGGATTTTCAGATGTCTCTCTTTTCCTTCAGACGTTTGAATCTGATTTTTAAGACATCCAATGCATTTTTCCAGACGTCCAGGATCATGTCCAGAACCTATATTCATTGCTAGATCTTGCATCCTCTATCATCTGAGTTTTTCAGACGTCTACTATTTGTTTCAGACGTCTGGTTTATTGACTTTCAGAAGCCTCCTTGACTTTCAAATGCCCCTTGAGATTTTGATAATCTCTTTAACTCTTTAGAACAACGATCATAATCTTAGGAGTTGTTCAGACATCCGACCTTGTCTTGATCCATCTAAATCCATCCAACGTTCACTTTCTTTCAAACATTTATATTGACCGTAATTAAGTATGATCGTTATACTTTGACTTTGGAACTTTGAAGGCCATCAGATGTCTTTAAGTTTATTTAGACATCTGCTAGTTCATTTTAAGATGTCTGACCATATTTTGTTAGATCACAGTTTAGGTCTAACTTCATTCCAGTAACGATTACTCTATCCTTCATGCTTTTTTCAGACGTCTGAACATTTATATTCAGATGTCTAATTTTTGTTCAGACATCCATGTATTTGATCCAGTAACCACTTTACTTTCCTGGAGTTTTGTTAGACGTCTTGGTTTATTTTCAGACACTTGGAATAGTATTTTCAGGTGTCTGTCATGGTTTTTCGGAAGTCTGATATAGTCAAAATTTGAGTTAATGCTTTATAGCCGTTCTATCTCAATTTATTCCAATTCAATTCAAATTCCAATGACTACTTAAGGTTAGATCTGATCTCCTACACCTATATATACCCCCATAGGTAGCCTTAAGAATTTACAACAAAGACATTTACATTCTACTCAATTTGAAAGCTCTTGATATCATTTATGCTCTCTTGTATGCTTTCATGTCACTTCACTTGTGCTACTATTTTTGAGAGCAACTCTTCTTCCTGCTGCTCACAGGTTTGAAGGGAGTGTTGAGCTCGCTGAATCGGTGTTTAAGAGCATTGCATTATAGTACAGCCAAAATAGCATTCAAAACAGATATAATTTATTACTTGAAAAGAATTCCGAAGTCGAACACAGGGAGCAAATTGGTATTTAGAAATCAAAATCACAATTTAAACTGAAAGAAATTGCAATAATAGCAGTATCAGAGTGCAAAAATATTGGAGTAAAATGGTGATGTAGATCACCAAATACTCCTACAATATCACCAAATGATTCAATATAAATATGCAATGGAGACTAAAATCCGTCGTCTGATTATTTAATAAGACGACTTAAATGTCTGAGTTCTTCTCTTTCTCTTCTCTGTCTTCTCCTTCCTTCTTCTTCTTCTTCTTTGGCTTTCTGCGATCCTTCTCTTTTCTCTTTAGCTTTCTCTATCTTCTGCCTTTCTCTTCTTCTTCTTCTTTCTTCTTCTTCCTCTGTCATCTGCCTTCTCTTCTTCTTATTTCTCTGCCGTCTACCTTCTCTTCTTCTTCTTTGCCTTGCCTTAAGCCCTGCGGTCCTCCTCTCCTTCTTCTTCCTCTTCCTTCAGCTTCTGTTGTGCCCTCTGAATTCGACTAAGTGTCGAGCCAAACTCTCCAAGGTAAAACCCCCCTTCCCCTGCGTAGCCCTCCTCTCTCTTTCTCTCTTTTCTATTTCAGAATCACTCTCCCAAAGCCTTTAACCGGTCGGGTAATTGGACCTAACGTAGACCCGAGACCAGGCTCACTGGAGTGTGTGGTGAGCGAGGAGTGAATAGGTCGGGTAGTCGAGTCGTGGCCAGGTCCGCGGGTTATGTCGCGGACGAGTCCAATGAGAGGGGGGAGGAGGACCTTACCCTCAGTGTTGGAGGTGAAGAGCCTCTAACACTTTTTCCTTTTATGCGAGTGGGGGCGATCTTCCACTTCCGAGGTGAGACTAAATGTCCCACCTTCCTTTCGCATGCACCTGCAGAGATATCCTTCGCGATTGCAGCAGTCGCAGAGGTCTTAAACTCCAATTGAGGGCCTGAGTGAGTGCATGAGGGGCTTCCGCGCACCTGGGCTTGGCAGACCTAGAGCTGCAGCAAGATTGCTTCAACCTCCGCAACAATGGCGGAGGGGCAATGAACCTGAAATCACAAGATTGGCCATGCGGCCACGTCAAAATGTTCAGAGAGGGTTGTCGAAGCACTGCAAAGATGCTGGGGGTGTTGGCATGGCTTAGGGGTGCCTGTGCAAGCGTGCCTAGGGCACACTGTGTGCGAAGGTGTGGGTGTGTTCGAGGGGTGTGTTGAACGTACGGGTTGCTACGTGATGAGAACCTCATCATGAGCCATAACTAGCTCATTTTGACCTAATACAGAGAATAAAAGCTCCTACATAACCTTAGAAAGGCTTGGCTCAGAGAGATTCTAAGTTTGCAAAGAAAATAGAAACTAAGGGGTAAAAATGCAATTTCACCAATCCGATCTGAAAATAGGGCAACTCAGGGTCCAAACATAGGTCAAAATAACCTAATAAGAAGAAAAGTGGGATGAGATGACTCAATAAGGGCTACAGCAACTCCAAGGAATTAAATGACATCCTGTAACCCTAAAAACAAACCCACTTCAATTCACGTGGTTCGAGGCAAGGAAAAATCAACTAAACCCTCTAAAATTGATAGAAAAATAATCTCTAGGGTTTAAGACTTTTAATTTGGCCTTAGGAGCCCATTTTGACCTACATTGAGAACCATGCCCAATTAACAACTTAATTTAGGTTTTTGCATAAATTGACCAGTCAAACAAGATTTAATCTAGAAATAAGATTCACCATCAGAATCCTTAGGTCCTAATTAGTCATGTATAAAAACTTGGGCCTAAGAAGAAACCTTTTTGACCAACTTTACACTTTGGTCCTCATATATTTACTTTTTGGCCCTCAACTTTTGAACCCTCACATTTTGGCCCCTAACTATCCTTCGTTCTTTGCGCTTAGGTCCCTCCTGCAAAACCTGAGCAGCGCCATGCTCCGGCGACCTTGCGTGGATCATGGCGCCGCGCAGGGTGAGGGAGGGGCCCTGGCAAGTCAATGGGGGGTACCCTGCGTCGTCAGCCACCACAGGGACACCCCCCTGAGTGCTGCGACCGCCCATACCGCCCGTGCGAACGCACGGACGATATGGGTCTCCTTCCTCCGGCGTCCTCCGGCGAGGGAGACACGTCGTCTCCCTCCGCCCTCCTCTCTGATTCTGCCCCTATAAATACCCCCGTCGCTCCGCCGTTCTTCCCAGCTCGGATCTGACGGAGACACCCCCTCAATTCCTCCCTTCCCACTCCGACAGACGCCCCCTTGCTCCGGCGGCCTCTCTTCCACCTCGTCGCCCTGCCGCACTACCAGCAGCAGGGTTACCTTCCCTCGATCTTCCCGCGCCGCGCCGCACCCAGGGGGCGCCTCTCCGACCCTCTCCTCGCCGCCGCCCCTTCCTCTGTGCAGTTTCTTCTCCGCTGCGCCAACCCTTCTTCGTCCAGCTTAGTAGGTAAAACTTCTCCTCTTCCTCCCCTCTTTCATTTTCATACTGAAAACCCTTACGGTCGGCCCCGATTTCCCACCAATCACCCTCACCTTCTCCACCTCCGACCAAACTCCGGCGAACCGCTCCCATCGCTCCAGCACCCCACACGACTCGCCGACCTGTGCATAACCTCCGCCTCGTCACCCTGATCCTCTTCCACCCCTCCACTTCCCACCAAACGCCCTCTGCAGATCCACCGAACACACCCACTTCTCCGCCCGCAGTTTGACCTAGGGTGACCCTTTTGCTCCACCACGCCCACTACAGACCCTCCGACGACCTTCGCCGTGCCACGGCGAAGGTGGTCGGCACGGCGAAGGTTCTCCGCATATCTGATTAGGCCGAGAGGCCGTGCTTCTATGAACAGGTGTTGCGCCCGCCATCGCCATTGCTGAGCAGCAAAGCTCCTTCGACCTGCTGCTCTAGGCAACACCACGCCCAGGTCAGACTCGCAGGCTTCGTGGGGTAGCTTCGCGAAGTGTCAGGCTGCAGTTCGGGCGAAGCCCTCGCCCGAAGCCCTCACGCGAAGTTCAGCTGCCGCTGCTTCCTCTGCGCAGGTGCTCACATTGGGGTGGGACATTTAGTCCCACCTCGGAAGGCTTCGAAGAGGAGCGCCGATATAAGTTGAAAAAGTGCTGTAGGCTTATCGCCTCAGCACACGGGGTGAGGTCCCTCTCACACCGCTTCACCCGGCCCGTCCGCGAGCTCATCACGTGGATCCGGCCGACCCGACCCGACTTGACTGGCACTCCTCGCCCACCACCGCACGTCGGTGGGCCTGGACCCAGGCGCGACTCGTACCCGATTACCCGGTTGCTCTGGGAGAGCTGTCCTAAGAGCGAATTCGGAGAGAAAGAGACGCGCGGGGGAGAGGGGTAGAGTAGGTTTTGCCCTCTGACTCTGAACTCTTGAGCGTGCAGGCACAGGTGAAGAAGAAGGAAGCTAAGGGAGACACTGTAGCAACAAGCGATTTAAGTCGTCTGATTTTCCAATCAGACGACGTCTTGAAGGCAAAGAAGAAGAAGGAAGGCGAGGAGAGGAAAGAGAGGAACACAGAGAGGCCAAGTGAAGACTCTGCAGAGATCAGAAGACAAAGAAGAAGAAGAAAAGAAGAGAGAAGGAGCAGCCAAGTGAAGAAACAAAAAGCAGAAGAAGAAGAGAAGCAAGAAGAAAAAAAGAAGAAGAGCACGGGAGGAAGATTTGAAGTAAGAAAAGAAGAAACAAAGAAAATAAAAAGAAGAAAAAGACAGGATCGTCCAACCAAGAAATAGAGGAAGAACACGAAGAACAAAAGCCAAAGAGGAGAGAAGACAAAGAGGAAGAAAGAAGAGAAGAAGAAGAAGCCAAACTTTCATCTCTCTCTCTCTCTCTTTATTTTTGTAATAGAACATGTATATCTCTAGAATACGACTTGCTCCCTGAGTTCGATCTCGGGAGAACTGTATTTTCCGAGTAACAAATATTAGTAAATGATGACAATAACTATCTGTACTACAACGACTTAAGAAAAGCTAGTTGCTTGCACCGTTTGCCAGTTGGCGCCGTTGCCGGGGAGCAACGGCTATTCTAGAGGTAAACATTTCTGTTTCTTTTTAGTTCTAATAATCTCCTCTCTTTTGTGCAGCTACAGGAAATCAAGAAGACAAGCAACCACACGACAACCACTCCGAGGACAGGTAATTTTTTTCCTCTCGCTATTAACCCCTAAACTCTAAAGAGGAAGAAAAGAAAAGAACAAGCAATATAGGGCTAACCTGTCTTCTATACTTAGTAAACCATAAGAAGTTGCATGTTTTCAACCCATTATTCCTGTACACTATTAAGGGTATTTAGGGGCTAACACATTCTTGCTTGAGCCCTAATTACCCACCAAAGAACTAACTGGACCAAGTAGAGCCAACATAAGATTCAACATTAGGGATTTAGAGACACACTTCTTAAACAAGAATTGAGAAACCTTAAAAGAAGTGTGCCCAGGCCATTATCTGAAAATACCTATCCAAAGAAACCCTAAAATAAGATTGGCTCTTTAAACACTTGAACCCTAAAAGACAAGACCTAATAAGCAAAACTAGCAGGTAAAGTTGACCATTTGGGTCAACTAACCTTCAAATTAGGTCACTCTTTGCACTTAAAAGACTAAAGTTCAAGTGGAACCTTAAGCACCTTGATCTTGAATTAAAATTGGTAGACTTGAGAGGTCAAGATCCCCATTTTGGTCTACCTGGAACCGCAGTGACAAGAGAGGTCGGGTGGGGGAAACCCTGTAACCCGTGGGGACGCTCTACCGTGTAGGGGTCTTCACGGTACTCACCCTCTCTGGCTACCCAGGTAATTCTCAGGTGGTAAATCTTTCTGATCAAGGGGTCCATCTGCCCCGCACCTCTATAGTCACCCAACACATTTTTTG
Source organism: Thalassia testudinum (assembly GCA_037157565.1). Lineage (NCBI taxonomy): Eukaryota > Viridiplantae > Streptophyta > Magnoliopsida > Alismatales > Hydrocharitaceae > Thalassia > Thalassia testudinum. The sequence continues at coordinate 4,314,833 of JAZHRO010000023.1, read as the reverse complement.
GGTGTCTTGATTGGGTCCAGCACCTTCTAAACTCATCTCTTCCAACGGTGCATGTACGGTAGGAGGTCCTTAAGACCACCTTTAAGACCTCCTTTAGAAATTCACTCTCGTCAAGGCCCAGCCTCGACGCCCGTGTTTGAACAGTAACCTAACCCCATCATTCTCTCTTCCGATTCCGAATCAAACTCTTCTTCTATCATGGCTCAGCCAGTTGAGGAAGAAAACAATCTGGAGCACCAGCTCCAGCGACTCAACGACCTCTTCCAAAACTTTGTGCACCCACCGCAGCGTCCCATGATGCGGGACCATTATAATCCTGCTGCGGTGGCCATCGAGCCTCGAGTCAGAATCCCGACTGGAGGACCTGATTCTGAATTAAAGCCCAATATGATTCATGCTATACCTAAATTCCAGGGGCTTAATTCTGAAGATCCCTTCCAGCACATCAAGGAGCTAAAGCATCTGGCCCAAACTTTCGGGTCAGATGCACAAAATCAGGATATTCTTCTCATAAAGATGTTCTCCTTTTCTCTTATGGACAAGGCCGCCCATTGGTATCAAACTCAGACCCGGCCGATCAACAATTGGGAAGAACTTCAGTCCGAGTTCCTGAAAAAGTTCTTCCCTATTGGACGGACCAACGCCTTGCGCCATCAGATTACACATTTCACCCAACAAACAGGAGAACCTCTCCATGAGGCATGGGATCGTTTTCAGGATCTCATGAGAAAGTGCCCCCATCACGGAGTTCCTAAATGGGAATAGGTCCAATCTTTTTACCAGGGACTTCGTGAGGACATCCGTCTTTTCTTCAATGCAACCTGCGGAGGAAATATCATGGGTCAACATGAAGACACCGTGTGGGAGATTCTCGAAAACATGTGCGAGAACTCCATCAACAATGACTCCATGGGATTATTCGACAGGACGAATACCCGCGCAGCGACGAATCTCAGGGGAGCACACGAGACGCAGGGCCTGTCCGCATCAGTCGACTTGGAGTTAATGGCCAGTCGATTGGACAAGGTCTCGATTATCGAAAAGAAGGTGGATGAGCTGACTCAGCATCTGCAGCGAGCCACCTCTGCGCATAACCCTTTCGCACAGCCTCCTTCCAGAAGGGAAACTATGCAAAACACTCTCCATCGATCTTCTCCTAGGATGGACCCATCATCCGAATCTTTGCCCGGAAGTCCTTCCGATTCCTTTTACACCTGCTAGGGAAATTCCATTCCCTCTTTCTCTAACCCTCTGGAGGTTCCTCAGACCTGCGAGGACCTCAACGCCATCCAGAACGACCCTTTCTCCAACACCTATAATCCTGGATGGCGAAACCATCCTAACTTCCAGTGGGCGGGAAATTCCCAAACCCAAGGACCATCCTTCCAACCCCGCCCACAACCTCCTCGTCCTTACCAGCCGCCTCAGCCTCGGCCCAACCCTACTTACCCATCTGGGCCAAATCAAGATCAAATGTCCCTTATCCTTCAGACCCTGGCTGACATTCAAAGAACGAATGCGGCTATCCAAAAACAACATAAGGACAAACTTACAGAGGTCCGAAACCAATTGACCCAGTTGGCAAACTCTCGCCAGCCAGGTACTCTTCCTTCCCAACCTCTGCCTAATCCTAATAACGTGCCAACCCAGCGGCGTGTTATGAACCCAAACCCGGGCCATGCCCATATGATCTATCAGGCCCCCTCTGTTCCTTCACTTGACGGGATAGAGGCCTCCACTTCTTTTGCAGGTTACCAGCAGCAACCTATCTTACCCAATCCTACAGAAAACCAGGCAGGACTTAATTCCGTAACGACCCGTAGTGGTAAGGAAACCCAAGACCCACCTCATCCGAACCACTCCAAGCCTGGTAGTGATCCCAAGCCTAGGACAGTAATCCAGGACGTCCCCACCCCTATCCCAGATCCACAACCTGGACCTATCCTAGAAGAACCAACCAAGATCCCGTTTCTTGAGGCCTTGACCAAGGGAAAGAAGACCACCAAGCCCGTGGCACCTGCGGAGGACCTGGTCAAGCTCTTTGAGCAGGTCCACATAAACATCCCCTTGATGGATGCAATCCGCCACGTACCAGCTTACGCACGATTTTTAAAGAATGTGTGTACACCCCAGCGTAAGCCGCTAACCAAGGGTGGGAGCCCAATTGTTCTGTCAGAGCAAGCCAGCTCTGTAATCCTCAGTAAACTCCCACCCAAGGCAAAAGATCCTGGTACTCCCCTGATTTCCTGCAAGATAGGTGATACCCAATTTGATAGAGCTTTGCTAGACTTAGGTGCATCCATAAACCTGATACCCACATCCTTACTTGACCATCTAGAAGAATCTGAGCTAAAGTCACCAAAAGGGATTCTCGAGGATGTTATCGTAAGAGTACGGGATTTCTATTTCCCAGTGGACTTTATAGTCTTAGATATGGACGCACCTAAAAACCCTAGGGATACACCAATCATTCTAGGGAGACCTTTCTTGGCTACTGCTAGAGCCAACATCAGCTGTGAGGAGGGCCAAATAGAGCTTAAATTTGGAGATCAAACCTTAAAAATTGATATATTTAAGGCCCAACAAGGAATTAATTGCGGTGTCATCGAACAGATTTGTGACGTTAGGATTTTGGTTGATGAGTCACACCTCCAGAATGACTTGATTATGCCTCATCAATCACAGAAGGATCTTGACCCGCAAACAGAGGAGTCGAATCCAGACATACACAACCCAGTAACTCCTACCCTTGAACCTCACATCTACACTGAACCACCCGCTACTGCTGATAACCCTATCCTCGAGTTAAAGCCCCTTCCTGCTCACTTGAAATACATCTTTTTGGGTTCCAATCAGACCCTTCCTGTGATTATAAATTCCACCCTCAATTCCGAACAGGAATCCCGTCTGATTACTGTTCTCCAGCAACATCGCAGAGCCATCGGGTGGACTCTCGATGATTTGACTGGAATAAGTCCCTCTTATTGTACTCATCATATCTATTCAGAAGAGGGCGCACGACCTTCTCGTGAAATGTAGAGACGTTTAAACCCTAATCTGCAGGAGGTCGTGAAAAAGGAGATCATTAAGTGGTTAGATGCCAGGATCATCTACCCGATCTCCGATAGTCGTTGGGTGAGCCCAATTCAGGTTGTGCCTAAGAAGGCAGGACTCACCACCATAACGACTGAAACCGGAGAAATCATTCCTACCCGATTAACCAATGCGTGGAGAGTCTGTATAGATTACCGCCGACTCAATTCCTCCACAAAGAAGGACCATTTCCCACTACCCTTCATTTATCAAATTCTCGAGAAACTAGCGGGAAATAGGTTCTTCTGCTTTCTTGACGGGTACTCCGGTTACAACCAGGTGGCAATCCATCCTGAGGACCAAGAAAAGACCACATTCACCTGCCCCTTCGGAACGTATGCTTTCCGAAGGATGCCTTTCGGTCTTTGCAATGCACCTGCTACTTTTCAGCGGTGCATGCTTGCCATATTCTCAGATATGGTAGGTGATTTCCTGGAAGTCTTCATGGATGACTTTTCAGTCTTTGGAGAATCTTTTGATGATTGCCTCCAACACTTGGTCCAGATACTCAAGCGATGCATTGAGGTGAACTTGGTTCTTTCCTGGGAAAAGAGCCATTTCATGGTGCCTGAGGGAATTGTCCTGGGACACTCAATTTGGAAAAAGGCATCCAGGTGGATCGAGCTAAGGTTGATCTGATTTCTCGCCTTCCCGTACCTAGCTCGATCAGGGACATCCGTTCCTTTTTAGGGCACGTCAGTTTTTACCGCCGTTTCATTCCAAATTTCTCGAAAATCGCACGCCCCTTGACTTCTCTTCTCTTTAAGGATGTACCTTTTGAAATCTCCAAGGAATGCACGCTAGCCTTTGAAAACCTGCGTGACCGAGTCACCCAGGCACCTATCCTACAATCCCCTGACTGGTCTCAACCCTTTGAGATCATGTGCGATGCGTCTGACTTCGCTGTAGGAGCGATCCTGGGGCAGAAAGCTAACGGGAAACCCGTGGTCATCTACTACGCTAGCAAGACACTTGACGAGGCTCAGCGTAACTATACGGTTACGGAGAAAGAGCTGCTAGCCGTAGTATTTGCCCTTGAAAAATTCCGATCGTATCTTCTGGGTTCCCATGTCATCATTTACTCGGATCACACGGCTGTAAGGCATCTCCTTGCCAAGAAGGACGCGAAGCCCCTACTAATCCGTTGGATCTTGCTGTTGCAAGAATTTGATCTTGAGATTCGCGACAAGGCGGGAAGGCAGAATGTGGTAGCCGACCATCTGTCTCGTCTTCCTTCTGAGATCATCAACCCTTCCGGACCCATCACGGAACATTTTCCTGATGAGCACCTGCTTTCTATTGGTACCAGACTTCCATGGTTTGCTGATATAGTAAACTACTTGGCATCTCATCAGACACCGTCTGATTGGCCGAAGGCCAAGAAAGACAAATTGCGTTCTGATTCCAAGTATTACATTTGGGAAGACCCGTACCTTTTCCGCATAGGTGCTGATCAAATTATTCGGAGATGCGTCCCGGAAGAGGAAATCAGCAATATCCTATCTTTCTGCCATGACCAGGCATGCGGTGGCCATTTCTCAGGGCATAAAATCGCATCCAAAGTCCTCCAGTGTGGCTTCTACTGGCCTACACTTTTCAAAGACGCATACAGTCACTGCAAGGCATGCAGTCGTTGCCAGACTTTGGGCAACATGAACCATCGCGACATGATGCCTTTGCAGCCGATTCTCGTATGCGAAATCTTCGATGTGTGGGGGATTGATTTTATGGGCCCCTTTCCTGTTTCGGATGGTTTCAAGTACATTCTGCTTGTGGTGGACAACGTGTCCAAATGGATCGAAGCCATACCGACCCGAACCTGCAATCACAAGATTGTTCTTAAGTTCATACATCAAAACATTTTCTCAAGGTTCGGGATTCCCCGTGCTATTTCCTCTGATGGGGGGACCCATTTTACAAATGCTCAGTTTAGGTCACTGATGGCCAAATATGGGGTGTCTCACCGAATCTCTACTCCTTACCACCCCCAAACAAATGGTCTAGCTGAGCTATCAAATCGGGAGATCAAGAAAATCCTGCAAGTCACTGTTCGACCTGACAAGAAGGACTGGTCGTCCCGACTTCCGGAAGCATTGTGGGCCTATAGGACCGCCCACAAGACCCAATTGGGCATGTCTCCCTTTAGACTGGTGTACGGAAAGGCATGTCACCTTCCCATAGAACTGGAGCATAAAGCCTATTGGGCAGTACGGAACTGTAATCTAGATCTTTCCAAGGCTGAAACCCACAGAAAACTCCAAATCAGCGAGATCGATGAATTACGCCTAGACGCGTACGAGAACTCGCGAATCTACAAGGAGCGGGTTAAAGCCTTCCACGACAAGCACATCTCGAGAAATATCTTTCATCCTGGTCAAAAGGTCCTACTCTTTGATGCCCGACTCAAACTTTTCCCGGGGAAACTGAGGTCCAAGTGGGTCGGACCGTATTTAGTCCGACAGGTTTTTGGAAACGGAGCAATTGAAATCAGTCCACTCAGCCATGATTCCGAACCTTTCATCGTGAACGGTCAGAGACTCAAACCGTTCATTGATGTGACTTCTACTGATTCGGCTGAATCATCCCTCATCCTCCATTCCCCTTGAACTTACTGCGCCCGGCCGATGGCGTAAAACTCAACGCTTAACGGGAGGCAGCCCGTCATTTCTTGAAAATCTAAAACCTTTTTTCTGACACCATTGTGCACTTAAGGTTCACCCTTTAAGACAGCCGACTCCACCTCAGATGCTTGCATCTGAGAGTAGAAATCATCCGCAGAATTCATCCCGACCCATTCACTCACAAAAATATCTGTCTTAAGGAATAAATTAAGTAAATAAAAACCCCTAAATCACAATGAGGACATTGCAAGTTTTAGGCATGGGGGGTATAAGTGCAAAACTTGTAGAAAAAAAGGTTTTAAACAAAAAATTCACATATGCCAAAAACACCATAAAAATTAAAAATTTTTCAAAATAAAAGGAATAAGAGGAGAAAGGAAATTTTGAGGAGAAGGAAAATAAAATAAAATAAAATAAAATGAAAAGGAGCACAAAAAGATGAAAGAAAAGAGTAATAGTCATTAGTAAGAAGTTAAGGAATTAACCTTAGTCTAGACCATTTTTTTCAAGAAAAGAAATGAAAAGTGCTTGGTAAGATTAGTAAGAACGCAAACCTTAGGCATTCTTGATAGACTCTTAGAACCCATTAAGATCTAGACAATCCTCAAGAGGTTGAGGAAAATGAAAAGCTTAAGTACTAGGTCCAAGGCTTAGGGAGTATTTGACCTCGCTAACTAACTTCTGGTTTACGGGACTCAGTAACCTAAGCACCCTAACCTCACACACAGCCTGGTTCAGCAAGCGTAAAAATCAAAATCACGCAGAAGCGTCGAAAAACTTCTGAAAAGTACACCTAGAGTAGGAGCGGCTGATCAACACAAGTTGATTCAGACGAGTTCCCAGTGCGGAGAGGCGGGAAATCCCCTCGAAGATGCGTAACAAAATATCATCTCCTCGGTGCTTGTCTCTTAGGATATTTACATATCCTACTGGGGGCATGTAAGCACTCTGCTGGTTCAGATTCCATGGATGGCATTATCACGAAGTGTCAATTGCCAGGGTCTGGACTCGGCCACGGAACACCATGGATGGGATTATCTCGAAATCTCAATAGCCAGGGTTCTGGGGGTTGCCATGGGCGGTGCTATCTCGAAGCATCGATCGCCAGGAACCCTTGAGGATTGATGATGGGGGCAAGGAATCTGATACAGACAGTGTTGAAAAGCCAATCCTAAGCTAGAATTAAAAAGAAAAAGAGAGAGAAAACTTTCCAAAAATAGAAAAATTTTCTACCTCTCTCTCTTACAAAACGCACTGCGAACTGAACCAGGGAAAAAATCGTTTCAAGCACGGGGTGCTTTAACTACAAAGTCCAATAAACCTTAGGTTAGTTCTTGTGGGTCTTAAAAACCTTTGCTAAGGACTGAGGTTGAGGCTAGACAGATTTGGATCTTGATTGGTACTAGAGTACCTTTTAAGCCTATGGTCAGCATTCTAACCTAATCTAGGTTTAAATGAAAAAGCACTTACCTGAAGCTATTAAGAACTTCATGGTCTAGAACAAGAGTTAAAACCTTAAGTTTTTGCTAAGGGACTAGCAAAAGCTAAGCATGGGGGTATGATGAGAACCTCATCATGAGCCATAGCTAGCTCATTTTGACCTAATACAGAGAATAAAAGCTCCTACATAACCTTAGAAAGGCTTGGCTCAGAGAGATTCTAAGTTTGCAAAGACAATAAAAACTAAGGGGTAAAAATGCAATTTCACCAATCCGATCTGAAAATATGGTAACTCAGGGTCCAAACATAGGTCAAAATAACCTAATAAGAAGAAAAGTGGGATGAGATGACTCAATAAGGGCTACACCAACTCCAAGGAATTAAATGACATCCTGTAACCCTAAAAACAAACCCACTTCAATTAATGTGGTTCGAGGCAAGGAAAAATCAACTAAACCCTCTAAAATTCATAGAAAAATAATCTCTAGGGTTTAGGACTTTTAATTTGGCCTTAGGAACCCATTTTGACCTACATTGAGAACCATGCCCAATTAACAACTTAATTTGGGTTTTTGCGTAAATTGATCGGTCAAACAAGGTTTAATCTAGAAATAAAATTCACCATCATAATCCTTAGGTCCTAATTAGTCATGTATAAAAACTTGGGCCTAAGAAGAAACCTTCTTGACCAACTTTACACTTTGGTCCTCATATATTTACTTTTTGGCCCTCAACTTTTGAACCCTCACATTTTGGCCCCTAACTCTCCTTCGTTCTTTACGTTTAGGTCCCTCCTGCAAAATCTGAGCAGCACCATGCTCCGGCGACCTTGCGGGAAGCATGGCGCCGCGCAGGGTGAGGGAGGGGCCCTGGCAAGTCAATGGGGGGTACCCTGCGTCGTCAGCCACCGCAGGGACACCCCCCTGAGTGCTGCGACAGCCCATACCGCTCGTGCGAACGCACGGACGGTATGGGTCTCCTTCCTCCGGCGTCCTCCGGCGAGGGAGACACGTCGTCTCCCTCCGCCCTCCTCTCTGATTCTGCCCCTATAAATACCCCCGTCGCTCCGCCGTTCTTCCCAGCTCGGATCTGATGGAGACACCCCCTCAATTCCTCCCTTCCCACTCCGACAGATGCCCCCTTGCTCCGGCGGCCTCTCCTCCTCCTCCTCGTCGCCCTGCCGCACTACCAGCAGCAGGGTTACCTTCCCTCGATCTTCCCGCGCCGCGCCGCACCCAGGGGGCGCCTCTCCGGCCCTCTCCTCGCCGCCGCCCCTTCCACTGTGCAATTTCTTCTCTGGCGACAGTCGATACGACTGTCGCCTGCGCCAACCCCTCTTCGTCCAGCTTAGTAGGTAAAACTTCTCCTCTTCCTCCCCTCTTTCTTTTCCATACTGAAAACCCTTACTGTCGGCCCCGATTTCCCACCAATCACCCTCACCTTCTCCACCTCCGGCCAAACTCCGGCGAACCGCTCCCTTCACTCCAGCACCCCACACGACTCGCCGACCTGTGCATAACCTCCGCCTCGTCACCCTGATCCTCTTCCACCCCTCCACTTCCCACCAAACGCCCTCTGCAGATCCACCGAACACACCCACTTCTCCGCCCGCAGTTTGACCTAGGGCGACCCTTTTGCTCCACCACGCCCACTGCAGACCCTCCGACCACCTTCGCCGTGCCACGGCGAAGGTTCTACGCATATCTGATTAGGCCGAGAGGCCGTGCTTCTGTGAACAGGTGTTGCGCCCGCCATCGCCATTGCTGAGCAGCAAAGCTCCTTCGACCTGCTGCTCCAGGCAACACCACGCCCAGGTCAGACTCCCAGGCTTCGCGGGGTAGCTTCGCGAAGTGTCAGGCTGCGCGAAGCCCTCGCCCGAAGCCCTCACGCGAAGTTCAGCTGCCGCTGCTTCCTCAGCGTAGGCGCTCACATTGGGGTGGGACATTTAGTCCCACCTCGGAAGGCTTCGAAGAGGAGCGCCGATATAAGTTGAAAAAGTGCTGTAGGCTTATCGCCTCAGCACACGGGGTGAGGTCCCTCTCACACCGCTTCACCCGGCCCGTCCACGAGCTCATCACGCGGATCCGACCGACCCGACCTGACTTGACTGGCACTCCTCGCCCACCACCGCACGCCGGTGGGCCTGGACCCGGGCGCGACTCATACCCGATTACCCGGTTGCTCTGGGAGAGCTGTCCTAAGAGCGAATTCGGAGAGAAAGAGACGCGCGGGCGAGGGGGGTAGAGTAGGTTTTGCCCTCTGACTCTGAACTCTTGAGCGTGCAGGCACAGGTGAAGAAGAAGGAAGCTAAGGGAGACACTGTAGCAACAAGCGGTTTAAGTCGTCTGATTTTCCAATCAGACGACGTCCTGAAGGCAAAGAAGAAGAAGGAAGGCGAGGAGAGGAAAGAGAGGAACACAGAGAGGCCAAGTGAAGACTCTGCAGAGATCAGAAGACAAAGAAGAAGAAGAAAAGAAGAGAGAAGGAGCAGCCAAGTGAAGAAACAGAAAGCAAAAGAAGAAGAAGAGAAGCAAGAAGAAAAGAAGAAGAAGAGCACCGGAGGAAGATCTGAAGCAAGAAAAGAAGAAACAAAGAAAATAAAAAGAAGAAAAAGACAGGATCGTCCAACCAAGAAATAGAGGAAGAACACGAAGAACAAAAGCCAAAGAGGAGAGAAGACAAAGAGGAAGAAAGAAGAGAAGAAGAAGAAGCCAAACTTTCATCTCTCTCTCTCTCTCTTTATTTTTGTAATAGAACATGTATATCTCTAGAATACGACTTGCTCCCTGAGTTCGACCTTGGGAGAACTGTATTTTCCGAGTAACAAATATTAGTAAATGATGGCAATAACTATCTGTACTACAACGACTTAAGAAAAGCTAGTTGCTGCCACCGTTTGCCACTACGCTAATGTATTTGATTTTGAAAACCTGTCGTCGTAGTATGAAAGAGAGGAACTTGGTTCAACAAATAAAACTTTTACCGGAATAAAAATCCCGGGTCGAACACAGGGAGGCGGACGTTTGATTTGAAAACATGCATTTGTTTTATTTGTCACGAAGTAAATTAATTGATTAGAACTATCTAACTATTTACAATAAATATAAGAGAGAGAAAGAATATTACAAACAAAATCCAAAAAAAGATGAAGAATGAACATGGAATTTTATCATCAGAAAGATTGTTCGTTACACTAGAAAGCGGGAAAATGATTACACTACAATGCAGCAAATCTACTCTAGAAAGTAGTAAATCTACTCTAGAAAGCATTAAAAGAATGGAGAGAGAAATATCCTCCTCGACGGTCGCTTGGAGGATGAGCCGGACGGGACGATCTCTGGATGAAGGAGGACGGAGCAGGACGAAGGAGGATGAAGCAAGAAGAACGGGAATGGGGCAACACGCCGTCGTCGTCGCGGGATCTGCTTTCGAAAGGGGGACGAAAAATTGACTTTATCTCGCGAGAAGCATCCCGGGTGTGGGACAAGCTTCTCTTGAGCTTTGGAGAGGGAGAGAAGAGAAGGAAGGGATGAGAATTTCGTGGAGAGGGGGTCTCCTTTTATAGTTGCAAGGAGTGGGGGCAATTTGGTCATAACAACTCTTAAAATATTAATTCAGGACCTTTAGAGACGGATAAAACCGTCGCTAAAGGTCCGAACGTGGGCATAGTGAGCAGCGCGCGTGCGCCCGCGCTTCCAACGCATGCGCACGTCCAACCGATCTCAGCCGTCCGACTTAGATCACGCCTTCGCCCGCCTAAACCCAAAACCTAAAATAATATGCAAGTGGGGTCGAGCCTACGATTTATGAGGATGCAACCCAAGACCAAAAAGTTGGGTTACAGAGAATTCAAGTTCAAAAGGATAATCATTGAATGTGTGCTTGGGTTGAACACCCTCAGAACAGATGTCATAAGGGTTTTGGTTTGATGGTTTCAGATGAATTGGAACCCTTAGACTCAGTTTTGTACTTCCTTTGGAGTTAGCTTCCCAAATCAGAACTTCCCATCTTTTATCCTCCTCATTCAGAATCTTAAATTCTGGGACCTCTTGCATATTAATCTCCCCATCTGAAATTTCCAAGTCTAAAAGATGTGGTTGAATCAGAATTGACTTGGGCTAATTATCTCAGAAACAGAATCATCGATAAGCTCAATGGGGTGTAACTGACAATCAGGGCATTGAATTGAATCATCTAGAAAATGCGATTCTGGCTCTGTAATGTGAGCTCTAATAAAATCAGTTTCCTCAGTTGTTGGGCTATCAAATGATCTTTCAGATTCCTTAGGCCCAATCGTCTCACAAAAATCATATTCCGTAAACTCGTGTGAGACTTTGCAACTTGAATCTTCACCATCAGAATTGAAATCCATATTAATGTATGTCTCAAAATCATCTGTCACTTTCTATTCCAAGGAGACATACGTTTCCTCGTACCCCAGCTCAGGGATCTCAGGTGAAGAAATCAGATCTTCCTTAATTGGTTGCTCTAATTCAATCTGGTCAGCCTCGTAACACGTGTCCCCCCCAACAGGTGCCTGAATGGGTTCTGACATTGGCTTTCTTGAACAGAGTTCATCCTGGGAATCATCCCATGATTGAATTAAAGCGACCACAAATCTCATTCTCAATTTCGCTAACTTCCCAAGTAGAAACTCACCCGGGTTCTTATCCTTAACATCCTGAAGCCAATCCAACAAATACTTATTCAAATCATCAATCATTTCAATCAGAGTCTCCAATCTCTCAATGCAAGGTATTGGCTGAACTTCTAGAGATTGTATGATATTCCTCAAGTTAGCCAGAACCTTTTCTTGAACCTGATTACCCTGAACAACATGAGTTGGTTTAGGGTTGGGCAGGTTTGGGATCAATGCAGGGGAATTAACGAATTGAGATTCGTTATACCCTTCCTGATAATAGGTCATTTCAGATTGTTCAAAAGGTGGTGATGACCTAAAGGCAGTGTAATCAGAGGATGGGTAAGAATCAACGTATCATTCTTGATTGTAGATCATATTAGGTTATTCATGAAAGGATGACGATCTATAATCGATGTGACTCTGAGAAGGATAGAAATCACAATCATAGTGTTTGGGGTTAGACCCTAAACACGGAGGTCCAGAACTGTATCCCCAATCCGAGTTATCCCAACTAACTGAAGGGTGATTACAGTACGAGTCTGAATAATGTTCAGGATAATTCAAAGTAGGAGGGAAAGAGAGGGAATGCATGTAATATGTGGAAGGATTCATGAGAGATGGGAGGAAGAAAGGCGCCCTGCAATACAAACAATCAAATTAAGTGGGCTAGCCTAAAGACCTACAGACTCCCAAAACCTGTCTTGAGATAGAGAAACGATTTGATCTACTTCTGTCTGTTCAATCCAACCAATTAGAAGGAGGGACTGGGGAGAAGGTTCTTCCTTCGGCTTGCACCTCCAGTTCCTAGTGTACCCCCCAGCTGCGATCGTTTGATTCTGCTCCCCTAGCTAGACATCAGATTGAACAGTAGAAACAGATTAATTGAAAATAATCTCGTTCTGGGCTTTGAAGAGCGAGTCGAATCCTTAAGGCCAACGTCTACTCTGTTTTATTTAAGGTTAGGTTTGAGTGTGCTTTGGAATGTGATGAGCCCTTTATCTGCGTTGTGCCCTTAATGATTGATTGATTTGTGTGTGCGTACACAACCCGTGGTTTTCAAGCAAGATTATTTTTGATGCGGTGAATTTTAGGGTTCAAATCTTGCTTAGTAGCTTTTAGGATTCAACTTTAGGTGTTTTCAAACAAGTTTTGTTGGCACACCAGGTTTTGAAAGCACAGGTGAAGATGTTTTCCTTTAATTCTTAAAAAGAATGTGGAGTGCCTGGTAAATCCCTAAGAGTTGAACCTAACTGGCAGCTACTTGATGAGTTGATTTTAATTGAAGTGGTGCGGCCCAATCAACTCAAACAATCAACCTGTTGCACCACTTAATTAGGCACACAAATGATTAACTAATCTGATTTCTACTCAATTATGTGTTTGGATGTGTGTACCGGCTCCAAAGTTCGATTTACCGGTTGAGTTTGAAAATCATATGAGGTTGTGTACCTCTGTGAGATTTTTTTTTAATTTTTCTTTTTTTTAATGTGGTGGTTGGGGCGGGTGTGGGTGTCAAACAACAAACAATCTAACCTTAAAGTTTATAAGAACACCTAGGTTGATTGATGTTTGTGTTATTATGTGGTGAAATGAGGGAGGTGGGGGTAACTTACAAAACCTTCCTCAGCACTTTACTCCAATCTACCGCTTTTGCTCGTCTCAAAAGAGTACTTGCAATCACAATAAGAAAGGAGAGAAGTGAGGTAAATGATTTGTAAGTTTGAAAATGCGAAGAAAAAAAATCAAAGATCGTCGCCACCCCGGCAATGGCACCAAAATGTTGAACGTACGGGTTGCTATGCTAGCGTGTTTGGTTTTGAAAACCTATCGTCGTAGTATGAAAGTGAAGAACTCGTGTTCAACAAATAAAATTTACATCAGAATAAAAATCCTACGTCGAACACAGGGAGGCGGACGTTTGATTTAAAAACACGTGCTTGTTTTATTTGTCACGAAGTAAATTAATTGATTAGAACTATCTAACTATTTACAATAAATAGAAGAGAGAGAGAATAAGAAGAGAGAGAATACTACAAACAAAAGCCAAAAAAAGATGAAGAATGAACATGGAATTTTATAATCAGAAAGATTGTTCGTTACACTAGAAAGTGGGAAAATGATTACACTAAAAAGCAGTAAATCTACTCTAGAAAGCAGTAAATCTACTCTAGAAATCATTAAAAGAATGGAGAGAGAAATATCCTCCTCGACGGTCGCTTGGAGGACGAGCCGAACGTTACGACGTCTGGATGAAGGAGGAAGGAGCAGGACAAAGGAGGACGAAGCAGGAAGAATGGGAACGGGACTACACGTCGTCGTCGTCACGGGATCCGCTCCGAAAGGGGGACGAAAAATTGACTTTATCTCGCGAAAAGCATCCCGGGTGTGGGACAAGCTTCTCTTGAGCTTTGGAGAGGGAGAGAAGAGAAGGAAGGGATGAGAATTTCGTGTGGAGGGGGTCTCCTTTTATAGTTGCAAGGAGTGGTGGAAGCCGACTTTTTGCTTTGCGTTATAATATTTAAGTGGTGGAAAAATCGATTAATCAAAAGCAATGAAAATAACCACTCGCAGAAGAGCGGGTCGTGTCCACAAGGAGGCAATTATGCAATAAATACTTAATTATTTAATATTATTTTGGATAGTGCAAAATCCCTATTCAAATCTGACATAAAATGTGAAGAAAAGTAGATTTACAATAACTTAAAAAGATATGGGTATATGTGCAGTTTTTCCTCACAGAAATCCTCAATAAATTTATGATGAATTTATGCAATTTTCATGTGACGTGTACTAGAGAAAATTAGTACTTAAGTTAAGCCCAAAAATCAATCTTCAAACTTGTGAATATCAATAACATGCAATTAGAAGGAACTATGAGTGTTCAAGCGCAATTCTTCCATAATATAATAATAATAAATAAAATCAAATTATGTGGCAATGGAACTGAATGTAAATACTAATTGGTGTGAAAACAGAGCATTTTTGCTCTCTCCTCCTCACGATGGAAAGAGAGAACCAGCGGGGCTTTGGAGAGGCTAAGGAGGACGGCGAGGGCGAGGGCTCTCTGATGGTGGCTGCAGCGTCGTCGGAGGTGGCCGGAGGTGGCCGGCGGGTGGAGGAGGAGCGCTGGCCTGTTGGAGAAGAAGGTGGAGCGTCTGCTGCAGGGTCGCCTGTGGCGGGTGGCGCGCGCTGGTGCCTGCCCGCGCGTTTTGCAGGTCCGGTGGCGCGGGTGTGCGCCTGCAAGGCGCAGGTGGCGAGGGCGTGAGCAGGCGTGGGTGAGGCAGTGTGCCTGCAGGGTGCACTGCGGTGGGTGCTGCATGGGTGGTGCGTACAGGCCGAGCGCCTGCGGGCACTGTAGAATGGCGCGCGCCTGCAGGAGCGAGTGGCGAGGGTGGAGCGGCTGCTGGCGTTGGAGAGGGGCGTGCAGAGGTGATGGAGCGGGTGCCTGCAAGAACGGCTGGTGGAGGATGCAGGTGCTTGGTGCGGGCGCGGGTGAGGCGGTGTGCGCCTACAGTGAGGCGCGCTGGTGGTGGAAGCGCCTACGGGCGCTACAAAAGGGCACACGGACAAGGGGGGGCGCGCTGCAGTGGGAGCTTGGCGGGTGCGGTGTTGGGTGCAGGCAAACTCCTGCAACGGTAGCGTGCTACTTGGTGCGGGCGCGGGTGAGGCGGTGTGCACCTGTAGTGAGGCACGCTAGTGGTGGAAGCGCCTGCAGGCGCTGCTGGGGCAAGGCAGTGCATGTAGTGGTTAGGCACAGGTGCAGGCTGGTGATGGGCACGCGCCTGCGGCCGCGCAAGGTGGAGAAGGAGTGGGCACAGTGCTCGCCCTCTCCACAGTGGAGAAGATAGAGCAGTTCCCCGCAGGGGGGGAAGATGCTCTCCAATGCACGCCGCCTCCTCTCTTTTAACCCTTCTCTCTCTCCTCGTGCACCAATCAAGGGATTTTCAAATCCCTTTTCTATTTTTGGCTGGCGGGCGTTGGAGGAGACGGCCGGAGGAAAGGGAAAAGTACCACCGATTGTTGGGGAAATTTGCTCCCCAACCCTTGCTCTTTCTAAATATAATACCTGCACATAAAAACAACAAAATCATTACATATTAAGTTATAGAATGTTATAAACGTAAATCATGATGCGTACAATTCTTCTACAACTCAATTGCAATTATTAACACACCTACAAGGTACAATTAAAGATACTTAGGCTTAATATTAGTCCATTAAAATGGACTCATCAAGTGGGGGCAATTTGATCATTAAAACTCTTAAAAAATTAATTTAGGACCATTAGTGACGGATAAAACCGTCGCTAAAGGTTCGAACGTGGGCGTAGTGGGCGGCGCGCATGTGCCCTCTCGCTTGCCTACGCGCTCAACGCACGCGCACGTCCAGCCGATCTCAGCCGTCCGATTGCGAGATCGGACGACTAAGATCACGCTTCCACCCGCCTCCTCTACGAGCCCCATCGCGTGAGATGCTGCACCTTCGCTGTGCGTCTAATAGCGCGTGAGCGCTATCAGGCGCGCGTGGCCGTTGGATCGCGATTGCGCAGTCGATCGGGCGGGCGCCTCTGCTCCAATTGTAGCGCGGCGAAGATCGAACGCGCGCCTGCGCTTCGCATTTGAGTGCTTGACCAACGTGCTATGGGCACGTTTGTGTCGAGCGCCTAACTTAAGCGCGGGCGCATCGCAGCCGTTGGATCTTGATCCAGTGGTGAGGAAGGGCTGATGTGGAGGCCTTCAGCGGGTGCATGCGGACGATTAGGCGATCGAGATGGCGTCACGTGACGCCATCTCGACACCAACTTGGCCGTCCATCTTCTGGGTGATGTAGATGGTGCCACGGGTGTCGGATTGACTCAATTTTTACGTCGTTAGGCTATGATCGTTGATCTAAATCCATCCGTGTGGTCGAATTTGTCGTTTGAAGTGTTGATTCACACCATCTTGGCCCTTGATCTTCTAGGATTCCCCGATCTCTATCTGATACTACAGATGCCTGATTAGGGCGATCTTTGAGTCGTTAAACTCCAATCGTCACCCTGATCACATCTGTATGGTTGGATCTTCGATCCGAGGTGATCTAAACACATTTACACTACTTAAGATGTCTATTTATGCAAGTTCTTAAGCATAGGATTGCATTTCATGATATAAATATTGCATAACATGCATCATCTTGCATTTAGAGTGGTTTGAATAAAATGGAGGCTAATTGTCTCCTTTTATGTGCTTGGACAAGGAAAACATTTTATCGGGACCTCGGATCAAAGATCCAACCGTATGGATGTGATCAGGGCGACGATTGGAGTTCAACGACTCCAAGATCGCCCTAATTAGGCATCCGTAGCAACAGATAGTGACCGGGGAACCCTAGAAGATCAAGGGCCAGGATGGTGTAAATCCACACTTCAAATGACAAATCCGACCGCACAGATGAATTCTGGTCGACGATCGCAGTCCTACGAAGCAAAAATTGAGTCAATTCGACATCTGTGGCACCATCTACAACATCCAGAAGATGGACGACCAAGATGGTGCCACGTGGTGCCATCTCGGCCGCCCAAACAGCCGCATGCATCCAGTGAAGCTTTCGCACCCGCTCCCTCTCCGTCGTTGGATCATGATCCAACGGCTGTGGACAGCCGCACCTAAAAGCATCCGCTCGACCATCCGTGCCTCGTAGCATAGCGGTCGATGGTGCTATCGCGGACGCGCGTTCGAGCCGCAACGAGGAGGCGAAGGGCGCGGGTGTGCATCGGATCTTGATCGGACGGCCGTCTGCGCTCAATAGAGATGACGCGCTATTGCACGCCCGCGCCTCACGTGGCATCGTACGGGCTGGGGCAGGCACGCAGCAACGGGCGATGGCTCATCCTAAGCCTTCTGATGCTGAGATTTGATGAACGTGTGCAGGGGCGTTGAGCGCGGGCAGCTGAGGAGGCGCGCGTGGGCGGCGGGCACTACGCCCACGTTGGGGCTTTAGTGACGGTTTCATCCGTCACTAAAGACCCCTCATTTATTGTTTTAAAGATGTAATGACCAATTTGCCCCCACTCCTTGCAACTATAAAAGGAGACCCCCTCCATACGAAATTCTCATCCCTTCCTTCTCTTCTCTACCTCTCCAAAGCTCAAGAGTAGCTTGTCCCACACCCGGGATGCTTCTCGCAAGATAAAGTCCAAATTTTCATCCCCCTTCGGAAGTGGATCCCGCGACGACGACGACGTGCTGCTCCATTCCCGTTCTTTTGCTTCGTCCTCCTTCATCCTACTTCATCCTTCTTCGTCCAGGCGTCGTCCTGTCCGGCTCGTCCTCCAAGTGACCGTCGAGGAGGATGCCTCTCTCCCTATTCTTTTTACTCCTTTCTAATATAGATTTACTGCTTTCTAGTGTAGTTTTGCTCGTCCTCCAAGCATTCATCGAGGAGGACATTTCTCCCTCCATTCTTTTAATGCTTTCTAGAGTAAATTTATCGCTTTCTAGTGCAATTGTTTTATGCTTTTTAGTTGTAATGAACAATCTCCTTAATGATAAATTCTTTGTTTATTCTATATCTTATTTTGATTTCTGTGTGTAATATTCTCTCTCTCTTACTCTCTCTCTCTTCTATTTATTGTAAATAATTAGATAGTTTTAAATTGAATTACTTTGTGACAAATAAAAACAAATGCGTAGCTGTTCGTACGCTTTTGCGGGTTTTAAAAGAATGTCACGTTGTAATATAACCGACAAAACGTTCAAACAAATAGAGAATTTTATTACTCGAAAATCGGAGTATCCGAGGTCGAACACAGGGAGCAATCGGAATTTACTACTAATCTCAAATGTAATTGAACACTCTAATTTACTCAAAACTTTAATTCAAATATGAATGTATGCGGTTAAAAGTAATTATGACAAAAGAAATGAAATTGGACGTCTGATCTTGTGATCAGACGTCTTAAAAATGTTATTCTTCTCTTCTGATATTTCTTTCTCTTCTTCTCAGCAGTCTCCTTCTTCCTTCTGATCTTGGCTTCTGCTTCTGCGAAGGTTTCTTCTTCCTCTTCTCTTCTCTTTGCAGTCTTCACTTGGCCTCTCTTCTTTCTCTGCAGTCTTCTCTTCTGCGAATGCTTCTTCCTCTTCCTTGGTCTTCTGTTTTGCCTTCTTTCTTCCTTGCTCAGCTTCCTTTCTTCAGAGTTCCTTCTTCTTCTGCTCCTGCTCTTCTATTCCTTCAGTTCTTCTTTTTGTTTTCCTTCGCCTCTTCCTTCTCTTCTTTTCCCTTGCTGTAGCGGCTAAGTGTTTGCTTCTTCCTCTCTTCCTTCTTTCCTGCGCACACCACAGCCAATGCAAAACCTACCCCTTTCCCTCTACCCAAACGTCTCTCTCTTTCTCTGCAATTCGCTCAAGGACGCTCTCCCAGAGCCACACGGGTAATCGGGTCGGATTTCGCACCCGGGACCAGGCGCACCGGCAGGTGGTGTGATGCGCAAGGAGTGCTCAGGTTAGGGTCAGGTCGGATCCCGCCAGATCCGCGAGATGAAACCGCGGACGAGGCGAGTGGGTCAGGTGAGGGACCTCACCCCTATGCTTTCGGAGGCGATAAGCAGAGAACACAAATTCAACTTATAGCATACCCGCGCCTAGCGATTCGCCGATGTGGGACTATCCAGTTTGCCCCAATTTCACGCGCGCCCGCAGAGCCTTCGTGCAATCGCCACAGCAGCGGGCTTCAATAGCGCTCCTTGCTGGACCCAATCGCTTCGCACTGCTCGCGTGAATCTGCTGCACCTAAAGCCTGGAGCTGCTGCGAAGCTGCTTCAACCTTCGTCAATGGCGGCAGGAGCTTTGATACTGTCAAACACAAAACGAGCCTCTCAGCTCAATCAGACCAGCTGGGGACCTTCGCCGTGGCACGACGAAGGTGGAGAGCCATGCTGCAGGTCGTGGGATGGCCTAGGTGTGCGTGCCTAGGTCAACCTGTGGTCAGAAGTGTGGGGTTGTTCGGGGGACTGTGGTGGAGGTGTAGAGGGATGGCTGATGGGCGGAAGTTGTTCCTTGTGGTGAGGCGGAGCTTATGAGTCGGTTGGCGAGCCGTGTGGAGGGGCGGAGTGGTGGATGCAGCTCGCCGGAGGTCGATCAGAGGCGAGGAAGATGGAGGTGGTCAGCGTCGGTCGAGGGGCAATTCAATGAAATAACAGGGGGAAAAGAGAGAGGGGAACACGGGGAGTAGTTCTAACCTAATTGTAGGGACGAAGGGAGACGGAGAGCGGACAGCTGTACCTGCTGTCGCCGGAGAAGACGCTACCCAGTGGAGGAGGACGGCGGCGACGACGGGGCTGAGGCGGCGTGCGCGGGTATTGCGCGACGCGGAGGGGAATCAGGAAGATAACTCTGCCACTGGTTTTGTGGCAGAGCGAAGAGGGAGGGGAGGGGGGCTCGCCGGAGCTCGCTGGGTTCTTGGCCGGAGAAGAAGAGACGAATTGGAGGTGGACCTCCGGCCAAGTCAAGCTAAAGATGAGCAGCCGGAGGTGTGGGTTCTTTTATAGGCACTGGGCCGTGCTTTCAGAGCGTGGAGGGCACGCCTATTGCCTCTGATGGATCGCCGGAGTAGGAAAGAGGTTAAGATACCCAATTCCTTCGTGCGTTCGCACGAGAGATTGGGTTCACACCAGAGATTGTGATTGGCCGTAGATGGAAGGAAATTCCTCAGGGAATCTCCCTTCCATTTCTGGGAGGGGATCTCTGAGGAATTAAAGAGTAATCCCTCTCTAAACCTCGCCGGAGGTTGCTTCTACCCTAACAATGGCGGAAGGACCTGATTGCAAAGGTGGAGAGGAAATTATGGGGCTCTCTGCAAGGATTTTCAAAAGATAGGGACCAAGTTGTTATTTGGGTGTACTAAATTGCAAAGTAGGTCAAGATGACCTCCCCTTAGGTCCAAATTTTGGTATAAACCTAATTTTGACCTAAGGAATCCAATGGTGAAGTTGGATTTTAGGTTTGACCTCGTTTGACTAGATATTTTGCGTAAAGACCCAAATTAAGTTACTTGAAGAGCTAGGACCCTAATCTAGGTCAAACTGGGTTCCAAAGGCCAAATTAAGTGTTATAAACCATAGAGGATATTTTTATATGATTTTTAGAGGATTTAATTGATTTTTATCCTGATCGGAACCTTGTTGATTTAAGCGGATCTGTTTTAGGGTTACCAAATGTCATTTAATTCCTGGATTGCACCTAAACCCATTTCTGATTGACTCAACCCACTTTTTATCTCATTTAGACCATTTGACCTATGTTTTGCCTCTGAGAAATCCCGTTTATATACTGCAATGGTAAAATTGCAGTTTTAACCTTTAATTCATGTTTTCTTCTCAGAGCACTTATTCCTTCATTTAGGCCTTCTTCTAGGTTATGTAGGAGCTTTTATCTTCTTTATTGGGTCAAAAGGAGCTAGTTATGACTCAGGATGAGGCTCTCATCAGTAGCTTATAAATCAAACGTCCGCCTCCTTGTGTTCGACGTGGAATTTTCATTTCGGTATAAATTTTATTTGTTGAACACGAATTCTTCGCTTTCAAGCTATAACGACAGGTTTTCGAAAATCAAACATGTTAGCGTAGCAATTCGACAGTTCAACATTTTGGCGTCGTTGCCGGGGAGGTGACGCTCTTTGATTTCTCTTCGCGTTTTGTAACTTACAAATTATTTACCTCACTTTTCTCCTTTCTTATTGTAATTGTAGGTACTCTTTCGAGATAGGCAAAAGTGGTAGATTGGAGTAAAGTGTTGTGGAAGGTTCTATAAGTTATCCCCCACCTCCCACCCATTAGATTTCATTCCACAACATAATAATTCAAACATCAATCAACCTAGGTGCTTTTATAAACTCTAAGGTTAGATTGTTTGTTATTTGACATCCATACTCACCCCAACCCCCACATTAAAAGAAAAATAAAAAAATGAAATCTCACAGAGGTACACAACCTCATCTGATTTTCAAACTCAACCGGTAGACTGATCTTAGGAGCCGGTACACACATTCAAACACATAATTGAGTAGAAATCAGATTAGGTAATCATTTGTGTGCCTAATTAAGTGGTGCAACAGGCCAATTGTTTGATTTGATTAGGCCGCACCACTTCAAATAAAATCAATTCATCAAGTAGCTGCCACTTAGGTTCAACTCTTAGGGATTTACCAGGCACTCCACATTCTTTTAAATTTTAAAGGAAAACATCTTCACTTGTGCTTGCAAAACCTGGTGTGCCAACGAAACCTATTTGAAAACACCTAAAGTTGAATCCTAAAAGCTACTAAGCAAGATTTGAACCTTAAAATTCATCGCATCAAAAACAATCTTGCTTGAAAACCACTGGTTGTGCACGCACACACAAATCAATCAATCATTAAGGGCACAACCTATTTAAAGGGCCCATCACACTCCAAAGCACATTCAAACCTAGCCCTAAATAAAACAGAGTAAACGTTGGCCTTAAGGATTGGACTCGCTCTTCAGAACCCAGAATGAGATTATTTTCGATTAGTTTGTTTCTACTATTCAATCTGACGTCTAGCTAGGGGAGCAGAATCAAACGATCATGGCTGGGGGGTACACTAGGAACCGGAGGCGCAAGCTGAAGGAAGAACCTTCTCCCCAGTCTCTCCTTCTAACTGGTTGGATTGAACAGACGGAAGTAGATCAAATTGTTTCTTTATCTCAAGACAGGTTTTGGGAGTCTGTAGGTCTGTAGGTTAACCCACTTAAGGACAGGTTTGATTATTTGTATTGCAGGGTGCTTTTCTTCCTCCCATTTCTCATGAATCCTTCCACATATTACACGCATTCCCGCTCTTTCCCTCATGTTTTGAATTATCCTCAACATGACGATTATCCCGACTCGTACTGTAATCAACCATTAGTCAGTTGGGATAATTCGGATTGGGGATACAGTTCCGGACCTCCGTGTTTAGGGTCTAACCCTGAACACTTTGATTCTGATTTGTATCCTTCGTCGAGCTACATCGATTGTAGATCGTCTTCTTTTCATGAACAACCTAATACGATCTACAATCAAGAAGGATACACCGATCCTTACCCATCCTCTAATTTCACTGCCTTTATGTCATCACCATCTTTTGAACAATCTGAAATGACCTATTATCAGGAAGGGTATAACGAATCTCAATTCGTTAATTCCTCTGCATTGATGTCAAACCCACCTAACCCTGAACCAACTCATTTGGTTCGGGTTAACCAGGTTCAAGATAAGGTTCTGGCTAACTTGAGGAATATCATACAATCTTTAGAAGTTCAGCCAATACCTTGCATTGAGAGATTGGAGCCCCTGATTGAAATGATTAATGATTTAAACAAGTCTTTGTTGGATTGGCTCCAAGATGTTAAGGATAAGAACCAGGGTGAGTTTCTACTTGGGAAATTAGTGAAATTGAGGATGAGATTCGTGGTTGCTTTGATTCAATCATGGGATGATTCCCAGGATGAACCCTCTTCAGGAAAGCCAATGACAGAACCCACGCATGCACCTGTTGGGGGGGACACGTGTTACGAGGCTGACCAGATTAAATTAAAGCAACCAATTAAGGATGATTTGATTTCTTCACCTAAGATCCCTGAGTCGGGTTACGAGGAAACGTATGTCTCCTTGGAACAGAAAGGGAGAAATGATTTTGGGACATACATTGATACGGATCCTGATTTCTTTGATGGTGAAGATTTAAGTTGCGAAGTCTCACGTGAGTTTTCTGAACACGATTTCTGTGAGATGATTGGGCCTGAGGAATTTGATAGATCATTTAATAGCCCAATAATTGAGGAAACTGATCTTATTAGGCACACATTACGGATCCAGAATCGCATTTTCTGGAGGATTCAATTCAATGCCCTGATTATCAGTTACACCCCGCTGAGCTTATCGATAATTTTGTTTCTGAGATAATTAGACCCAAGTCAATTCTGATTCTGCCACATCATTTAGAATTGGAGATTTCAGACAGGGTGATTAACATGCAAGAGGTCTCAGAATTTAACATTCTGATTAAGGAGGATAGGAGTTGGGAAGTTCTGATTTGGGAAGCTAACTCTGGAGGAAGTAGAAGACTGTGTCAAAGGGTTCGTATTAAGCTGAAACCATCAAATCAGAACCCTTACGACATTTGCTTCGAGGATGTCAAACTCAAGCACACATTCAACGATTATCCTTTTGAGCTTCAATTCTCTGTAACCCGACTTTTTGGTCTTGGGTTGCATCCTCATAAATCGTAGGCCCGAACCTGCTTGCATTCTGATTTTAGGTTTTGGGTAATTTTTATCCAGAACCTAAGATATTCTCGATTATGGGGGATGGGTCTGCACCACAATCTGGTTCACATCTGCGGACCTCTGCTGACAGGTCGAAGGATTCTTCTGTTTATTGTGATTCTGACCTGCACTTGTGAATTCTTTATTTCCTTTCTTTGTATAGTGTGCCTAGCTGAAGGCACTAAATTCAGCACATATACAGTTCTTTTTAGTTTTTATCTCGGAGCGGACCTGACATTCATGCAATTCAGGTGCTTTCTACGCTTTTCCACTCTGTTTTATGTCTTTTTAATACAATGAGGACATTATTTTAGATAGACATGGGGGGTGGATATTCATCTCTGAATTCATTCATCAGTTCCGTAGATTTGTTTTATTTTCTTTTATTAAAAAAAAATTTGAAATTAGGAAAGAGAATTTGGGTTTCAGAAAATTTTCAATCTTAGGAAATACTACATTATGATTTGAACACAAAGATCTTTTAGGTCTTTAGACTTAATCAGCTCGTGTATCTACTAAAGTGTGGATTTATTTTTCGAGTTCTTGCCAACCTGAATTTTATTTTAATTGGAGTAAATAAGTTTGGGTGATAAGTACACGACTTATCAACCCACCCTCTGATTTGAGGAAATTTTGAGTCTTAACCATCTACACACTATCTTGTCACTGACTCGTTGTTTGGCAATTTTAATGGAAATTGGGTAGCTAATGAACCTTCTAGGGTGATATGGCTGGCAAGTTATCATGGGTAACAGCTCATAAGTAGATTGTCCAGAGCCCAGTCACTGGATCTTTCAATTTTTGCTGCCTTTAGGTAAATCTTAGACCAGCGAAGACACCTACTTAAAAAAAAAATCAAAAAGAAAAGGAGAAAAAAAAAGAAATAAGCCACACTTCGCCGCATGAGTATGGCTGGCAAGTTGTCGGTGGTAACAGCTCATCGACCGGTTGTCCAGAACCCAGCTCAGTAAATGTACTAAAAATTCCCAAAACACTTAGGAAGAAGCGGAGAAGTAGAATAAATCGGGGAGATATACACTGGATTCACCCTTATGTTGACCCCATTAAGAAATAAAAGTAGGGAGAAAGCTACCGGTTGTAAAGATACACCTTTAGGCAGAATTCTTTTTGAGGTCATCTAGAGGCGTAGAAACCCGAAGTCCATTTTAATTGCCGGTCAACGAGTCTATCACAATCACAATAAGATGCTTAAAACTTAGGGTTCTCATCAAATCTTGGGTGAGTTGAATGGCCATAGAAGGCCACTCTTAAACCCTAAAATTTGAAAATCCAAAAAAATTAGAAAAGAGTAAAAAGAGAAAAAGAAAATTTTCTTTGAATAAGGCGAGGGCTTGGGGCGGTCTGCATTTTGGCTGATACTCGGGCGCTGTTGTGTCTTTGAAAGTTCATATCCTAAGTAGACAATTTCTTAATGATTGAAAATAACTCATGCCCAAATAATCCAACCGAATTCTTTTATAAATATCATATAGTTTTTGCTAAGGACTAGCAAAAGATAAGCATGGGGGTATGATGTAAACACATTTACACTACTTAAGATGTCTATTTATGCATATTCTTATGCATAGGATTGCATTTCATGATATAAATATTGCATAACATGCATCATCTTGCATTTAGAGTAGTTTGAATAAAATGGAGGTTAATTGTCTCCTTTTATGTGCTTGGACAGGGAAAACATTTTATCAGGGCCTCAGATTGAAGATCCAAACGTATGGATGTGATCAGGGCGACGATTGGAGTTTAACGACTCCAAGATCGCCCTAATCAGGCATCCCTAGCATCAGATAGTGACCGGGGAACCCTATAATATTAAGAGCCAGGATGGTGTAAATCCGCACTTCAAATGACAAATCCGACCGCACGGATGAATTCGGATCGATGATCGTAGTCCAACGACGCAAAAATCGAGTCAATCCGACATCCGTGGCACCATCTACAGCATCTAGAAGATGGACGGCTAAGATGACGCCACGTGGTGCCATCTCGGCCGCCCAAATGGCCGCATGCATCCAGTGAAGCTTCCGCACCTGCTCCCTCTCCGCCGTTGGATCTCGATCCAACGGCTGTGGACAGCCGCGCCTAAAAGAATCCGCTCGACCATCCGTGCCTCGTAGCGTAGCAGTCGAAGGCGCTATCGCGAGCAGCGAACGCGCGTTCGAGCCGCAGCGAGGAGGCGAAGGGCGCGAGCTAGCGGGCGCGGGCGTGCGTCGGATCTTGATCGGACGGCCGTCTGCGCTCAATAGAGATGATGCGCTATTGCACGCCCGCTCCTCACGCGACATCGTACGCGCTGGGGCGGGCACACAGCAGCGGGCGATGGCGCATCCTAAGCTGTTCGATCTCAAGATCGGACGGCTGAGATTTGATGAGCGTGTGTAGGGGCGTTGAGCGCGGGTAGCTGAGGAGGCGCACGTGGGCGGCGGTCACTACGCCCACGTTGGGGCTTTAGTGACGATTTTATCCGTCACTAAAGACCCCTCATTTATTGTTTTAAAGATGTAATGACTAATTTGCCCCCACTCCTTGCAATTATAAAAGGAGACCCCCTCCATATGAAATTCTCATCCCTTCCTTCTCTTCTCTACCTCTCCAAAGCTCAAGAGAAGCTTGTCCCACACCCAGGATGCTTCTCACGAGATAAAGTCCAAATTTTCGTCCCCCTTCGGGAGTGAATCCCGCGACGACGACGATGTTCTGCTCCATTCCCATTCTTATGCTTCGTCCTCCTTCGTCCTGCTTCATCCTCCTTCGTCCAGGCGTCGTCCCGTCCGACTCGTCCTCCAAGCGACCGTCAAGGAGGATATCTCTCTCCCTATTCTTTTTACTGCTTTCTAATATAGATTTACTACTTTCTAGTGTAGTTCTGTTCGTCCTCCAAGCATTCGTCGAGGAGGACATTTCTCCCTCCATTCTTTTAATGCTTTCTAGAGTAAATTTATCGCTTTCTAGTGCAATTGTTTTATGCTTTCTAGTTGTAATGAACAATCTCCTTAATGATAAATTCTCTGTTTATTCTACATCTTATTTTGATTTCTGTGTGTAATATTCTCTCTCTCTCTCTCTTTCTCTCTCTCCCTTCTATTTATTGTAAATAATTAGATATTTTTAAATTGAATTACTTCGTGACAAGTAAAAACAAACGCGTAGTTTTTAAATCAAACGTCTGCCTCCCTGTTTTCGACCCGGAATTTTTATTTCGGTATAAATTTTATTTGTTGAACACGAATTCTTTGCTTTCAAGCTACAATGACAGGTTTTCCAAAATCAAACACATTAGCATAGCAATTCGACAGTTCAACACGAGGCCCTGATAAAATGTTTGCCCTGTCCATGAACATAAAAGGAGACAATTAACCTCCATTTTATTCAAACTACTCTAAATGCAAGATGATGCTTGTTATGCAATATTTATAGCATGCAATGAAATCCTATACTTAAAAACATGCATAAATAGACATCTGAAGTAGTGTAAACATGCTTACATCAGGGTTTTTTGAGTGAGTGGCGCGGTGAGTGGAGTGAGGGGAAGTGTTCAGTGGAGTGAGGTGGAGCTCGTGGACTTGTCGGCGAGGGTTGGGATGGCCTGTGGAGGTGGAGTGGCCTCGCTGGAGTTGGTGGTCGGAGATGGAAGGGATGGAGGTGATGGAAGTCGGCAGTGGTTGGTTTTGAAGAATAAAGGGTGGAGAAGAATGTAGAGGGAAGGGGGAGCTTATCTGGGAAGTGAAGAGACAAAGGGGGTGAGCGGGGCTGTCAGGTCTGGTGTGGCCAACGCCAGAGACGAAGGGGACTCTGGTGAGTGATCGGCGAGGACGAAGAGAGGGAAGCGCCTGCTGGTACGATGAGATGCGGACGAAGTCAGGGAAGTTGGATCCGCCGCAGGTATGGCGGTTGGATGACGAGGAGGAGAAAGGAAGGTCACTGGATGTCGGAGAGCCTACGACCATGAAGGGAAGAGAGGAATTAGGGGTGTTCGCGGTCGAATTCGAGCATGGGGAGATCGGAGAGGTCTAGGCTCCTTTAAATAGAGCCTGAAGGTCAGTTAGGGCTTCGGAAGCAAGCTTCCCAAGCAAGGAAAGCTCGCCGGCGATGGAAATCGTTGAGATACCCATATCTCTCATGCGTTCACATGAGAGATTGGGAGGGAATCAGATCTCAAATGAGGGTTTAGACGAGAGAGAATTTCTCAGAGAATCTCCCTTCCAATTTTGGAAGAGATTCTCTAAGCAATCAGGGAGAACTCTCCTTCCAAAGCTCGTCAGAGTAGGATTCCTCCGCTATAATGGTAGAGGGACCTAATTGTGAAAATGATGAAGAAGCTAGGGAGCTATTTGTAAGGATTTTTGAAAGATAAGGGTAGAAATGTAATCAGGTGGACCTTTTTGCAAACTAGGTCAAGGCAAACTCATCCTAGGTCTAAATTTTGGTACAAATCTAATTTGGACCTAAGAAATCCAATGGTGAAGTTGGATTTTGGGTTTAACCATATTTACTAGAAAATTTATGTAAAAACCCAATTTTGGGAAAATATCTATCTGAGATCCCATTTTAGGTCAAGATGGCTTCCAATGGCCAAATTGAAGGTACTAAACCATAGAAAATATTTTTCTATGATTTTTAGAGGGTTTAAGTAAATTTTATCCTAACCAAAACCTTTGTTAATCAAGTGGGTCTATTTTAGGATTTCAAGAGTCATTTAATTCACAGGACACACACAAACCATTTTCTGTTAAATCCAACCCACTTGTTATCTTATTAAGATCATTTAACCTTTGTTTAGCCCTTGAGAAAATCCATGGTTGTACTGCATTGGTAAAATTACAGTTTTAACTTTAGTTTCTTATTTTTCTCTCAGAAAGGTTATGCAGTGAATTATGACCTTCAGTTGGTTATGTAGGAGCATTTATTCTCTTCATTGGGTCAAAATGAGCTAGTTATGGCTCATGATGGTGTTCCCATCAGTGAGTATTCTTATTCTTTTATTCAAGGCTTATAGATTTATATTCCTTTTTGATAGTTTATTTGGGTACTCAGTTTGTAGGTTTCCCGTTTCCACTTAGTAGAGGGGCAAAACTCTTCTTGAGGTTTGTCTAGGAAGAGGGGTTTTGTAAGATTACTTGTTACTAGTTATTCCTACTTGGCTAGGGGCAAAATCCTAGATTGAGAGATCTAGGTAGACGTTTTTCCACAAGGGTTTCCTCTCTAAATACCTGTGCTCTTGTTGCGATTGTTTGAAATTAATTTTGTTGCACAATTCAACCCTCCCTTCTTGTGCCACTAACAAGATGGACGGCCAAGATGGTGCCATGTGGCACCATCCTAGTCGTCCAAACCATCTCAGCCCAACAGTGCATCACTATCTAAAGACCTTCACATTAAATATCAACTGTTGGATTCTCATCCAACGACTGAGATGCATCTCAACCACACCACGCCTTTTCCAAAGAAGCAACACAAGATTAAATGTGGACCATTGGATCTACATCCAATGGTCCCCGTCTTGCCACGTCGCTTGTCCCCAGCGTCTCCACTCATCTAAAGGCTAAGGTACATGTGATCTCAGCGGTTGGATTCTCATCCAATGGTTGGGAGTGTGAAGACCTTGTTACAAAAAGTTGACAATCCAGTGGGATAGCGTGGTGGTTCTAAGCCTTATACGCGAAAAGGGGCATGGGATCGAACCCTTGCGAGCGCCCTAAATTTGTAGCATGAGCGATGCACTCAATTAACCATACGATGCGCATTGTGCGGTGGAGAATAGATGACGTGGCAGTGCTGGATGCGAGCGTGGGCTGACGTGGATGACCACATGGCCATCCACACACAATTTGACATGCGGTAGGTTGAGATGGCTTTTAAGCTGTCTGATCCATCGAACAAACGTCTGATCTCGATCCTAAGCATGCGATGATGGCCATCCGATCTCCATCGAATGGCCTGGATGAGCCGTCGCTTGATGAACTCACAAGAACGACTAAAGAGGAGACAGTGACGTGGCTTTACGTGAGACGTCGGATCGGTGATGAGTGGCCCTCCTTCCACGCGAGCTTCAGTGACATGTGGCCTACAGCAATGCTCACAAGTATCACTAAAGACCCTGCCATTAATTTCAAGGCCTTAAAAAGACCTGTCTACCCCTTTACCCATGCTTATAAAAGGGACCTTACACCCCTCATTCTTACCATCCCTTCTCTTCTTCTCTCATCTCCTCCAAAGCTCTACGAGATGGTCCCATAACCGGGATGCTCAACTAGAGCTAAAGTAAAATAAATTTCCCATCTTCTTTCCCCCTTCGTGGAGCATCCCGTGGTTCTCACCACCATTCGGAAAGTAGATCCCATTGCGACGCCGCCCTATTCCGTCCTTCATCCTCCAGCTTCGTCCTCCCTCGTCCAACATCTCACCACTCTCTTCCAAGTGCTCTGTCAACGCTGCTTGTCCTCCAAACAGCCGTCGAGGAAGATTTTCTCACCCCTATCTTTTTATTGCTTTCTAGTGTAGTTTTGCCTTCTTTAAGTAGTTGTAATAGACTATAGAATATTTAAATGCAATATGTGTTCATTCTCTCTCTATTTTTCTCTTTCTTTGTATATTCTCTCTGTCTTTGTAAATTCCCTCTCTATCTTCTATTGTTTGTTCTTTAAGTAACTTATCTTGCATAGATTAATTTCAACCAGTTACTCTACCTTTTGAAAATAATTCCAAACATGATTTTTAATCAAGCATTCACCCATTCGTGTTTAACGTGGAACTCGCCAGAGTTTTGGTTATAAATATTATTTGATAGCAGATTTTTACACAACTACAATGATGGGTTTTTAACTCAATCTTTTAGCGTATAAAATCTAGCTCATCAGTAGGCCACCCCACCACCCATTCTTTCAAGGTGATACCCTTATCTTACTTCTAGTTCATACTTTTCTGCTCCCCTCGAGTAGGGATTGTTCATGGGATCAATCAGCTGGTCGTGAGCTTATGCGCGTCAAGATGGAGCGTTCCATGGAAAGAAGGCCCCCTAAACATCAGAAGTGGGGGAAGAAAAGAAATTTAATTCAGATAGTGTAACAAGAAAAAACCCCCAGTTTATCATTAGCAACAGAAGTACAACCTGGTTCTTCAACCATAGCAATTCAACTATATCTTGAAGCGATTGGCAAACTTGTTTAGATTAAAGTGGATTTGCCTCCACGCGAGGTTCATAAGCTGCTCCTCTTGCTAAGGGCTAACGCAGACATATTTGCGTGGTCTGCCAATGATTTGCCAGGAGTGAATCCATCCTTGATTGAACACTGCCTGAATATCCAGATGAATTCCTGCCCAGTCAAACAAGCTTGCCGACATAAGTTCGCAGAGTAGTGGTAGGTGGCCGCTTCAGAAGTAGATAAACTATTGGAAGCCGGATTCATAGAGAAATCCTTATACCTTGATTGGCTATCAAATATAGTGATGGTGAAAAAATCAAATGGTAAGTGGTGAATGTGCATAGATTTCACAAACATCAACGAGCCTTGCCCAAAAGATGAGTTTCCTCTCCCAAAGATTGATACTCTTGTAGATTCGTGTAGTGGGTAGTCTCATATATCTTTCCTTGATGCGTATAGTGGGTACCATCAGATAAGTCTGGTCCCTGTAGATAGGCCTCATACTTCTTTCATAACCGATAGGGGTCTCTTCCAGTATCAAGTTATGTCCTTTGGCTTGAAAAATGCAGGGCCCACTTATCAACATCTTCTAAACATGGTTTTCGCTCATTTAATTGTAAAGTCATTTGAAGTGTATATTGATGATATGCTTGTGAAATGTTTGAATTTTGCCCAACATTTGGATAACCTAATCGAGGTGTTTCAAGTTTTAAGGGGCACATACTTTGCCTGAATCCTGAGAGGTGTGCATTTGTTGTATCCTCGGGAAGATTTCTAGGCTTTATAGTCTCTAATCATGTAATCGAGGCCAACTCTGACAAAATTCAAGAAATTATGAATTTAGCACCGCCAGCTACCTTGAAGGGGGTTCACTTATTAGTCGGCAAGATTACGGCCTTAGGCTGCTTCTTGTCTTGATCTTCCGACAAATGTATTCCTTTCTTTGAATGTGTCAAGAAAGGAAAGGGTTACACTTTAACTCATTAGGACCCCCGTTGTCAATAGGCCCTTGAAGAGATTACGAAATCTCTCCAATAGCCTCCCATCCTTATGACTCTTTTCGTGGGAGAACCTTTGTTCCTCTATCTGGCGGCATCTAAGTCTACCGTCAGTGCTGCCCTTCTATGTGAACGCAATGGGGTGCAACAGCCAATATATTTCGTTAGTAAAACTTATCGAGGTGCAAAAGTAAACTACACGGTGATTGAGAAGCTAGGCCTTGCCTTGGTAGCTGCCACCAAAAAGTTGCGCCCTTATTTCCAGGCTCATACAATAGTCGTACTGTCTGACTACCCCATACGTCGAATGCTATATCGACCAACCAGCTCCAACCGATAGATGAAATAGACCATGGAACTTGCTGAGCTTAATATTAAATATCAGCCACGCAAATCCATTAAAGGGCAGGCCCTCGCAGTTTCGTGGTGGAATTTACAGACCCAAAGCCTCTCTCCAAATTGCCATGGAAGTTGTATGTTGATGGATCTTTTGTGATGGTGGGAGCAGGCACCAACATTGCTCTGGCGACCCCAGATGGTACTACTCACAAATATAACGTCAAACTAACCTCTCCCACCTCTAACAACATGGCTGAATACGAAGCTCTATCAGCTAGTATACGGGTAGCCAGGTCTATGAGAGCTTCCTCCTTAGAAATTCATACAGATTCACAGTCGGTAGCCAACCAAATTAATGGTTAGTACCAAGCTAAAGATCCAAACATGAGTTTATACACGAACAAAGAAAAAGAGGAGCTGTCTGACTTCAAATCCACCCTGGTTAGATGAGTACCCCAATCTAACAACCCATTGGCAGATGCATTGGCCCGCCTTGCTTCCGCCATACCTCCAGGACAAGAGGACGATATAGTATTGCAAACCCTGGCAGAGCCTACAGTATTACCCTCGTGAGCACTAGTAATTCAGCCGGAAGCATCTTGGATGACGCCGATAATAGATTTCTTAAATATAGGTGAGCTCCTTCCCCCTAAGGGAGCCACATCCTAAGGCTTTCCAGCTAAAAGCTCCTCGCTACACATTAATAGACGGATAGTTATATAAGAGGGGTTACTCCACCCCCTTATTAAGCTGCCTCACCAGGGAGGAGGCTTCTCAAGCAATTCAAGAAGCTCATAACGACATTTGCGGCAATCATGAAGGGTACAAAGCCCTTGTTGCTCATTTATTTCAGACGGAATACTTCTGGCTCCAAATGAAGCAACAGTGCAAAGAGTTTGTGTGCAAGTGTGACAAGTGCCAATGATTCGCTCCCCTCTACCACCTCCCACCTGGAAGAATGGTACATGTTTTATCTCCTATCCCTTTCGTGAAGTGGGGAATGGACTTTGTTGGCCCTTTCCCGCCATCACTTGCCCAAAAAAAGATTAATTTTTGTAACAGTAAATTACTTCTCAAAATGGATTGAAGTCGAAGCTTTGGTCAGCCCAACAACTGATAGGGTTATCACATTTGTACACAAAAACATCATTGCTCGCTATGGATGCCCAAGATCTATCATCACCGACAACGACACTCAGTTTGATTCCAAAAAGTTCAAAGAATTTTGTGTAAGTTGGGGCATCCGCCTATGCTTTACATCTGTTGCTCATCCTCAGGCGAACAAGCAGGAGGAAGTGACCAACCATACAATTATTGTAGCAATGAAAAGATGGTTGGATGCATCAAAAGGTAAATGGATGGACGAACTATTGGATGTGTTATGGGGTTATCGCACAAGCCAGAAAACTTCAACCAATTACACGGCCTTCAACTTGGTGTATGGCATGGAAGCACGCTTATCGGTTGAAATGGTCCTTATCATTCTCACCTTCATGGCCCACCTACTAATGACGATCAAGTCCACCTGGCATTGGATTTAGTAGATGAGATTAGAGAAGAGGCATCAAATGCAACATCTCTTTACAAAGAGAGAACAACCACCACCCATGACAAATGAGTAAAGAAGAGAAAATTCTCTGAAGGGGACTTGGTGTTACGATGCATTAAAGCATCCTAGTCGACAAAGTCAGGCAACAAATTTGACACCACCTGGGAAGGCCCTTACAGGATTTGTGAAGATAGTGAAAGGAATTATTATAAGTTGCAAACCCTAGTCGGTAGGCCAATCCCTCATATGTGTCACACCACTAATTTGTAATTGTATCATACGTAAAGAAAAATGAATTTTCATTTAGTTCATAGTATGGTGTTGTACATTTTCTATGGTCACCCCACCGGTGAGTAGTAAAGAAAGTGAAAAAAAAAAAGAGAAAAACACCATTGATCCTCATCTACTAAGAAGCTTTAACTACTCTAACACCTCTAGGAGATCAACCTTTGAGGTTGGGGGCGTACCGGCTTCATAGGTAGGGCTTTGATATCTGGAAGGCACTTCACCGACTTCATTTGCGAGCAAAGCTCTCGAGGGGCTGCTGTCGTCCACCTCCTCTTCAGGAACCGGATCTTCAGATTGATCCTTAGGCAACAAGACAGGGTTTTTGTCTTTAATCAATCCTTCCCCTTTTTCTCGGTCATATTCGGCATTTAGCCAACTGAATGACCAGTTGCACAACTCCTTTGCTGGAGTGTGCTCGCCTTCCAATATTGCCTGCACTGCCGCTAGAGTATATCGGATGGCTTCACTAGAAACAAGGTCCCGACTCTCCTTCATACAGGGATTTAGGGGGAAGAATTCCATAAAGATTTCTTGGTCCTTCTCGATCATGGGGTCATTTTCCAATTCTTGGACCCGCCTGGCTCCTTTTGTGAGATGTTTGGCCTTAGCCAATTCTTGCCGTAGTTCCTCTGCCTTGGCCTCCACCTTCTCATGTGCTACCTTAGCCTTTGTAAGGTCATTAATGGTATTACTAAGGCAGAGGCGTTCCTCAACAGATCTTTCATATTCCGCTGTGGTAGAGGATTGGCATGTTTTTGTAATTCCCTACTTGGAGGGGTTGAGATCAGCGTGACGTAAAAATGCGGAATTAAAATATAACAATCTCACAAAATAAACAATTACACAATGTACACAATGGTTTTTAGGTGGAAACCCAAACCGGGTGAAAACCACCTCCTAACCCTCTCGAGTTATGATTTTCCGATCAACCAAGTTGATCAAATCCACTAAATGAATCATTTAAACAAGGGTGATTCAACCTCAATTACAACCACGCTACAAGTGCGAGGGTAGCATTCCTCAATCCCTTCTCTTCACGAGAAGGATTTTGTCTTTCGATGGAGAGGGGAATTTGCAACGCGAATACCCAACCAAACAACAAAGTAAAATACAATAATAATCCTATAGAGCCAACAAAGTAATTCTTAAATTAAGCTTCTATAGGAGTTAGGATGCTTCTCTTTACTGGAAGTAAGTCGACGACATGGATGCGTGAACTATGCAACAGCGCAATGGTGCTCTCGTGAACTATGGCAGGAGAGTGGGTGCGAAAATGGCTTGAAGCTCTCTAGATGTAGAAGTAGGCTTGGAGAGCGAGAGCTTTCTTCTATTTGATCTTCTCCTTCTTTTAGACACCAAAGAGTGGAAAGTATGTTGCTTGGGTATGTCTAGATGTATTTTTGAGTGGCAAAGGTTCTCCTCTATTTATAGAGGCCTTAGGAAGGCTTTGAAAGGCCTCGGAAGGCTTCCATAGCCGTTGGGTACAACCTCCAAGAGAATCAGGCCGAAATCAGGATTAATCATTACACTGATAGGGTTATCAGATGTCTGATCTTGGCATTAGACATCTGGAAAACCAGTTTAAGACATCTGGGAACAAAGTCAAATGTCTGATTTTAGGCGGGTTTCTTTCCTGACTTTTATCAGATCAAAACAGGGTTATAGTGAATTGTCATCAGATGAGATACAGGATGTTTGGAATGATGTCTGGATGTCTGGAAACCTACTTTTCTGCGGAAATGGATTCCCAAGAGAGTGTAACAGCTATAAAATCTTTGAGAAGAGATTTTGGGTCAGCCGAGGCAAAACAGTCATGTATCATACGTCTAGGGTCCTCTACAAACGTCTGATATGAGGCTAACGGTCATTTCCTTCAGTGTTTACTAAGGTAGCCAACGGTCCACTAATTGGACATCTGGCAAAAACAACAGATGACTTCTAAGATGTCTAGACTAAGGTTTGAACGTCTGACTTCATCAGACAGAACTAACTAAGTCCAGCCGAAACATTATCGGACGTCTGAGTCAACAGTTAGATGTCTTAAAAGTCATTATCAGATGTCATATTTTCAGATTAGACGTCTGAAAAGGTTGTTTGAACCCTATTCTGATTTTCTAAGTTCTGTACATAAAACCTAAATATCCTAGGGTTGTGCAGGTGTTCCTAGGACTACTGTTAGGGTACTTTGAGGCTCTTTAACATGATATTCTAAGAAACAAAAAGAGCAAGGAAATAAAGACAAAAGTACATAGAAAGATATAAATAGAATTCTATCCTATTCTTCTTGTCTTTCCATTTTTAAGCTATTACTCCACACGAAGTTCCTCTGTTCTCCATCAAGCTCATCCAATTCATCCTGGATGCGAGCTCGAACTCCGTCTAACCACGTCTCCATTTGCAATTAACCTAAAATCTAAGACTTCAAGTGCAAATGTTAAATGACATGTGTTTTGTTATCATCAAAATAAACGATCGCGATGCTCTAACGCCAATAGTTTTGAACACTTTGACCTCCTCCTTGAGCCAGGTCAAATAGGTGGAAGTGCTCTCCAGCTTGTTGTCGAGCTCTCCTATTTTCTTCAAATTCTGCTGACGAATCTTCCCCAGAGAGTCGTCCAACTTGGCAACCACTTTACCAACCTTTCTTAGCCCTAGATGAGTAGGCCTCGCTTCCATGCAAGCTCGGGTAAAGCATGCCGACAAATCCCCAAAGGAGTTTAGCTTTTCAATCACCCCCTTGGCATCCTTTTTTGCCTTTTGGTGAGCGGCGTTCGCCTCTTCTAGATGGTGGACAAAATTTCTTTGCTCCGCTTTGGCGATCACTGCCCATTTCGTCGCTAGATCTGTAGCTTCATTAGGAACAGAGGAGCCACTTCCTGCACTTGATTCACTGGTGATAGTTCCAGGAATAAATTTGATCCCCAAAGTATCCACCAGCAAGAATAAAGGTCATCTTGTTATAGCATATTCGAGAGAGTAGCAAAGAAAGGAAATAAAGGGGAACATAATCTTACAATATGGATGCAGTAAAAGTAAATACTTTTCAAATTAACCCTCTCCCCCCAGGAGGGTTAGCAAAAAAATGTATTTGCTTTTGACTAGGGCGAGGGCTTCGGGTGATCTGTAAATTGGTAGACACCCGAGCACTGTTGAGTCTCTGCTGTTCAGGTCTTTAGTAGAAATTTCTTTGTGTTAAGAAATAACTATTGCCCAAGTAATTTGATTCTAATTCTTTTATAAATAGCATATAGTTTTGCTAGGGACTAGAAAAAGATAATCATTAGGGTGTGATGTGCATACATCTAATTGACCTAAAATGCCTATTTATATATATTCTTAGGGAAGCATCATGCATTATAAATATTGTATAACATGCATCATCATGCATTTAGACTAGTTTGTACAAATTATAGATTAATTTATCCTTTTTATGGCCAGAGGATAGGGCGATATTATTTTGGGGTCTCGGATTGACAATCCAACTGCATGGATCTGATTATGGCGACAATTAGAGTCTAACGCCTTCGAAATTGCCCCGATCGGACCTCCACATCATCATATGGAGTCCAAGGAAGATTACAAGCTAAGGGGAAAGATAATGTAAAATCCATACCTCATATGAAAAATCCAACCGCATGGATGGGTTTGGATCAACGATCGCAGCCCAACGGCGTAAAAATCGATCCAATCCGACGTATGTGGCATCACTTACAAGCATTTCTAGATGGACGGCTTAGATGGTGCCATATGGCACCATCCTAGCTACCCAAGGCCACCCGCAGGACTCCTTCACCTGCCCAATCAAATCCTAGCCGTCAATCGATGATCCAATGGCTGAGATTCAATCTCAGCTACGCTTCATAAAGATTTGGAGTGAAGCAGCTTCAGCAATGCTTGCCTTCAGTGACACATATAAATGTCACTAAAGGCTCTAAATTAATTTTAACCCTTGGAAAAGACCTTTCTACCCATTTTTCCTATAACTATAAAAGGACCACACCTACCACATATTTCACCATCCCTTCTCTTCTCCTCTTACCTCCTCAAAAGCTCTACAAGCTGGTCCCAAACCTGGGGCGCTCCACTGGAGTCCTAAAGATAATTTTTCCATCCTCTCATCCCGTTCATAGAGCGCCTGCGGTTGTCCTCTCGCAGCCATTCAAGAAGCGGATCCCACTACGACGTCGCTTTATTTCATTCTCCGTCCTCCAGCTCTGTTCACCTGATGGTAACACCATCATAAACAATAACTAGCTTTAATTAGTCATAATCAAGAGACAAATGCTCCTACATAATCGCCTGAGAGTCATAATTTCATACAAATCCGTTCTGAGGAGAAAACACTAAATTAGAGTTAATTATGTCATTTTCACATCACACCATGAATGCAGAGTAACCATAGGACTTTTGAGGACTTAATCTAAGGTCAAATGAGCATTAAAGTCTAATAAGTGGGTTCATACAGATAGAAACGAGATTTCACGTGTTTCGAGAATTGCATCAACACCTAAAACCTTAATTTCAGACCTGCTTGAATTATAAAGGTTCCGGTCAATATAAAATTCATCTAAACCTCCTAAAATTCATAGAAAAATATTTTGGGAGGTTTGGTACCCTTGGTTTGACCATCTGAACCTATTTTAGCCTTGAACAGAGTCTCAAACGGAATTTTGCCCTGATTTGACTTTCTGTGCAAACTACCTAGTCAAACTTGGTCAAAACTCAAATCCGACTTCACTACTAGATTCCTTGGGTCCAAATTAGGATTGTACTAAAATTTGAGCCCAATCAAAGTTCATCTTGACCTAGTTTGCATTCCAGTCCATTAAAACTCTATTTCTCTCAATCAAGGCCCTAAGTTTCGAAATATTTGTTGATAGGTCCCTAACTTTGTCGTCGTCTTCAAAAATCTGCCCCTGCCGCCATTGGAGGTCAACTAACCTTTGCACCAACCTTTGACTGCCTCAAATCCTATTCAAATCAACACTAAATCCCACCAAATTTGGTGGGATTGGTGTTCAAATTACTAAGAATCTTCTGAATGTGGTTAAGAATCCCATATCACACCGTTTAGCCCTAGAGAACCCACGAGATTCGTGGGTGTCTTGCGCCTCAATCTTAGGCCAATTAGAGCCTCTTTCCTTGTTTAGAGCTCAGATTTTAGCTCTATATAAGCTCTCCCAGCATCAGCCATCCAAAACTAGCAAGGTTTAAGGCTAAGAGCATTCTTCCTTTTCTCCCTCAGGCCTGCTCTGACCTGCTCAGGTGAGCTCCTTCCTCTGTCCTCCTACGGCCTCCCAACGGCCAAATTGGGAATGCCACAATCTTCCCCGACTTCATTCGCTTCTTGATGACCAACTTAGGAGCTACCTCTCCCTTTCTTCCTTGCCGTCTACCTCAACGGAGCCTTCGTCCCCTCCGGCATCGGCCAATCAAAGTCGGCGCGAACCATCTTCCCCTTCGTCCATTAGTTAGCTCAACCACTTCCTCTCCCTTTCTAGATTAGGTTTAGCTCCTCCCTCTCCTGTTTCGACCGTCTATCCACTACCTCCCTCATCGTCTTCCTCCGCTTCGGCCAAGCCTCCGACAAGGCCATCCATACTCCACAGACCACCAAACAACACGCCACCACTCCCAAAACTTCGCCTTGCCTCTTCCATCAAAACCCCTCTCGCTATTTCGCCTTTCACACCTCCAAAACTCCCACC
Organism: Thalassia testudinum; assembly: GCA_037157565.1. NCBI lineage: Eukaryota > Viridiplantae > Streptophyta > Magnoliopsida > Alismatales > Hydrocharitaceae > Thalassia > Thalassia testudinum. Next base: position 4,274,688 of record JAZHRO010000023.1, on the reverse strand, counting down.
GAACAAACCCATCTCAACTTGCCTTCCCCGACTTCGCACACCCTCCACACACACACGCGCGCCACAAGAACCCCACCAACACCTTTGCCATCACTTGGCGAAGCTCAAGAGCTATTTGATTGGGGCTTTTGAGCATGTACTTGTGAATTGTAGGTCTCGCCACCGCTCGCCGTTGCTGTCATCGTCTCCACCTCCGACTGCCTTGCTCCAACCTACTCCGGCCTTGCTATCATGCCTAGGTGCTGTAGACTCACCCGAGGAGTGCATCTGCAACAGTAATTGAGGGCACTAGAAGCGATAGTAGCACACAATCAAGAGTGCATTCTTTTGCTGCTGCTTCGTGAAAATAATAGGTGGGATAGTCCCACCTTGAAAGTGAAAGAACCGCTTGAGCGGTATAAGTGGAAAAGGTGTTCTTAGCTTCCCGCCCAAGAACACGAGGGGTTGGATCTAACCTAATTTCAAATTCTGATCTCAAAAGGATGTCCTTATTAGGCATAAGCTCAGGTACTTGGCTTCTAGGGTAGACCCAATCGATTCCCAACTCTTCCAACTCCTCGATTTCTGTATCATAGATCGACATGACTTTCGAAAAATCAATTTGTATCTCAGAAGAGTTTGGAGAGGTATATTCATCAAATACAGGCCCAGAATCATAGTCTAAATTCAAAATCTGATTCTTAACACATTGGGCCTCATAATTATCCCACATAGGATCGAATCTAGATCTAGGTTAAGGGTAAGGATTGGATTACTAGAATCTAGGCTGGGCTCTATTGGGATGTTAGAATCATTCTTGAGAGTTACCTTAACAGGATAAGGCTTGAGATTTACACTCTCGAGAGGTTCTGTTTTAAGCTCATCATTACAGGTGTTAGGGAATTCTAGGCTTGGGGAACTAGGTTCATGATTTTCTAGGGCCGATTTACAATTGTGAACACCTGCAATCGGATTCTCCCAACCCATCTCAAGATCAAGTGCATCAATATGCACATAGTTTGTAAATGATTCCATTTAGGTTGTGTAAATCCCTACTTTGAGGGGGTATGATCACCGTGACGTAAAAATAATGCGGAATTATAAATGGAACAATCTCACAAAATAGACAATCACACAATGTACATAATAACTTTTAGGTGAAAACACAACCTGGGTGAAAACCACCACCTAACCCTCTCGAGTTAGGATTTTCTGATCAACCAAGTTGATCAAATCCACTAACGTACTACTTAAACGAGGGTAGTACAACCTCAGCTACAACGACGCTACTTTATACGAGGGTAGCGTACCTCAAACCCCTTCTCTTCATGAGAAGGATTTTGTCTCATGAAGGAGACGAAAATTCGTAAAGCGAATACCCAACCAAATAACAAAGTAAATTACAAATAGTCCTATAGAGCCAACAAAGTGATTCTTAAACTAAGCTTCTATAGGAGTTAGGATGCTTCCCTTTGCAAGAAGTGCGTCGACGGCACGGATGCGTGAACTACGCGACGGCGCAACGATGCTCTCGTGAACTATGGCGGGAGAGCGGATGTGCAAAGGATCGATACTCTCTAGATGTAGAACTTGAGCTTGGAGAGCAAGAGCTTCTCTTGGACATAGAAGAGTGGAAAGTATGTTGCTTAGGTGTGTCTTGGTATGTATTTGAGTGGCAAAGGTTCTCCTCTATTTATAAAGGCTCTAGGAAGGCTTTGGAAGGCTTTCATAGCCGTTGGGTGCAAGCTCCAAGAAAATTGGGCTGAAATCAGGGTTAATCATTACACTGACAGGGTTATCAGACGTCTGATCCTGGCATTGGACGTCTGGAAAACCAGTTTAAGACGTCTTGGAACAAAGTCAAACGTCTGATTATAGGCGGGTTTCCTTCCTGACTTGAATCAGATCTAAACAAGGTTCTAGTGAATTGTCATCAAATGATACACAGGACATCTGAACTGATGTCTGGGCGTCTGGAAACCTACTTTTCTACAGAAATGGATTCCCAAGAGAGTGCAAAGGCTATAAAATCTCTGAGAAGAGATTTTGGGTCAGCCGAAGCAAAACGGTCATGTATCAGACATCTGGGGTCCTCTACGGACGTCTGATACAAGGCTAACGGTCATTTCCTTCAGTGTTTACTAAGGCAGCCAACAATCCACTAATTGGACGTCTAGCAAAGGCATCAAACGTCTTCTAAGACATCTGGACTAAGGTATGGACATCTGATTTCATCAGACAGAACTAACTAAGTCTAGCCTAAACATAATCGGACGTCTGAGTCAACAGTCAGACGTCTTAAAAGTATTTATCAGACGTCTGAATTTTAGATTAGACGTCTAAAAAGGATGTTTGAACCCTATATTGGTTTTCTAAGTTTTCTACAGAAAACCTAAGTATCCTAGGGTTGTGCAGGTGTTCCTAGGACTACAATTAGAGTTCTTTGAGGCTCTTTAACATGAATCTAAGTAATAAAATAAAGAGCAACAAAACAAATGAAAAATACATAGAGTACAAGAAAAGGAAATCTATCATATTCTTCATCTCCTTCCTTCTTCAAGCCATCGCTCCTCGCAAAGCTCCTCTGTTCTCCGTCAAGCTCCTCCAATCCGTCCTGGAAGCGAGCTCGAACTCCATCTAACCACATCACCATTTGCAATTAACTTGAAATCTACAACTTCAAGTGCAAATGTTAAATGACACGTGTTTTGTTATCATCAAAATAAACGATCGTGGTGCTCTAGCACACACAGGTTGGGGGTCCACAACAATTCTGATTTTCTAACCCGAGTTCTAGGGAATCATGTTAATCATCAGTGTTGTTCCAGGGTGTCTAATTATCTTCTGAAAGGATGTAGGGGTATTCTCGATCAATGGTTTTATACAACGTATTCAATAATTTTCCCCGTTTCTCCCTGAGAACTTATTCTTCCAAAAGTGAAGGATGTGACCAACATTGAAGACACTCGTTATTTAATTTCATTAAATCAATGTATTCTCCTAAGAAATCATCCCGGGTTGAACCATGTTTCATTCGTGTCCATATTGTTTCGATACGATTCAAAATGTAGTGTGTTGTTTTTGTAAATTTATCCTGAATGTCCCTATCTAAGGCTCTATAATGTTCTTCATGGTGTTTATAAGCAGCCTCAATCATCTTATCTTTGATAGTCATTTGGGACACAGGTTTCCTAATTGCTTTTTCTAAAATGTCAGGTTGCATTTTCAAATCAGGTGGTGGATCAGGATGTAGAATCAAACTCAGGTTCAAATTGAAGTACTTAGATCAGATCAGAAATTCCTCTAGAAGATCTAATGAGGCCTCTTAGGTTAATGATGGGAACACCATCATGAGCCATAAATAGCTCAATTTGGTCTGATAAAGTCAATAAAAGCTCCTACATATCAGTCAGAAGGTCGCTTGGGCAAGTTGAGTTGTTTTGAGAAGAAAAGATGAAAATAAAGTTATTTTTGCAATTTTACCATCTTATTACAAATACAGAATAACCACAAGGTATGCCAGGGATTTATTAAAGGTCATATGGTTATTAATGTCCAATAAGGGGTCCACGCAAATAGAAACGGATTTTCATGCATTTCAAGAATTAATGAACATCTGAAACCCAAAAAATAGACTTGCTTAATTAACTGAGGTTCTGGTCAAGATAAAATTCATCTAAACCCTTTAAAATTCATAGAAAAATATTCTCTAGGGTTTGGTACCTTCAATTTGACCATCAAAACCCATTTTAACTTAAAACAGAGTCATAGACAGAAAGTTACCCTAATTTGGATAACTACGCAAGTTACTCAATCTAACTTGGTCAAAACCTAAATCAGACTTCATCAACAAATTCCTTGGGCCCAAATTAGGTTTGTACCAAAATTTGTACCCAATTAGAGATCGTCTTGACCTAGTTTACATTTCAGTCCTGTCTGATTCTTTCGATTTCACAAGTGCCCCTAGCTTTTGAAATTCATTACAAATAGGCCCCTATCTTTGTCGTCACTCTTTGCAAAGAGGTCCTTCCACCATTGTCGCGGAGGAATCCTACTCCGACGACCTTCATTTGAAAAGTTCTTGATGATTGCTTGACGAAACTCTCCCAAACTTGAACCAGAGATTCCTTAAGGAATTCTCTTTCCATTGCACCCGGTCTTGGACCCCATAACCTTCCCAATCCTTCATGCGAATGCATGAGAGATTCAGATATCTCTTGTGCGCCAAGCTTACCAAGCTTGAAGGCTTGGTTTCCAAGCTTTAAACCTCCCTCTAAGGCCTATATAAAGACCCATGATGCACGCCAATCTCCCTACGCTCGTTTTTGGCCTCGAATACCCCTCTTTCCTCCCTCTTCTCCAGCCGAAAGGCTCCACAACGTCTAGCGACTCCCTTCGACCACTCTTGTCATCCGCTCGCAATACCAGCGACCGATTCTCTTTCCTCTCCCTCTTCCGCGTCGCGCCATACCAGCGGGCGCCCCAATCCTCGTCGTTGTTGCCGCTTCTACCCCACCGGAGAAGCCTTCGTCTCCGACACCGGCCAAACCAGACTCGACATCACTCCTCATCGCCGGCTACCTACTCAGATCAAATCCTGAGCTCCGCTACTTCACAGCATTGTCTTTGCCACTCCGACTTGACCACCGCTTCACATACTGCGAATTCATCTCCCTCCGCTCCGGCAACCACTCCGGCGAGGTCTTCTGCATTCTCCACCGCTCCAAACACCTCGCCAACCATCTCATAAGCTCCACCACGACTCGCCCATCAAAACCCCTCTCCCTATTCGCCACTGATGTAAACACGTTTATATCACATAGACTATCTATTTATGGATGTTCTTAGGTGTAGAGTTGCATCATACATTATAAATATTGCATAACATGCATCATCTTGTACTTAGGTTAGGTTGTATAAAATTTTAGGTTAATTTTCCCTTTTTGTTGTCAGGTAACAGGGAGACATTTAATCGGGGTTTTGGATTGAAGATCCAACCATACGAATCTGATCAGGACGACGATCAGAGTTCAACAACTCCAAGATCGCCCCGATCGGACTTTCGTAGCATCAAATATAGTCCGAGAAAGATCAGAGGTCAAGGGCTAAGATGGTGTCAATCCACACTTCAGATGAGAAATCTGATCGCACGAATGGGTTCAGATCAACGATCGCAGCCCAACGGCATGAAAATTAGTCAAATCCAACATCCGTGGCACCATCTACAACTCAATGAAGATGGACGGCCATGATGGCGCCATGTGGCGAAATCATAGCTGCTCGGCACTGGCTTCTACACTTCTTCTCCCGCTCAATGAACCTCGGCTGTTGGATGCCCATCCAACGACCAAGAACTTGCCACGTCGTACCCTATGCAACGCTCTCATGTTCTGAAGGTACGGGCAAGGCGAGATCTCAGCCGTCGGATGCGTGATGTACGGCATTAAGGGTGCCACGTGGGGTAACAGATCATCAAGGATCGTGTACGCACGCGATGACACGCGATCCAACGCACCATCACACGCAGGCGCACACTGCAGCTGAAGATGAAGCAAGGCTCACGCATTTTAAGCCGTCTGATCTTGCGATCGGACGGCTAAAAACGCACGAACGTGCGTAGGCGTTGGGCGCAAGGACTAGAAGCAGCAAGTGCGGGCGAGTGCACGAAGCTCACGTTTAGGCCTTTAGTGATGCTTAAATTTGTCACTAAAGGCCCTTGCATTAATGTTTTAACAGAAAAAGACCTAATTGCCCTCAATCCCTACAACTATAAAATGAGACCCTTACCATACGAATTCTTCATCCCTTCCTCTCTTCTCTCACCCCCTCCAAAGCTCTAAGAGCTTGTCCCAAACTTGGGATGCTCCATTAGAGTTAAAAATACAAATTTTCCAACTTCTCACCTCCTTCGTGGAGCATCCCGCAGTGGTCCTCTCACCGCCATTCGGGAAGCGGATCCCACTACGACGTTGTCCTACCCCATTCTCCGTCGTCCTTCATCATTCTCCATCTCGCATCTCACCACCTTCGTCCGAGCGCTCTGTCGTTGTAGCTCGTCCTCGAAGTAGCCATTGAGGAGGATAACTGTTATTCGCTCGAGATCACGTTTTAAATCATTACGTTATAGTATAGTTAAAATCTCGCGAAAAACAGATAAAATTTATACTCGAAAAAGTTCGAGGTCGAACACAGGGAGTAAATAGGAATTCACACAAGAATCTCCAATAAAATGGAATTGAGCACAAATTTTAAGCCAAGTAAATTACTCAGAAATGATAATCAATGTAGAACATGAGTATAACAGGAATTTGACATGATAAAAAAGAGATCTATAATAAAATAATGGTGATTTAGATCACCAATTACTTAGTATAGTTATATGTATACTAAGATAATCAATAATGCCACAATAATCAGGATCAATCAACCAAGTATCCACATAGTAGCTTGAATGCTACAGTAATCAGATGTCCCCTTTGGAGATTAGATGCCTTAAATGTTCAACTGCTACAATGCCTTTTGTTTCTTCTTCTTTCTCTTCTTCCACAGCCCTGTTCTTCCTTTAGTTCTTTGTGCCTTTTCTTCCACCTTAACTTCTCTTTTCTTTCTCTTCCCTTCTTATCTTCAAACCTTCTTCTTCTGCTTCTTTCTTTGCTCTTCTTCACGTAGAGAGGGAAGGATCCTCAATTTTGGCTAACTATCAGCCAATCCTTCTCAGAGAAAAACCCTCCCCTACCCCGTGTAGACTCTCCTCTCTTTCCCTCCTTGGGTCACGCTCTCCTAGAGCCATGCACAGTACCAGGTAGTCGGGTAATCGGTCTAGAGCGCACCCGGGACCAGGGCTGCCTGCGTGGGGTAGCAGTTGAGGTGTGCGCCAGCATAGGCGGGTTAACGGGTCGAAGCCAGGCTCGCGTGGTGGTGTCACGAGCGAGGGAGTGGGTAAGGAGGACCTCACCCTCGTGTGTTAGGAGGCGATAAGCCGTATGCATAAAATCAATATATGCGCCGAGGGCACTTCATCAACTCACGAGGTGGGACTATCCCACCCGCTTCATTCTTTCGCGCAGCAGCAGGTGATGGATCTTCGAATTGTGTTTGTAGGGGCCTCAGCGTCTCCAATTAGCGGCTTGGGGATGCACCTGGAGAGAGTCCGTAGCTTCTGGGAGTGGCTTCAGCAAAGAACAATGGCTGGAGCGTGATGAACGAGACCAAAGAGTGTGGTGGCGACGGCAGAGGTCCGGTCATGCCTTGAAACACGAAATAGGGCCTTGCAGCCACATTAAAACAGCACAAGCTGATCGCCTGAGGATGGTGAGGGTGGTCGTGATGATTTCAGGGCGAATTGAGGTGTGTGGCGGCTGGAGGAGGTCGGTGAAGGTGGACGGCGATGGGTTTGTTCGGTGGGTGATTTGCGTGAGTGAAGTGGTAAATAGGGAGAGGGGTTTTGAAGAGGGCGGAGAGGTGAAGGTTGTGGGCTTGTCGGTGAGGTGGATGGAGGTGCGTAGCAGTGGAAACAGCTTGCTGGAGGAGTGGCCGGAGCGAAGGACGAAGAGGGTGAACGATAGTATCAAGGGGTTTATTTTTGGTTTTTGGTAGAGGAAACTAATCTAAGGGTCTTAAGGGAACTTAATTACTATTGAACGCACGGGTTGCTACGCTATCGTGTTTGGTTTTGAAAAACCTGTCGTTGTAGTTTGAAAGCGAAGAACTCGTATTCAACAAATAAAATTTATACCGGAATAGAAATCCCGGGTCGAACATAAGGAGGCGAACGTTTGATTTAAAAATACGTGTTTATTTTATTTGTCACGAGTAGATTAATTGATCAAAAACTATCTAACTATTTACCATAAATAGGAGAGAGAGAGAGAATAAGAGAGAGAATATTACAAACAAAATCAAAAGAGATGTAGAATGAACATGGAATTCATCATTAAAAAAAAGAGTGTTCATTACACTGAACATTATGACTAGAAAGTGGGAAAATGATTACACTAGAAAGCAGTAAATCTACTCAAGAAAGCAGTAAAAAAAATGGGAGAGAGATATCCTCCTTGACGGTCACTTGGAGGACGAGCTGGACGGGACGACGCCTAGAAGACGAGGAACAGAGTAGGACGAAGCAGGAAGAACGGGAATGGGGCAGCACGTCATCGTTGTCGCGGGATCCGCTTTCGAAAGGGGGACGAAAAATTGACTCTATCTCGCAACAAGCATCCCGAGTGTGAGACAAGCTTCTCTTGAGCTTTGGAGAGGGAGAGAAGGGATGAGAATTTCGTGTGGAGGAGGTCCCCTTTTATAGTTGCAAGGAGTAAGGGCAATTTGGTCATTTTAATTTGAAAATCATTAAATCAGGGGTCTTTAGTGACGAATAAAATCGTCGCTAAAGCCCCATCGTGGGTGTAGTGGCACGCCGCCCATGCGCGGCCACTCGCCTCCTCGCGCATAACGCGTGCACACGTTCTACCAATCTCAGCCGTCCGATCACGAGATCGGACGGCTTATCTCGTGCCTCCACCCGCCTCTTCTGCGCGCCCGTCCGCGTGCGATCCCGCGTCACACGCGGGCGTGCGATAGCGCGTGGAACGGATTGGGCACCCGCAGCCACTCGATCACGATCGAGCGATCTTAGAGCCCGCTCACCCGCGCCTCAAATGCCGCTCGGGTAATGAGAGCGTCGGGGCAACCGGGTTTGAGGGTTTTGTTATAACGTTGTAGTAAAGCCGGTTATTACCAACATTTCAAATATAAATTTTTTTACTCGGAAAATGAAAGAGTTCCCGAGGTCGAACTCAGGGAGCAAGTCGTATTCTAGAGATATACATGTTTCTTTTACAAAATAAAGAGAGAGGGAAAGAATTTGTTGTGATGTTCTTCTTTCTTTCTCTTTCTTCAGATCTCCTTCTTCTTCTTCCTTGGTTTCTGCTATGGTGATAATCTTCTTCTGCAATGGTGATGCTCTTCTTCTTCTTCTTCCTGCTTTGGCCGTTGCTCTTCCTTCTTCTTCAGCCTGCCTTCTGTGTTGCTCTGGCTGCTGACTTTCTGTCGTCTGACCCGGTGCTTCGACGACTTAACTGAGCATTTGCTACAGTGCAGCTCCTTCTTCTTCGCCTGCACTTCTTCCGCGGGTCTTCTTCTTCTTCTTTGGCCTGCACACTTCAGAGTTTTTCGTCAAGAGGCAAAACCTACTCTACCCCCCTCCCCCCCGCGTCTCTCTCTTTCTCTCTGAAACCACTCTTGGGACAGCTCTCCCAGAGCTACCGGGTAATCGGGTTCGGGTCAGGCCCGGGTCCAGGCCCACCGGCGTGCGGTGGTGGGCGAGGAGTGCAGGTCGGTTTAATCGGGTCGGGCCAGGTCCGCGGAGCGTGGTCACGGACGAGGCCGGGTCGGGTGAGAGGGACCTCACCCCGTGGTCAGGAGGCAGACAGCATAAGGCACTTTTTGCCTTTATGCGTCCGCGCGCCTCCGAGAAGTTCCGAGGTGGGACTAAATGTCCCACCCCAATTGAGCGCCCGTCGCGGAGGGAGCAGTGGGCGATCGTGTCTTCACGCGCGGCCTTCGCCCCATCTGCGAGCCTGGGACGTTTCGCGGGGACTCCCCGCGCAACCTGGGAGTCGAACCTGGGCGAAGGCGTGCCTGCACCTGCAGGTGAAGGAGCTCTGCCTGCTCAGTAATGGCGACGGCGGGCGAGTCACCTGGTCACAGAAGAACGGCCTCTCAGCCAAATCAGACAGGCGGGGGACCTTCGCCGTGGCACGGCGAAGGTGGTCAGGGGGTCTGCAGGGGGCGAAATGGAGCCAACAGGTCGTCCTAGGTCAAACTGTGAGCAAAGAAGTGGGTGTGTTCGGTGGATCTGCAGAGGGTGTTTGGTGGGAAGTGGAGGGGCGGAAGAGGATCAGGGTGAGGAGGCGGAGGTTCTGCGGTGGTCGGCGAGCCGTGTGGGTCGCTGAGGTGATGGGAGCGGCTCGCCGGAGGGTGGTCGGAGGCGGAGAGGGTGAGGGTGAACAGGAGCGGTCGAGGGTTTAATTGACTAAATTGAAAGCGGGGAAAGAAAGAGGAGAAGAAGGGGAGTAGTTCTAACTTACTTGCAGGGACGAAGGGGGAGGAACAGGGCGACAGTCGTATCGACTGTCGCCGGAGAAGACGATGCTCAGGGAGAGGGGCGGCGGCGAGCAGAGAGCCGGAGAGGCGCCAGCTGGGTGCGGCGTGGCGCGGTAAGAGCAGGGGAGGAAGTCTCTGCTGCTGGTATTGCGGCAGAGCGAAGAGGTGGAGGGGGAGGAAGCCGCCGGAGCTGGTGAGCGTCTGCCGGAGGAAGAAGAGAAGAAAGCTGGGGGTTTTCTCCGTCAGATCCAGGCTGCCCTGGTCGGTGGAGCAGCGGGGGGTATTTATAGGGATGAAACAGGGAGGAAGGCGGAGGGAGACGACGTGTCTCCCTCGCCGGAGAATGGTCGGAACACGAACCCATACCGTCCGTGCGTTCGCACCGCCGGTATGGGGGGCTATAATGACCAGGGGGGTGCCCCTGCGACGGCTGACGACGCAGGGCACCCCCGGTTTACTTGCCAGGTCCGCGACCTCACCCTGCGCGGCGCCATGCTCCGCGCAAGGTCGCCGGAGTATGGTGCTGGCAGGGTTATGCAGGAGGGACCTGATTGCAAAGAACGAAGGAGAGTTAGGGGCCAAAATGCGAGGGTTCAAAAGTTGAGGGCCAAAGAGTAAATATATGAGGACCAAAGTGTGAAGTCGGTCAAGGAGGTTTCTTCTTAGGCTCAAGTTTTTATACATGACTAATTAGGACCTAAGGAATCTGATGGTGAATTTCATTTTCATATTAAACCTTGTTTGACCGGTCAATTTGCGCAAAAACCCAAATTAAGTTATTAATTGGGCATGGTTCTCAATGTAGGTCAAAATGGGTTCTAAAGGCCAAATTGAAGGTTCTAAACCCTAGAGATTATTTTTCTATGAATTTTAGAGGGTTTATTCTATTTTTACTTTGCCTCGAACCTTGTGAATTGAAGTGGGTTGTTTTAGGGTTACAGATTATCATTTGGTTCCTTGGAAGTGCTGTAGCCCTTACTAGATCATCTCATCCCACTTTTATTCTTATTAAGCTGTTTTGACCTGTGTTTGGGCCCTGAATTACCCTGTATGCAGATTATACTGGTAAAATTGCACTTTTACCCCTTATGACTGGTTTTCTTCTCAAACTCAGAATTCTCTGAGTTAAGCCTTTCCTTGAGATATGTAGGAGCTTTTATCCTTTGTATTGGGTCAAAATGAGCTAGTTATGGCTCATGATGAGGTTCTCATCAGGTAAGCTCAAACGCGAGCCGCCCACTCGCAATAAGGCATTCACCCGCTACGCTGTGGAGGAGAGATGGTCGCGGAGACGAATTCAGGTGCGCGCATCCACAGCCGTTGGATGCGCATCCAACGGCGAAGAAGCGATGAAGAAGAGATGGTCGGCAAGTGCAGCGGCCGGTTGGGCGGCTGAGATGGCGCCACGTGGCGCCATCTTGGCCGTCCATCTTCTAGATGATGTAGATTGTGCCACGGTTGTCGGATTGAGTCGATCTTCATACCGTTAGGCTGCGATCGTCGATCCAAATCCATCCGTGCCGTCGAATTTGTCGTTTAAAGTGCGGATTCACACCATCTTGGCCCTTGATCTTCTAGGGTTCCCCAGTCACTATCTGATGCTACAGATGTCTGATTAGGGCGATCTTAGAGTCATTGAAATCCAATCGTCGCCCTGATCACATCTGTACGGTTGGATCTTCAATCCGAGGCCTCAATAAAAAGTTTTCCCTATCCATGAACATAAAAGGAGACAATTAACCTCCATTTTATTTAAACTAATCTAAATGCAAGATGATGCATGTTATGCAATATTTATAGTATGCAATGCAATCCTATGCTTAAGAGCATGCATAAATAGACATCTTAAGTAGTGTAAACATGTTTACATCAATTACCTATGCTAAGTGGACAAAAGGGAGAGGACAGCATCGGCGTTGGTAGGTTGGAGCTGGGGAAGAAGGTGCTCCAATGATGGGAATGGCGACGACAACGGAGATAGAAGGGCTCCTGCTGGTACGGCCAAGAGCAGACGAGAGAGAGAAATAGAATCTGGCCACTGGTTTTGTGAATGGATGACGAAGGAGATCAGGAGGGGTTCTCAGAGCTTGTGGAGCTTTGCGACTGAAGAGGAGAGAGGAAGACGATGGTTTTCGATCAGATTCAAACTTTCCAGCCTCGGCGAGGCCTGGTGGCTCTTTATATAGGCAGTAGAGGGCGATTGAAGCTTGGAATCCAAGCTTTCAACCTTGGAAGGTTCGCCGGAGTAGGAAACCCACTTCTTCCACGAGTTTGCATTAGGATTTGGGCGAGAATTGGAGCCCAAGAAGCAGCTCAAATTGTAGCGAAATCTCTTAAGAGTCTCCCTTCCAATTTTGGAAGGGATTCGCTAATCAATCAAGGAGAAATCCCTAGTCGAAGGTCGCTGTAGTAGGATTCCTCTGCGATAATGGCAGAGGGACCTATTTGCAAAGAGTGACAATAAAGATAGGGATCCTTTTGTAAGGAATTAGAAACTTAGGGGTCTGAATGAGATAGAAAGAGTCTGACTGAACCAAAATGCAAACTTGGTCAAGATGATATCAGATTTGGTCCAAATTTTAATACAAACCTAATTTAGACCTAGGAAATCCAATGGTGAAGTTAGATTTAGGTTTTGACCAAGTTTGACTAAATAATTTATGTAAAAACCCAAATTAGGGCAAATGTTAGTTTGAGACTCTATTTTGGGTCAAGACGGATTCTAATGGCCAAATCAAGCATACCAAACCCTAGAGAATATTTTTATATGAATTTTAGAGGGTTTAGTGAATTTTATCCTTACCATAACTTCCGTTAATTAAGCAGGTCTATTTTTAGGATTTCAAAAGTTATTTAATTCTCAAAACACGCGCAAAACCCTTTTCTATCTGTTCTAACCCACTTGTTAGCCTTTTAGGATCATTTGACCATTAATTAATCCCTGAAAAAACCCATGGTTGTACTGCATTCATGATGTGATGATAAAATTACAGTTTTAACCATATTTTCTTGTCTTTCCCTTAGAATGGATTTGCAGTGAATTATGGATCTCTGATAGTTATGTATGAGCATTTACTGGCTTAACCAGATCAAAATGAGCTAGTTATGGCTCATGATGGTGTTCCTATCAATAACTTCTCTCCACCTTCTTTTTACCGATTTCTAGAGTAGATTTACCACTTTCTAATTGCAATATTTTCAACTTTCTAGTGTAATGATTAGTTGTAATGAACATGACTTGATGATTGTGAAATCCATGTTTATTCTATCTCTATTTTCACTTTATTTGTAATATTCTCTCTCTTTCTTCTATTATTTATTCTTTAAGTAGATAACTAGTTTAGAATCAACTTGACCAGTTAATCTACTTCGTGACAAATAAAACAAACGTGACTTTTAATCAAACGTCCACCTCCCTATGTTCGACTCGGAATTCTTTTCGAGTTTTGGTTAAATTTATCTGTTGACAATTTTTCTTGCAAAACGCAGTACGACAGATTTTCAAAATCAACTCTTTTTGCACATATTCTCCACTAAAACATTTTGACACCATTGCTGGGAAGGCGACGCTCTTTGATTTTTCACGTTTTCCCGCCTTACTTATCTTTTACCTCACTTCTCTCCTTTCTTATTGTGATTGCAGGTACACTCTCGAGACAGGCAAAAGCGGTAGAATGGAGTAAAGTGCTGTTGATAGGTCTGTAAGTTTACCCCTACCTCCCACCCACTAGTTTTCATTCCACCATGTAATACGACAAACACAAATCAACCTAGGTGTTCTTATAAACTCTAAGGTTAGTTTTTGATTGTTTGTCACCTCCACCCGCCTAACCTTCCACATATAAAAGAAAAATTAAAAAAAAATTCACAGAGGTACACAACATCTTCTGATTTTCAAACTCAACCAGTAAACCAATCTTTGGAACCAGTACACACACCCAAACACATAATCGAGTAGAAATCAGATTAGGTAACCACTTGCGTGCCTAACTAAGTGATGCATCAGGCCAATTGTTTGAGTTGTTTAAGCCGCATCACTTCAACTAAAATCAACTCATCAAGTAGCAACCAAATAGGTTCAACTTCTAGGGATTTACCAGGCACCCTACATTCTTTTAAGCTTTAAAAGAAAATATCTTCACCTATGCTTTCAAAACTTGGTGTGTCAACTGAAGTTGATTGAATACACCTAAAGTTGAATCCTAAAAGCTACTAAGCAAGATTTAAACCCTAAAATTCACTGCATCCAAAAATAATCTTGCTTGAAAATCATTGGTTGTGAACACACACATATCAATCAATTATTAAGGGCACAACCCAGATAAAGTGCCCATCATATTCCAAAGCACATTCAAACCTAACCCTAATTAAAACAGAGTAGACATTGGCCCTAAGGATTGGACTCGCTCTTCGGAGCCCAGACCGAGATTATTTTCGATTAGTCTATTTGTACAATTCAATCTGATGTCTAGCTAGGGGAGCAGAATCAAACGATCGTGGCTGAGGGGTTCACTAAGAACTGAAGGCTCAAGCCAAAGGAAGAACCTTCTCTCCAGTTCCTCCCTCTAACTGGTTGGATTGACCGGAAAGAAGTAGATCAAATCGTTTCTTTACCTTAAGATGGATTTTGGGAGTCTGTAGGTATTTAGGTTAGCCTACTTAAGGACAAGTTTGATTGTTTGTATTATAGGGCGCCTTTCTTCCTCTCGTCTGTCATGGATCCTTCGACATCCTATTCGCACTTCCACTCCAACCCTCTTACCACTACTTATTCCCAAAATGATTATTATTTCAACCAGACTTATTCTTATCCATCTTCTAGTTGGGATAATCCTGATTGGGGATACAGTTCCGGACCTCCGTGTTCAGGGTCTAACCCTGGACACCATAATCTTAATTCTTATCCTTCTCCGAGCTACATCAATTATAGATCACCACCCTCATTTGGACAACCAATATGATCTACAATCAAGAAGGATATGCTGATCCTTACCCTTCCCCAGATTATACTGCGTATAGGTCATCACCCCTATTTGAACAACCCGAAATGACCTATTATCAAGGAGGGTATCAAGAACCTCAATTCGTTAATTCTCTTACACTGAACCCAAACCAGCCCAACCCTGAACCAAACCATTTGGTTCAGGTGAACCAGGTCCAAGATAAGGTGTTGGCTAACTTAAGGAATACCATACAATTTTTAAAAGCTTAGACATACATTAATGCAGATTTAGAATTCTTTGATTCTGAATGTGAAGAATCATTATGTGAAGTCTCACATGAGTTTACAAAACATGATTTTAGTGAGACAACTGGGCTTGAGGAATTCGATAAATCATTTGATGGCCCTGAAATTGAGGAACTTGATCCTGTTGGGGCTCGCATGGTGGATTCAGATCCTTATTTCATGAATGATTCAATTCAAAGTCCCATTCCTCAATTACACCCCTTTGAGTATTTTGATAATTTTATTTTTGAGATCACTAGACCCAAGTCAATTCTAATTCAGCAACAAATCTTAGACTTGGACACTTTAGATGAGGTGATTAATATGCGGGAGGTCCTAGAATTCAAAATTCTGATTGAGGATGATAGGAATTGGGAAATGATGATTTCGGAAGCCAATTCCGGAGGAAGTAAAAGATCGAGTCTAAGGGTGCCTATTTGTCTGAAAGCACCAACCTTCTACCAGGACCCTTATGACATCTTTAACTCAGAGGATGCCTAACCCAAGCAAACATTCATTGATTATCCATTTGAGCTTGATCTCTTTGTTATTCGACTTTTTGGACTTAGGTTGCATTCTCACAAATCGCAAGCCCAACCCCGCTTGCATACTGATCTCAGGATTTGGATAATTTTTATTCAGAACCTTAGATATACTCGACCATGGGATATGAGTCTGCATCACAATTTGGTCCACATTTGTGGACATCTTCTCCTGGCAGGTCTAAAGCTAGATTTTCTTATTCTGATTGTGACCTGCACCTGTGAATTCTTTATTTCTTCTTTTTTGTATAGTGTACCTTGCGGAAGGCACTAAATTCAGCACGTATACAGTTTCTTTTTATCTTGGAGCAGACCTGTTATTCACGCAATTCAGGTGCTTTCTACTTTATTCCACTCTATTTTATGTCTTTTTAATACAATGAGGACATTGCATTAGATAGGCATGGGGGGTGGATATTCATCACTGAATTATTTTGTTAGCTCCATAGATTCTTTTTGTTTTCTTTTTATTTATTAAAAAAATAAAAAAAATTATGGAATTAGTGAAGAGAACTTTGGCTTTAGAAAATTTTCAATCTTAGAGAATAAAATTGAATGATTTGAACACTAAGACCCTTCAGGTCTTTGGGCTTAATCAGCCCGAGTGTCCACTAAAATGTAGACGTGTTTCTGAAGTCCTTGCCATTCTAAATTTAGATTTTAATTGGTTAAATAAGTTGGGGTGACAAGTACACGACTTATCAACCTGTCCTCTAATTTGAGAGAATTTTAAGTCTAAGCATCTACACATTCTTGGCACTAACTCACTTTTCGACGATTTTAACGGAAATTGGGTAGCTAATGAACATTCTAGGGTGGTATGGCTAGCAAGTTATCATGAGTAACAGTCCATTAGTAGGTTGTCTAAAACCTAGTCACATGACCATTTTTTTTCTGCTGCCCTTAGGTAAATCTTAGATAAAGGAAGCCACCTACTTAAAGAAAAGAAAAGAGAAAAGAAAAATATCCAAAAAGAAAAGAAAAAAAATAGAAAAGGAGAAAAGAAAAGAAAAGAAAGAAATAAGCCACACTTCACCGCATGAGTATGGTTGGCAAGTTATCGTGGGTAACAACCCATTGGTAGGTTGTCCAGAACCCAACTCAAGAAATGCATGTATAATTCCAAAACACTTAGGAAGAAGCGGAGAAGTAGAATAAGCTGGAGAGATATATACTGGCTTTGCCCTTGTGTTGACCCCATAAAAATAAAAGTAGGGAGAAAGCCTTTAGGTAGAATTTCTTTTCAAGGTCACCTAAGAGTGTAGAAATCCGAAATCCGTTCTAATCACCGATCAGTGAATATCACATTTCACACAAAGATGCTTAGAACTTAGGGTTCTCTTCGAGTCTTGGGTGGGTTGAGTGGCCATAGAAAGCTGCTCCGAAACCCTAAACTTAAAAATCTAAAAAAAAAAAAAAAGAAGAAAAGAAGAAAAAGATCCTTCTTTAAATAAGGCAAAGGCTTGAGGTGATCTGCATTTTCGCAGTCACCCAGGCACTATTGTGTCTTTATAGTTCATGTCTTAATTTAAATCTCCAAGTGTTGAAAAATAACTTTTGCCCAAGAAATATAACCAAATTCTCTTATAAATAGTATGTAGTTTTGTTAGGGACTAGCAAAAGACAGGTATGGGGGTGTGATGTAAACATATTTATATCACATAAACTGTGTATTTATGAGTGTTCTTAGGCGTAGAGTTACATCATACATTATAAATATTACATTACATGCATTATTTTGCATTTAGGTTAGGTTGTATAAATTTTTAAGTTAATTTTCTCTTTTTGTGGTCAGGTAACAGGGAGACATTTAAGCAGGGCCTCGGATTGAAGATCCAACCGTACGGATCTGATCAGGACGACGATCAAAGTTCAACAACTCCAAGATCGTCCCGATCGGACTTTCGTAGCATCTGATATAGTCCGAGGAAGGTCAGGGGTCAAGGACCAAGATGGTGTCAATCCACACTTCAGATGACAAATCCGACCACACGGATGGGTTCGGGTCAACGATCGCAGCCCAACGACGCAAAAATCGATCCAATCCGACATCCGTGGCACCATCTACAACTCAATGAAGAGGGACGGCTATGATGGCACCACGTGGCACCATCACAGCTACCTAGTACCAGTTGCTACACTTCTTCACCCGCTCGATGAACCTCGATCGTTGGATGCCCATCCAACGGCCAAGAACTTGCCATGTTGCGCCCTATGCAGCGCTTTCATCTTCTGAAGGTGCGGACGAGGCGAGATCTCAGCCGTTGGATTGAGATCCAATAATCCAACGGCTAAGGGCACGTATGCATTAAATGCAAAACGCAACAAAGAATAGCTATGGCTCATTGGTGAAGAGCCTTCTTGCGAAGAAGAGTTGCACGTTCGAGCCCTGTGAGCCTCAAATTGAGCGGGGTGCATGGGTACGGATGAATTCAATCGTCAGATGCATGATGTGCGGCAGTAGGGGTGCCACGTGGCGTAACAGATGATTTAGGATCACCTACGCACGCGATGACGCGTGATCCAATGCACCGTCGCACGTAGGAGCGCACTGCAGCTTAAGACAAAGCGACGCTTGCGCTTTTCAAGCCATCTGATCTAGCGATCGGACGACTAAAAATGTACGAACGTGCGTAGGCGTTGGACGCGAGGAGTAGAAGTGGCAAGCGCGTGCGAGTGCACGAAGCCCACGTTCAGGACTTTATGACACTTAAATCCGTCACTAAAGGTCCTTGCATTAATGTTTTTAACATAAAAAGACCTAATTGCCCTCAATCCCTACAACTATAAAAGGAGACCCTTACCACATGAATTCTTCATCCCTTCCTCTCTTCTGTCACACCCTCCAAAGCTCTAAGAGCTTGTCCTAGACTCAGGATCCTCCATTAGAGTTAAAAATATAATTTTTCCACATTCTCACCACCTTCGTAGAGCATCTCGCGGTGGTCCTCTCACCGCCATTCGGGAAGCGAATCCCGCTACGACGTCGTCCTGCCCTGTTCTTCTTTGTCCTTCATCGTTCTCCTTCATCCCGCATCTCACTACCTTCGTCCGAGCGCTCCGTTGTTGCAGCACATCCTCCAAGTAGCCGTCAAGGAGGATAACTTCTCTCCACATTCTTTTTACCGCTTTCTAGAGTAGATTTACTGCTTTCTAGTTGTAATCTTTCCAGCTTTCTAGTGTAATGATTAGTTGTAATAAACATCACTTGATGATTGTGAAATCCATGTTTATTTTATCTCTGTTTTCTCTTTATTTGTAATATTCTCTCTTTCTTCTATTATTTATTCTTTAAGTAGATAGCTAGTTTAGATTCATTTCGACCGGCTAATCTGCTTCGTGTCAAATAAAACAAACGCTATTTTTAATCAAACGTCTACCTCTCTGTGTTCAACTCGAAATTCTTTTCGAGTTTCGATTAAATTTTTCTGTTGATAGTTTTTCTCGCAAATCGCACTACAATGACAGGTTTTCAAACTCAACTTTGTTTGCGCAGATTCTCTGCTAAAACAGCTACTTCGCTCACCCAAACCATCCACCAAGCAACCCACCTTCTTGCTTCCATCTCCGTCACCGTTCGTGTGGAAGGTGTGTGTGGTCGAGATGGTGCATGTGGAAGGTGGACGGTGATGGAGATGGTGGTCGGTGATGGGTGTCTTCGGGGGGTCACGTGAGTGGATGGAATGGCAAATAAAGATGGGGGTTTGGTTCATGGAGGTGAGGCGGAGGTCATGGACTTGGTGGTGAGTTGTCTGGTGGATTGTGGAGGTGGGACAAACTTGTCGGAGGTGTAGCTGAAGATGGGGAGATGACGGGTGAGCGACGTGTCGAGGGGTTGAATCAAGGGATAAAGAGATAAATAGGAAGTAGGGGAGAAGATAAACCTAACCACGCTAACCTAATTGGACAAAAGGGGAGGATTCCCACGCCGATGGTACGTCGGACAAGGAGAAGACGAATTCTCCGGTGGTGAAGAAGCAACGAGGAAGATGAGGAAGGAGGCGCACGCCGATGTTGCGAGACGTGGAAGAATGAGACGAAGAGGAATCCGCTGGCTATTGTCCGTGATGGCAGACGAGGAAGGTAGACGGAGGAGCTCGCTAGAGTTAGTGGAGATGGAGGTCGGGGAGAAGGGAAGAGGGGGAATCCGACCTCCAAACCAAGCTAAGGAAGTCGGCCATGCAACATGGAACACTTTATAGGCATTAGGAGGGCCTTCCAAGCTTGGAAGCTTGGGACTTACACACAAAAGGGAAACCCTTGATTTCAAATGATTCACATGAGCTTTTGGGAGCGAAGTAGGATCCATGGACGGTCTCAGATGGAAGAGGATTCTCTCAAGAGTTCTTCCATTTTTGGAAGAGATTGAATGAGAAATCAGGGAGAACTACTTGATTGGAAGTCAGCTGTAGGTGTGTTCACATGACAATGGCAGCAGGGACCTAAATGCGAAGAATATAAAGTTAGGGGGCTGTTCGCAAGGATTTCAAAAGCTAGGGGTTTATTTGAGAGAAAAGAGTCAGACTGGACTAAAATGCACAATAGGTCAATGTGATCTCTGATTGGATCCAAATTTTGATACAAACCTAATTTGGACCCAAGAAATCTGATGGTGAAGTTGAATTTTGGTTTCAACCAAGTTTGACTGGGTAATTTATGTAGAAACCCAAATTAGGATAACTTTCCGTCTTAGACTCTATTTTAGATTAAAATGGGTTCCAATGGTCAAATCAATGATACCAAACCTTATAGAATATTTTTCTATGAATTTTAGAAGGTTTAGGTAAATTTTATCCAAATCAGAACCTCTGTTAATTAGGCAGATCTGAAATTAGGGTTTCGGATGTCCATTAATTCTTGAGATGCGTGAAAATCCATTTCTTTCTGCATGGACCCTCTTATTAGAATTTATGATCATTTGACTTTTAATTAACCCCTGGGAAACCTCATGATTACTCTACATTTATGATATGATGTAAAAACTACATATTTACCCTTGATTTAATGCATGTCTCTCAGAAATGATATGCAATGAATTACGACTCTCTGGTAGTTATGCAGGAGTAGTTATCAATTGATTCTGACTAATTAAAACTAGTTATGGCTGATGATGATGTTATCATCAGTGGCCTAGAAATCTTATTAAAATCCTTAATGAAGTGCCAATAAAAGCTAACATGGCCCAAAAATGATCGTGACATTGGTGGGCAGCAGAAGCTTGGAAATGGACTCAATCTTGGCTTTGTCCACTTCCAAACCTCGCTCAGACACTACATGCCTTGTTGAGCCATGAAATGATTTTTCTCCCAACTAAGCACCAATCCTGTCTCTTTGCAGCGGGTGAGAACTTTTTTTAAATGTGAGAGACAGTGGTTAAACGACGTGTCATAGATGGAAAAGTCATCCATGAAAACTTCTACGAACTCGTCAATCATGTCCAAATAGATGGACATCATATACCGCTGGAATATTCCTGGAGCATTATATAGTCCAAATGACATTCGACGGAAAGCAAATGTGCCATAAGGACTAGTGAAAGTAATATGTGAAAGTATACTAGAGGGGGGTGATTAGTGCTAAAGACGGTAAACAAATCGCTAATTGCAAATAATACATATTGATGTAAACACATTTACACTACTTAAGATGTCTATTTATGCATGTTCTTAAGCATAGGATTGCATTTCATGATATAAATATTGCATAACATGCATCATCTTGCATTTAGAGTAGTTTGAATAAAATGGAGGCTAATTGTCTCATTTTATGTGCTTGGACAGGGAAAACATTTTATTGGGGCCTCGGATCAAAGACCTAACCGAATGGATGTGATCAGGGCGACGATTGGAGTTCAACGACTCCGAGATCGCCCTGATCAAGCATCCGTAGCATCAGATAGTGACCGGAGAATCCTAGAAGATCAAGGGCCAGGATGATGTAAATTCGCACTTCAGATGACAAATCCGACTGCACGGATGAATTCGGATCGACGATCGCAGTCCAACGACACAAAAATCGAGTCAATCCGACATCCGTGGCACCATCTACAACTTCCAGAAGATGGATGGCCAAGATGGCGCCACGTGGTGCCATCTCGACCGCCCAAATGGCCGCATGAAACCTCTGAAGATCCCGTACCCGCTCGCTCTCCGCCGTTGGATCTTGATCCAACAGTTGTAGTCAGCCGCGCTTAAAAGCGTCCGCTCGACCATTCGCACCTCGTAGCGCAGCGGTCGAGCACGCTTACGCGAGCGGCGGGCGCAGGCGATCGGGTGTGGGTGGGCATTGGATCCTGATCAAACGGCCGCGAGCCCGATAGCATTCACGCGCGATTGAACGCGCGGCATGGACGCGCGATCACACGCGGGCGAGCGTGCAGCGCAGCGGGTGAAGGCGCGACTTAAGCCGTCCGATCTCGCGATCGGACGGCTGAGGATCGCTAAACGTGCGCATGCATTGCGCGCGTGAGCAGCTGAGTAGGCATGCGTGGGCGCGGGAGCTAAGCCTACGTTGGGGGCTTTAGTAACGGATTTATCCATCACTAGAGACCCCTCATTTATTATTTTAAAGTTATAATGTTCATTTTGCCCCCACTCCTTGCAACTATAAAAGGAGACCCCCTCCATACGAAATTTTGATCCCTTCCTTCTCTTCTCTACCTCTCCAAAGCTCAAGAGAAGCTTGTCCCACACACGAGATGCTTCTCGCGAGATAAAGTCCAAATTTTCGTTCCCCTTCGGAAGTGGATCCCGTGACGACGACGGCGTGCTGCTCCGTTCCCGTTCTTCTGCTTCGTTCTCCTTCGTCCAGGCGTCGTCCCGTCCGGCTTGTCCTCCAAACAACCATCGAGGAGGATTTCTCTCTCCCTATTCTTTTTACTGCTTTCTAGTATAGATTTACTGCTTTCTAGTGTAGTTCTGCTCGTCCTCCAAGTGACCGTCGAGGAGGACATTTCTCCCTCCATTCTTTTAATGCTTTCTAGAGTAAATTTATCACTTTCTAGAGTAATTGTTTTATGCTTTGTAGTTGTAAGAGTGAAATGAATAATTTCCTTAATGATAAATTCCTTATTTATTCTACATCTCATTTTGATTTCTCTGTGTAATATTCTCTTTTTCTCTTACTCTCTCTCTCTTCTATTTATTGTAAATAATTAGATAGTTTTAAATTGAATTATTCCGTGACAAATAAAAAGAAATGCGTAGTTTTTAAATCAAACGTCCGCCTCCCTGTGTTCGACCCAGAATTTCAATTTCGGTATAAATTTTATTTGTTGAATATGAATTCCTCGCTTTCAAGCTACAACGACAGGTTTTCCAAAACCAAACACGTTAGCGTAGCAATTCGCACGTTCAACACATATTTCAGATAAACTCAAGCAAACCACAAATGAACACGAGGATTTATAGTGAAAATCCTATCCTGGGAAAAACTACTATCTAGATCTCTCAATCTAGGATTTTGCCTCGAGTCCAACTCGAACTACTAACCAGTACTTATGGGGTACCAAATCCTTTTACAAACCCTCTTGATATCCCAATCAAGATCAATGGGTACCAAACCTTTTTTCAATTCCTTTTGATATTCCAATCAAGAGCAAACTC
The DNA here is from genome assembly GCA_037157565.1 of Thalassia testudinum. Taxonomy (NCBI): domain Eukaryota; kingdom Viridiplantae; phylum Streptophyta; class Magnoliopsida; order Alismatales; family Hydrocharitaceae; genus Thalassia; species Thalassia testudinum. The sequence goes on along the minus strand of JAZHRO010000023.1, from coordinate 4,251,235 downwards.
CTCTTTCTCAAGAGGAAAAGAATCCACAACTCGGGCCCTCAAATTACAAGTAGATTAAGGAATAAAATAGAATTAAAACACAATTTAGCTCCTATAAGTAGCCCTAATAAGATATGCAATCAATTGTATGAACTAGCTATCTAGGAGACTAAAGTAAACTCCCTTATTGAATGTATGAAGGTGATGCTGCTGGAAGTTGAGGTGGTTCAGCTTCAAGGAATGTGGTCTTCAAGGACAAAAGCTCATATCACCTCCAATGAACACCAAGTGTAGGCTTTACCTGAATGTGAACTTGAATGCACTTTTGGGTGTGTTTTGGGGTGTTCTATATCTTCTATGTATTCCCAAAGAGTGGGAAACCATCTCATAAATATAGAGAGGTGAATGGACTAGTTTAGGTTTCACAATTGGATTTGTCAACGGCTAACAAATATGCTCCAAAAGTGCTTTATCTAACATTAAATAAAAGTGATATATAGTTAGGTGAACTATATAACGTTGGTACTCAGGTGTAAAGTTCGCTGTCTCTTGAAGTCACTTAATTTAGCCTAAAATAGCCTACCTAACGTTAGGTAACTTCTATCTACCATTAGACTAACCACCTAACGTTAGGTACAAAGTTCAATCCAAAGTTCGTTATTCCCTGGAGCTTCCAAATGACACTAGACTATTATCTAACGTTAGGTCTCATATACATAACTTTAGATGACCTGTAAAAAGCCCTCTGACTGTCCAAATCGATATCTAGGGTTCTCACTAAGTGTTAGGGTCATACAATAACACCTATAAACTTAGACATAGTTTTACCCTGTTTAGCCTGCGTGTGGTGTTCATGTGAAAATTGCATATCAACACCCTATGTTTATGCTAATATGAGATCTGATTAGGACTCTCCTTACATTCTAAAAAATATAAAATTACAATTCAATTCTTATAATACAAGGAGACCTAAACTTGAAGAGTATGATCTCCTCCTTCTTGGCTTCGGATTTCGTCAAGAGAGTTTAAACCTGAAAATCAATCTTGCAATATCTATACATAAGATCCAATTTTAATCTCAATTACTTGAAATGTTTGTCATCATCAAAACCATCATTAAAGGCTAATGTAATGTCTAATTGCTTATGCACCAACAATATGCTCCTGGTCGTCAGGAAAGACGGCAATTTGATTATACCTAGAATATCAATCGAGAAAATAGAAGTATTTATTCCGTGTTAATTTATCTAGTATCTGATCAATAAATAACAGAAAGTGATATTTCTGAGTGGCGGTGTTTAGGTGACGGTAATCTATGCAAACCCTCTAGCCAGTTGTGGGTCTGGTGGTGACTTTCTCTCCTTTCTTGTTTATCTCAATAGTAAATCTTGCTTTCTTAGGTACCACATGAATATGACTGACCCATTTACTATCAGAAGTGGGATAAATTATCCCAACATCCAACCACTTTAATATCTCCTTTTTCACGACTTCCCTCATGTTGGGGTTTAACCTTCTCTGCATATCTCGAAAGGGTTTCACGGAGTCATCCATGTAAATGTGATGCATGTAGAGTGTCGAGTCAACCCCTTTGATATCAGCTATAGTCCAAGCAATGACTTTCTTGTGCCGATTTAGGCATTCAATCAAGGCTCCCTCCTGTGTCTCAGATAGAGTAGTTGAGATGATGACATGGAATGTATCATTAGGTCCAAGGAAAACGTACTTGAGGGACTTTGAGAGTAGTTTAAGCTCCAAGTCGGGAGCTTCCTGATGAATCGAGGGAATTAGGTTCGATGTCCTTACCTTTGGTAGTGGATCTACCTTGATTGTCCATGGTGGGGAGAGGGACTCAGCCTTGACACCCAGCAACTCTTCTAATTTCGACATATCTCCCTCTCTTTCAAGAGTCGGGGTATGGCCTTTAGAAATGATCATTTACAGAGGATCATCACACAAAAGAGCTGGCATCGTCTCCTCTACAGTCTCATCGATCACCTCAATTTGGGAACAACCTTCCAATCTGGGTTGTTTATAAGCATCAAACACATTCAATCGGATTTTCCAATTCCCGAAGCCCATATTTAACACCCCCGATTTGCAATTGATGGAGGCATTGACAGTAACAAAAAAGGGACACCCTAAGATAATCGAAGGTTTGGTGGGCATGTTGGATGGGTCAGTATCCAATATCAGAAAATCAATGGGAAAGAAGTCATCCACTTTCACCATGACATCTTCTAAAAGCTCGCGTGGTGTCTTGAGTAATATATTAGCTACTTAGAGGATAACAAGACTAGGCTTCAACTCCCCTCCTCCTGGCAGCTTATAGACCGAGCTCAACAGTATATTAACCCCCGCACCCAGATCGAGGAGAGCCTCATCAATGCATTGGTCTCCAATGACCACAAAAATATACGAGGCTCCTAGGTCCTTCATTTTAGGGGGTTACCTTACTGTAGGTCCAAGCTGACTAGGTCGGGCAGGACGACCTTAGCCTAGACCTATTTTTATGATTCTCTTTTGAGTACACAGGTCCTTCAAAAATCTAGCATAGGATGGAATCTGCTTGATAGCATCCAACAGAGATAAGTTGATATGAACTTGCTTAAATGTCTCCATAATCTCTTCCATCCTATCTTTGGCTCTAGATGAACCAGCAGAAAATGCCTCAGGGGTAGATAAGCGCTCAAGAAAGGGCATTCTCAGCCTTTGGGTGGAGTTGTCATGGCGGGATAGAGGTGAAATAGTGACAACATCCTCCGAATGGATGATGTCAAGCGAGGAGGGGCTGAGTGGCTCTTCTTCAGTAGATGTGTAAGTCAAAGTCGTGTTGGTAGGAGAGGTGACTGTAGGAGTGATTTCAGGTTTGGAAATTTCTTTGCCACTCTTCAAAACAGTCAGAACTTTAGCATGCTCCCTTATGAAGGGCCCTTTACCCTAGGATTCTCCTCAGATGAGCTGGGCAATTTCCCAGGATCACGTTACCTAATAGGCTCAAGAAGGTGGCCAATTTGAGATTACATTTCTTGGATTGCCTTATTCTAAGATTGAATGATCATACTCTGGCTTTCTTGCATGGTCATCATCATTGCTTTAAGGTCATCCAACTCAAAATTATTGGGCTGAGGAGGTTGGTATTGTTGTGCCTCAAAGAGTTGGGTGGATTGGGCTCTGGAGTTCCCCCGAGTTGGAAGCATCACCTTACTTCCACGAGAAATTAGGATGGTTTTTCCATCAGGATTGTAGGTGTTTCCAAAAGGGTTGTTTCTGAGAGGTGGACAAAACCCTTGGGCAGCATTCAGGTTTGCTTGAACTCGGGGAATAGATTAGCCAAATGACACTCAATAATGGCGTGAAAAGTGCTTTGGCAAATGGAGCATTCAGAAATAGCCTAAACTTGGGAAGTTGATTGTGGGAATGTACCACGGTTTAACATGAGCCTTTCAAAGTTCTTGTTCAACAATTGGATTTGAAAAGCTAAATTCTGAGTAGCCCCGACTTCAATAGCTTTCACTTTCTTTTGTAGGATGGATGATTTTCTATCCTGATAAGCTGAGGTCAAGTGGATAGAATTATTACTCAGTAACTCAAATAATGCCCAAGCCTCATTCTCCGTTTTGGTAAGAAAGGTTCCAACACAAACAGCATCCACCGTTTGCTTATGCCTATCAGATAATCCAGTATAGAACATTTTTACCAATTTCCATTTAGGCACTTAATGATAGGGGCATAACCGAATCAAGTCATTAAAGTGCTCCCAAGTCTCGGGGAATTGCTCTCCATCTAACTTAGCAAAAGTCATGATTTCCCTCCTGAAGTAATTGTTTTTTCTCATCGGGAAGTATTTCTTCAAGAATTCTCCCTTAAGGGCATTCCAATTACTCACCCTCGCATCTAAGGTGTGATACTAGTGTTTCACCTTATCCTTAAGAGAGAATGGAAAGACGCTTCTCATCAGAGCTTCATCAATAAAGTTCTGAAGTCTCATTATGGAACAAACCTCAGTGAATTCCTTTAAATGCTGGTAGGAGTCCTCCTTAGTAATACCATAAAAGGAGAGCAACAAGAATATGGTACTGCTCTTGATCTCATATGGATTATCCTCTGTTGGTCTTCTCAGTGCTTGAGTAGGTTAATTGGTTGAAATGAAGTAGTCTTTCAGAGTCCTTTGTTGATTTGCTCATTGATCACACATCTCTTCTCTTCTCTCTCTTTAGTGGGCTTTCCTTAGGATTCTCTCGAGCTCAGGATACTAAACTACCCTCAAGAGAGCGTCTGCCAAGCATACAACACACAATTCAAGTTCTTACCAATTGAGTAGGCGCAACCTCCAACCCAACTTCACAGATTAATCGAATAGCGTCAAGGCGATGTCCCTCCGTTACCACTTAAGTGGTATAAGAGGAAAGGGGCTACTTGAGATCCTAACCAATTCTATTTTAAAGAAGGCTAAGGTCAAATTGGTTGATATAGATGGTCAAACAAGTTATTCAATCCGTTACGCAACCCAAGCCAACCTTTGAGTGTCCTAGGACCTACACCTTGCTTGAATGATATTCTCAAGTGATCTAGTGAGAAGTTACTCCAAAGACGAAACTAAGGGATGCAAGTAAGACGAACCCTTCCTTTGAAGTGATGTGTATGCAATGCCTATTGACTACCCTTTTGTTCCTTTAAGGGGTGTCTCCTCAGAGTATCAAAACACTTAGTCACAAGATAATACCACCACCATAAAGTGAAAGAGGAGGATCTGCACCGATAGAGAGATCAGTGCTTAAACCTAAGGGACCGAGACCTACACCTTGCTTGAATGATATTCTCAAGTGATCTAGTGAGAAGATACTCCAAAGATGGAACTTATGGATGCAAGTAGGGCGAACTCTTCCTTTGAAGTGATGCGTATGCGATGTCTCTTGACTACCCTTTTGTTCCTTTAAGAGGTGTCCCCTCCTTAGAGTATCAAAACACTTGGTCACAAGATAATACTACCACCACAAAATGAAAAAGGAAGGTCTGCACCGATATAGAGATCGGTACTTATAACCTAAGGGATCGAGACTTAATGCGATACCTATAGTGCGTGCTCAGTGCAAGAAATGTGCATCACACCGAAAATTAGTTTGGTTTTGTAGAGTCGCACCAAGTCCGTTGATTAGATCAAATGTGATTTTGTTTTTAAGGTCGAATTTGATTAGTAGTCCTAATTTCAATTAAGCGATTACTAAATTAGGTAAATTCAAACCCTTGCACTATTGTTGGGGCTCCGATCGGTGGTGCACCAATCGAAGCCCCCTTCCCTCGCGTTCGACTCCTCCAACCTCTACCCCCCTTCTTTCCTTAAGGTGTAGCACCCTCCCTCGCGACCTCCTTCAACCAAGGGTTAGTGTTCCTGGCAACTTTTGGTAGCGGCTTGGGTCATGATCGCGGTTTGGCTACAGTAGCAACTGGCTGCGATCGATGTTCTACCGCAATGAGAATGTCCGAGTCATAGTTGTAGTCTGGGTGCTGCGATGATTGCGGTTGCCTCTGATTGTCTCCGACTACGTCCATGCTCTAGCGTGGGGTTGTGTTTCAAAGTGTGTCTTGTTGCTTCCTCTCATTGGTAGAGGGCCTACGAGATGTCAATCCGCATCTTCGCTTCACCTTCACATTGATTGACGTCACTTTTGATGGGGACAACGTTTGAAGCTGAACTTATCACAACCGAATGAATGGTCATTTTAGTTCTAACCGCTAATCTCCTATTAACACGATAGAGGACGACACTTTGTTGTATCAATGCATGGTGTAGGTTTTCTACATCGAAATAATTTGTAGGATGCTTCTTTTACATTTTCTTCCTTTTATTTTGTTTCTTATTGAATGATCTTTGGAGTTCCTATCAAGGGGGGAGCATCATTCCCTCTCTACGAGGGACGTCAAAGTTATCCTTCCTCCTCGCCTTATGGGGCCACATCCTTATATCACTTCGTTTCCTTAATCAAATATCTCCTTTCAAGAAAAAAAGAAAAAAAACTCATGCACATACAACCACTGTTCAACGTAACAATAACAATGATAATATTATAAAAAAAACATAGGTAAAAAATGCAAAATAGGCAATTAATTAAACCTCAAAATTTTTCTTTTCCTACAACAATGCATTCAACCAAAGTGTGTTGCGTTGGACGGAGCGTGGGAATCGGGGCAACTCACTTGTCTGGAGTGTTCCTATTTAGGAGTAGTAGGCGCAGGGGATAATTCCGGCCTGAAGATAACGACCAGGAAGGAAACTTGGGGAGAAAAATATCAAAATCGATGAACGGCTGGCGCTGAACGAGGACGAGCAACGGAAGTATTTTATTATTGTTATTATTATTATTATTTCTAGACAGGCGAAGGCACGGGCGCAGGCATAGACCCCATCCCACCACGAAAGGAAAGGATAGCCACAGAACGAGGCGTAAAATGGGAGAGCCTCACGGCCGTTTGACGAGTTTACCTTAGCGGCAGCACCCAACGGAGATTTTTTTCTCCGTCTGACGTACCGTCGTCCCAAACCAAAGGATAGGCACCGCAATCAGCCACGTGGCTTTCCCAACGCCACCACTACCATCTCCCTCCCTCGTCCTTCTCTCTTCTGGTTAGTTCTACACCGTCTCTCTCTCTCTCTCTACCCCTTCACACACGGAAAAGAAGAAGAGAAGGTTTGGTTAAAACAGAAAATAGTTCAAAAAAAACAAATCCAGAACCCCCAATCTGTCTTCAAGGGAGTCTCTACCATCCTATCCTCTTGGTTGGCCTTTGGCAGCAGCAGAGGCAGAAGCAGAAGCCTCCTCCTTCCGCGAAGGAAGGGGGAATCAACCCGGCCCGTCAGTGGAAGCAGCGGCAGCAAAGTGAGAGTGAGAGTGAGAGTTAGAGAGAGTTACAGTACTTATCAGCAGTCTGTTACTCTTCTGCATGCTGCATGTTGCGGCCTCTACCCATCCTATTAATTAATTAACTAAGCAGTAGTTGTTCTTCTTTCCCTATCCTCTAGTCCACCACCACATCTATCTATCTATCAACCTACCTAGTCAGCAATCAATGGTAATAATACGATCGATGGCGGCCTTCCCACAACTTCACGGCTACATTCTTCCCAATCCTCGTCCTCTTACCTCCTCCTTTTTGTCGTCGTCACGCCGCTGCTGCTGTTGCTTCTCCGGCTCTGGATTGAGCAACAACTGCAGAAGAAGGCCCAGGACTCCTCCTTCTTCTTCTTCGTTTCCCCACCTTACGCACAAACACCAACAACAGCATCCTTCTTCTTCTTCAGTAGTTGTTCTTCCTCCTCCTCATCATAGCAGCTGCTATAGAGGCAGCAGGAGGAAGATCCGTTGTTGCTGCTCCTCGTCGTCATCACCAGAGTCGTCACCATCATCGGATGACGTGGTGGAGCTGCCGCTGTTCCCGCTGCCGCTGGTGCTGTTCCCGGGGGCGATCCTCCCGTTGCAGATCTTTGAGTTCCGCTACCGCATACTGATGCACACCCTCCTCCAGACCGACCTCCGCTTCGGCGTCCTCTTCTCCGACTCCGGATCCGCGGCCGGCGTTGGCTGCGTCGCCGAGGTCGTGAAGCACGAGCGCCTCGTCGACGACCGCTTCTTCCTCGTCTGCAAGGGGCAGGAGCGCTTCCGCGTCACCAGGATCGTTCGCACCAAGCCCTACCTCGTCGCCGAGGTCGTCTGGATGGAGGATCGCCCCCGCGGGATGATGAAGGAGGAGGAGGAAGACCCCGAGGAGCTGGCGGTGGAGGTGGAGAAGCAAATGAGGGACGTGATCAGGATATCCAACAGGTTGAACGGAAAGGAGGTGAAGGAGAAAGCTGCGGATACCATGGATCTGAGGAGGAACCTCTTCCCCACACCTTTCTCCTTCTTCGTGGGGAGCACCTTCGAGGGGGCCCCTAGGGAGCAGCAGGCACTTCTCGAGATGGAGGACACCGTAGCAAGGCTCAAGAGGGAGAGGGACACCCTCCGCAACACCCTCAACTACTTGACCGCCGCTTCCGCCGTCAACGACGCCTTCCCTTCCTCTTCGTCGTCCTCCTCCTCCTCCTCCTCTTGAAAACAAAGAAAGAAAGACAGGCCGAGAGAGAAAAATCTCCATCTCTCCCTCTTATCAGAACAAACAACAACTACTACTTATTGGATTCGACCGCACTCGTATTGTAGAAAGAATGTCTTTGCTCTTTGCTACTTTAAACCGGCTTAGTTAAGGTAAAACAGAACTCCCCTGTACGTACGTAATTTTACTCCCCACAAAACGCATTATCAGTACTACCGTACCTGTGTGTTTATTATGGGATTTATGCATTTCTGTATCATCTGATTAGGAATTGATTGAGACATGCAGGTGGGAATGAATGCCTGCGTTGTTCTCTCTATCTGCTATAGAAGATGGGATATTGAGAAAAAAAACACAAAAATAGATGTCGACTGGTAATGGAATGAATCAACGAGTTGGTAGACTGAGTTTGTTGGTTACACTAATGCCTAAATTGGCGCCTGAGTTTGTTTACTGGCACTCCAGGAAAAAGAGATGTACATTGTTGCCTCGATGCAAAGGGTGCCAAACAGGAAACATCCAGGGCTGCCGTACGAAGTAAGCATACGTCGCTTCATCGTAAGTGACCCCCTCCCCCGCCAATATGTCGAATAAGAAAGCTAAAAAAAACAGAGAGAAGAGGACGGCAAATGCTTTGAATTTCCGAGCTATCAATTCGGAACGCTAAAATAGACCTGTCGGTGATACATCAGATCGTACATCTCATCACTTTCGGTATGCGTACCAATAGAAGACAATTGTCCGTCGAGAATTGGAATGGAAAATTCTTGTATCTATAAAAACGATATCGAGATTTCAATTCCCAGAATGACTTCGAATTGGTTTACTTGTCAATCAAAATGCCTGCCTTTTTATAGGGTAACGTTTGCTGATGAGCAACTAACTTTCCATATCTCGAGCATGCATGTTTATGGGAAGGGTAGGATATACTTGATTCCTCCGATAAAATCGAGTTCATTTATAACGAATGTATAGCGCCCATCAATGAAATCCTTCTTTCTAAAAAAAACTAAAACTAACCTTACTTGACCATTAAATTCCTTTTTCTACCTCATGGCAATGAATAACTAAGCTTACTTGACCACAAAATTCCTTTTCTGACTTGAACCCAGAAGTATATGATGATGCTCTCTCAAAACAATGGCCTAGCTATCAATATATGGCTCAAAAGAATCCAAATATATCCTGCAACGTGCAGGTCATGTGGTGCCCAGATGCATGTGATTGCTGCATCAAGGATGTAAGACTCAGCCTTAGGCTGTGAGTAGCTGCCGCACAACCAAGATGCTGGCCGCTAACATAGCAAGAAAACTTGGAGAACAGAAAGAGTTTGGGAGACAGTTACACCTGTGGCTGTGCTAACAAGATACGTCCATGGTTCAATGATACAATTACATTGTAACACTCCCTGGATCGGGTTGATATTTCTCGCAATTTTCCTCAAGGATGGAGGCTCTGGAAAAGTAGTTTAAGGAGACTGATATTACACATCCAGGAAGTGATGTACAGAAGCCACTTGGATCACATGTTATATCGGTTGTCACCAAGAGCCCTTTCCTCTGCTTTGACAATCCAAGCACCTAACCAAGCTTCAAAAATACAATGAATGGATGGTGGAACTTACCGTAGCAAATTCCAGATGAGCATATTCCATCTCAGCACACCCTCCAACTCGTTCTTAATTACATGCTTGCTTTCATATTCTCCAACTAGTTGTCCATAAACGCTTTCAGAGAAAACTGTGGTGCGTCATCCTGGTCAGGAAATATTTAGTCAGATAAGACATTACCAAACAAGATTCAAGCAATGTTTTGTCAGAAACTTCACACAACATGTAGGCTAAAGCCAAATCAGCCATGCTCCAAAAATCAGTGTTCAGAAGTGCGATAATGATGAAAGCTGGTAACTGTTTTGATTACTCATTCCCTCCAAAAATCAGTGTTCAGAAGTGCGATAATGATGAAAGCTGGTAACTGTTTTGATTACTCATTCCAAACTATCAAAATTTTACTTACTATATGCTGAAACAATAGTGTAAGTCAAGCTATCCTGTACCTTGCCTGATTCTTTATTTAAGTATTGCTTGACCACGGTTATTTGTTGTATTAGCCGTTCCATTGAAGAAAAACCCGGCAGGTTGGAGTGTGCTATCAGAAATAGCAAAAAAGGAAGACAACATGTAAGGCACCAAGTTCTTTTATTGATTGATTTTAACTATTACAAGAACATTACTGTTTTGTAGGGAAAAAAGGGTAGGAGCATACCAAGAATGGCCCGATTTAGACTCTGAGCAACATTTTCCCTATACTCTTGGCTCAAGAGATGAAACATTGGAGATTTTTCAGGTTCTTCATAGGCTAAGAGAGCCATAAAATCCTGCAACATGAAAGACTTACCTTAACTGCAACTATATTCGATGCATATAAGCAAATATCAAACAGGACCATGGGTGTAAATACAGAACATTGCAGTTAAACAGAAAGACATACTTCAAGCTTCTCCACATATTTCGGCATCTTCCCAAATGGAGTCAACATAGTTTGAGCAAACTCGAGAGCTTCTGTGCTGCCGAATCAACAATGGATTAGTTCCATGAAAAATGATTCTCAACAGTTCTAAGTAACTGGCTAATGACTTCTGCAACAACTCAATTTACCATTTCCTAGAGCGCACTAAGTTCACAAAATGAAGGCTCAACAGATCAAAATACAAGTCTTGGTTTTCCTCAAATAGGTTGGGAGCTAATTCCCCAGTCAACTCGATAGCTTTGAGAGCATCCCCCTCCAAAGCAAGTGCAAGAATAGCTGTTCAAGCACACAAAAAAAAAAAACATCAGATATGCATGCTTAAATTTCAGGTGAAAGCATATTCCAAATTTCAATGAATGAAAACGTATGATAACATAAAATTTATGAAAAAAACTTCCTTCTGACTTATATGTATTGTTTTGTGGAAGCAAGCTCCACTTGGTTTTTTCAGTGTAAACAAAACCTTTTTACTCTTTGCTTTGGACTGGACTAACTTCGATGCAGACAAGAAAAGCTACTTGAGTTCAAGGAACAAGAAGGCTTTGAGAAGACCTGTCAAAAGCAATCAAGCTTGAAGAAGAACCAAGCAAAGTGAAGCTCAAGAAAAACAGATCTCAAGTCTAAGTCAAGTTCCCTTTTCTTGGAAAGAATTTCGAGTCCAAGTTGAGTGAGCTCAAGTTCAAGTTGTATCCAACAAGCCTCAACGTGAATCTCAAGCAAGCTCAAGATTGAAGCTAGTTCAAGCAAGTCTTAGTTTAGGGCTTTGTCTTTAGCTTTTTCTGAAAGCCCCCTGAAATCAACACAGAGATAACTTGGGTTATATGGGAATTAATCCTAATTAATTTACTAAGAACTAGGCAAAAACCCTTTCAAAGAAAAAAAGAACTGGGCAAAAACCAGTTTTGTGTGACCGGTACATAATTATGTGCACCAGGTACATGTTGCTATAAATGGAGTAACAGAGTTAATGTTGCATCACTTCATGTCTTTTTTACTGATGGATGTGCACCAATGACCATTTTGGTTCAAAAACTCGACTACCAAGACTCCATTCGTAGAGATTTGTGTCCAATGCCTTGGAGCCGGATACCAGATGCTGTAACTCTATAAATACAGGTAAAAACACACAAAAGAAATATAGATAGGATATACTATCATTTCATATCAAGATCCAAGAGAAAAAGCAATTCTAGGCTCTTGGAGGCTGGTCTTTCACTTCCTATCTTTAGAGCCAAGTAGATTCTTGCCATCATAGGAATAACTACATAATTCGACATCATAGGTGACATAGGGTGTTTGTAAGAGCCTTCATTTTTATTGTATGGTTATTATCTTTGTTGTATTTCTTGTTATCATTTCTATCGGAGGCAAGGCAACCTGAGAACCCTATTGATTTTGGTATTAGGTTAAGGTGACTCATGAACTCGACTTAGAATTGTGTATTAGGTTGAGATAGCCTGTTAACTATCTCAGTTTTACTGGATTTGACCAAATGAATCCTAAGCTTGGGGGCATAAATAGTGATTTTACCTATTGGGTGGTTTCCACTATAATTCCTTGTTTTGTTCTTGTGATTGATTCTTTTCTATAGGTTTCTCTATTATATTATATCACACTCAATTCACTATGCTTGATCTAGTGCGTGGTAAAGTATGATCCGTGTAGGTGTGCAATTGTAACCATCATTGCCGTACCATGAATTCACCTCCACCACAACTTACATGCCAAAAAGCAAGGTGAGGGAAAGTAGAGGAACACATAGAGCAGAGGAAGAGAAAGGACTAGAGGTGCCCCATCAAAGGGGAGGAATAGGAAGATGGCTTAGAGGCTACAATTTGTGCTTGCAACCTCCTACACATGTTCTTGAGATAAGGAGCTCGGTTTTCTTAGTGGGGTTTTGGGTTGCTTTGCAAAAGACTATTGTAACCAGTTGAGGTGCCTTGCTTGCTACCATATAGGCCAAAGGGCAATTGTATGTCATGCAAGAATGTGAGGTTGGAAGGTGTATGCGTCTTATTGGCCTTCAGCCATGTAGAAGGTGCAAGTTGGATTGATGCAACCTGTGGTGTCTTGCTCTTTGAGTATGAAGAAACTCTTTGGTTCAATTGAATGTCAAATCAAATGCCATTTAACACTTTAAATAATATTTGATTTCTCTCCAATTCAATTACCATGTTAGCTCAAAATGATGGGGCACACACGACCCACAGTTTTCCTAGCCCATGTTTTCCAACCCATGATCTGCCTAGCTTGTAGTTTTTCAACCCATGGTTTTGCTAGCCTGGGTTTTCCAGCCCTAGTTTTGTGGCCAGTGAAAATATGTTTTCTTTCTGTGAATGATTTGTCCTACTCTTTTGCTCAGCCATAGCAAGGCTAGGCAAGGATGCCTACCTGCTCTGCTCCAGTTTATGTTGGAAAGAAGTGCACCGACAAAGTGCATGCAAATGTCGATGATATGATCGTTGGAAAAGGAGTAGACGAGGTGGTAAAGCATCTTCCAATTCTGCTATCTTTGTTTAGAGATTCTTATTCCAATTACAGGGTAGAGAGTTTGTTCATGTTAATGGAAGGCCTTGATTTCTGTTCAAACCCCAAGATTAGTGTGAACATCAGGGCAATTCTCTGTATAGAGACATGTTATTGTAACCCTTGTTACTTCTCTATCTGCCCCTTAACTTATGAGCATCTATGTAAAATCCTTTTTTACCCAATCTCCTACACGGCTTACTTCCTCCAAATGAAATGAAATCATAGCAAAGCTTCCCACTTAGTCCTGCTACATTGACACCAATTGTCCTCCCTGATGATTTCGATGTTGTGTCAATGACTTTAAAACTATTCATTTTTGAGGCATGACAGAGGCATATCGAGGAAATGCCAAAATTTCAATACCTTCAACAACCCAGAATTAGGCATGAGCATCCCAAGGATATCTTCAAATTTTATCGGAATGATTATAATTATATTAGTTGGAAGAAACGAAAAGTTCCTCTTATTCAGAAACCCTACCTCTCTTTATACATAAAGAAAGAAGGGACAAATAGCAACACAACTCTAATAGAAAAAATAAAAATTACATGTGTACCCTCACAAACATAACAAATCAAAGAGTTCAACACTCCCCCTCAAATTAAAGCATAGATATCAATCATACTCAGCTTGGAATAACAAGCTTCAAATGTAAATCTGATAAGAAGCTTGTAAATATGTTTGATGTCCGGTTATCAGTGGAAACTGGAGTTGTATAGAGCAACCCTTTCTAAATAATGTCTTTGGTGTAATGATAGTTAACTTCCACGTGCTTTGTACGCTCATGGAACATAAGATTATTAGCTATATAGGTAACTGCTCGACTGTCACACATCTCCATGGGCCCATCAATCTCAACGTGCAAATCAGCCAGTAGGGATCAAATCCACATCATCTTAGCTGCAATCTAAGTCATTGCCCTGTATTTTGACCCTACATTGGATCTGGAAGCAGCTGCTTGTTTCTTTCTTTTCCAGTTCACAAGGTTGCCAGCTGTGTAGGTACAAAAACCTATTGTAAATTTCCGATCCAAATGGCATCCAACATAATCGACATCAGAATAGGCTACTACTGTCATAGCCTTCTTGAGGTATCTAAGAACCATCATTACAGCATTCCAATGTTGCCTTGTGAGCATAACCATAAATTAACTCAACCTGCCAACAACATAAGATATGTCTAGCCTACTGATAGTAAGGTATAACAGCTTTCCAACTAGTTGTCTGTACTACCTGCAATCCATCGTATCTACCTCAATATCATATAAATGTCCCTTTGGATCCATAGGTATATTTGCTGGCTTGGCTCCCCAGCATACTAACTTCCTACAGGATATCTAGAGCATACTTTCTTTGGGATGATACAATGCCACTTCTGCTGCAAGCTACTTCTATCCCAAGAAAATACCTCAATGGACCTAAGTCTTTCATTACAAACTGATCAACCAAACATTTCTTGATTTCTGTTATCCCCTCAAAGTCATCTCTTGTAACAATCAAATCATCCACATATACAAGAAGAATAATGATACCTCTCCCTATTTTCCTCACAAACAATGAATGATATGCTGAAGACCTCTGGAATCCTACAAATTCGACCATCTGAGATAATTTTTGAAACCAAGCACGAAAACTCTACTTGAGGCCATAGATGGCCTTACGTAGCTTGCATACACACTTCCCTGAACCTCATAGCCTGGGGGTTGCGACATATATACTTCTTCCTGTAAATTCCCATATAAGAATACATTTTTAACATTTAGCTGATGTAGTTACCAGTCTATATGTACTGCAACTATCACAAGAATTCTCACGGGAGAAAAGGTGTCGAAAAAAGCTACTCCACATGTTTGAGTAAACCCTTTCGCCATCGGTCATGCTTTATACCTTGCAATAGTGCCATCTGGATTGTATTTCATTGCAAAAACCCAACAACACCGAACAACAGTGGATCCCTATGGCAAAGGTGCCAACTCCCACGTGCCTCTACTCTAAAGAGCAACCATCTCCTTTTCCATGGCTTGATGCCATTTTGGATGAAGCATGACCTCATGATGTGTTGTAAAAATATGACTGGTTGCCAAGGCATGACAAAAACTGGCAAACTTTGTCCTCAGTCCATTTGTAACAAGACTACCTGGAATTGAATGTCTGGCACAACTTCATGGGGCCTTCCGAATGGCTATTGATAAATCTAGATCATTCTCCTCATGAGAATCAGTAGGAGACCCATCTGCATCACTAAGCACGTGATTGTTAGTGTCTAAGGGTGCAAAGCTCACCTTACTTGACGAGGCTGTAGGAGGAGGCGGAGGGGGAACCTGCAAAGTAGTATAAGGTTTGTGGTATAAGTACGAATGGGCTTAGCATACTTCTGTATCTCAAGGGTCACAATGATAGGTGTCTTTGTATCTGGAATAGTTCTAAGAGGTATAGGAGGTATCGGCATAGGCGCATCATCAACAGTGGGAGGCAACTCACAACCAGACGTAGAAAAATATGAAATTGCCTCATGAAAAATAACATCAACAACAAAATGACGAGAAATAATATGATCAAAACATCAATATCCTTTTTTGTGTCCATGAATAGCATAAGAAAAGACATTTCATCATTTTGGGTGCCAGTTTATCCCGTCCAGGACCAAGAAGGTATACAAAAGCCATACAACTAAACATCCAAAGGGGAACATGAAAAAGCTGGCTATCAAGATACAAAACTTGTCATGGAATTTATTTATGAAGAGCAAAGTTAGGCATCCCGTTAATTAGAAAACATGCAGTTAACACTGCATCTCTGTAGTACAAAGACGGGACAAAATGATGAATCAACAAGGTACGAGCGACATCAAGTAAATGCCTATGCTTCCTCTTAGCTACACCATTCTACTGAGAGGTATGAGCACAAGTGGTTTGGTACATAATGCCATCGGACTTATAAAAGGATTTTAAACAAGTGATACAAAATTCCAATACATTATCAGAATGAAACATTTGAATGGTAATGAAAATATGGGTCTTTATTTCAATAATAAAACTTTCAACAATGTTTCGAACCTCGAATTTATTTTTCATTAGAAAAATCCAAGAAACTCGAGAAAAGTCAACAATCAAAACCAAAAAATATTGATGTCTTAGTTGGTCAAGAATCCGACCAGGGCCCCATACATCCATCTGAATAAGTTGAAAAACAGAAGTAAACCAATATGAGTAGAAATAGGAAATTGGCACGGTGATGCTTGCTAAGCTGGCAAGCATCACAAACAATAAAAGCAATGGATGAAATATGAGGTATAACATGTTTGAGTCTCTCCAAGGGTAGGTGACCAAGTCGATGATGCCACTGGAATGGGGATCCAGATGCACCTCCCCCATGGTCAACAGCAACAATGGTGATGGGTGAACAGCTCAAATGGTATACTCTTTCTTCCTTATGTCCTCCACCAATCGTCCTCCTCGTGAGCTTATCCTGCAAGACACATGACTGTGCATCAAATATAGCTCGATAGTTTAAGTCCTTGATAATACTGCTAACATAAAGTAGATTGAGGGGAAAATCTGAAGCATAAAGAACATTAGACAACTAAAGGGTAAATGACAGAGACACATCCCCCTTTCCAACCACAGGAACATGACGACCATCTGCAACCTAAACTGTCCTCCTTGGAACAATAGGACTCCTGGCAAGAAATGAATCTTGATCTCCACATAACTACTTGGAGGCACCGCTGTCAACTAACCATTCACTAGATCTCAATGGAAAAGAGGAGCACACCAACTCACTACCTAAGGAGGAAGAAGCAAATGCAGCAATATCTAGAGACTAAGAAGTGGAAGCATATACTAACTAAGAAAATCTCTGAAGATCATCAAATTCTACCTTGGAGACCACCTCTGCACTGGAACATTAGTCGCCTGATTAGCAACTATAGGCTTACCATGCTTCTGCCAACACATGGCCTCAGTGTGTTCTATCCGACCACAGTAGGTACATAGGGTACGAATGCATCCCCCAAATCCATGTCCATGTGAAAAAGGGGCACCTCTTCCACATCCAAGGGTCACAGCCAATGCAGAAGTCTATCATGTAGCATCTGTCACTGGAGTCTAAATAGCAATCCGACTAAGCCTGCTATATGTCTCCTCAAGAGAGGAAAGCTCAAATAGGGTCAAGATTTGCTCCCTTGCTGTAAATTCAAGACCAAGGCCTGATAAGAACAAAGAAACTGCCAACTCCTTCCGAAATGAGCGCCAAGAATCATAAGTGCAACTAGGTCGATAGTTATGTCTCTCCAAGAGACCCTTCAAAATAGAATAATATTGGACCAATGAGCGACCCTCTCGGCAAAGATGAAACAACTTATAATAGACCTGAAATACTCTGGATGAATTCTTTTCATGAGAATGTCTCACAAAGAGAATCCTAGATCTGCCTGGTTGTGGTGTAATACATAATCTCGTCACCAATTCGGGGGATAACACAATTTATCATCCATGCACACACCATTGCATTATCTCTATCCCAATTAGCATTCGCACCTGTCTTTTAGGCGGGTTCTAGACTACTCAGGATGTGCTCCTTCCCATGACCCCTGACGGTCATCAAGAAAGTTTGGGATCACCAAGGATAGTTGGTCCCATCAAGTTTTATCATAGGACCAAAAAACAGACTTTATAAGTCCCAATGTCCACTATAGACTACGATGTGACTTCGGATGAACTTAAAGAAGCCATCTTTTTCTTGACCACAAACCTGCCCTAGAAAGAGTAATCCAAATCATAGATTAAATCCACAAACATTTGATCTGTGATCTGAAATCACGTAAATCAGAATCACCAGGACATGAACTTCCCTGATCTGATTAGAAAAATCAAATTATAGAAGAACAAAGACTTGGAACGAGGATCCGGTGATCAGATCCGCCACCAATAGGTGCTGGCGATGCAGATCAGGCCCCAATCTCCTGGCCACCTACTGCAACCAAGTCCAATAGGGCCTGCAGTGGTTGCAGTCGATGGGATCGAGTGCCCTGAGGCATGCTGCTGCTGCCCCTGATCAAGCTGCACCCACTGCAGCACTACAGCAGGTGCTGCCGGCAAGGAACAGGGACAGTAGCGGTGATGCAGATGGGAGAGGACCAGCTGGAGGGGCGGTGCAGGCAAGCACCACCAGCACATTGGTGGCGCTTAAGGAGCCGGAGAGGAGATCTAACCAGTGAGAGAGATGATCGGGATATCGGTGGAAAGGATTAGAGGCCTATTTGGGTGAGATATTATGAGCTCCAATGTAGGACCGCTACTCTAATACCAAGTTGGAAGAAACGAAAAGGTTATCTTATTCAGATATCTTACCTCTCTTTATATATAGAGAGATAAGGGACAAATAGCAATACAACTCCAATAGAAAAAATAAAAATTACATGTGTACCCTCACAAACATAACAAATCAAGGAGTTCAACAGTATAGAGTCATATAATTGTGATATCAAAACTTAATAAACATTTAAACATTAATCCTATCAAAAAAAATTAAGCATTAACAAGATCTATCAATCCAACTCTAAAACATATAAATCAAGCAATTATGGAACTAGTTAATATAAACTCATGGATCTATAAATGTAATCCTTAAAACCCATGATCGGATCAATCAATTTAAAGAATGTAGCTTAAATCTAGCTTAGAGAATAAGAAATGAATACTATTTGAGTTTGAAGAAGCAAAAATATCTTAAAATCTGCAAGATAAGGAGAGAAAATCCTTGTAGTTCTTATCACTCCAACAAACATGCAAGAATAGTAATGTACAGAAATGGGTTACTAACCTACCTATGTTGACCTTAATATATGGAAACAGTCTACAAATTGTGCACACTGCCAATCATTTCGCTGAAACTGTTGACGTACATCAAAATTTGGCAAAATATCATAAGTACTCATGCATTTTCACATTACATGTATGTTCATATGGACCCACTTAAGAAAAAAGCCATTTTACTAGCATTCCATGGGCAAACTGTGGGCATGCAGAACACTACCTCCCTCTAAGCAATGTTGTCAACCACCCTTTCTCCTTGCATACGTGCCAGCTGTTCTTCCTCCAAGTGGCATCATTATATGGCCTTTTTTTGTTCCTTTACAGGAAATCATGACTTCCCTTTTCATCCAATCTCCTATATATGGAAGACTGCGGTTCAGTTATAAGTCAAATCTCTATTTTTCCACCAAATAACACTGTTCAAATAGTTCAAAATTTGCTTGTTCGGCCTTTTCAAAAGTGAAAAAAAAATTGCTTGCTCAGGATGCGTGTGTTAATTTGTTCCCTCCTGTTTGAATTCTCCACTAGTTTGGAAGCTTTCACAAAGCAAGCGGATGCCCATCATGGTGTATAAAGCTTTAATGCCACTATGTATGATACAGCTTGCTCCCAAGAAAAATGCAGTGATGGCGAAAATCCATCTGTGACGATTGGAACTTGGGATGGTTTTCTACATACAACTCCTGATGACAGCTCAAGGTACTATGAGCGTGTTTACCCAAACATTTTGCATGCTATTATAAAATAGATAAAAAAAACTAAAGGGAATCACCTATGCTCACTAAAATTTGATATCCATTTACTATGCCAATTTTGATGCTTGGAGAAA
Organism: Thalassia testudinum; assembly: GCA_037157565.1. Lineage (NCBI taxonomy): Eukaryota > Viridiplantae > Streptophyta > Magnoliopsida > Alismatales > Hydrocharitaceae > Thalassia > Thalassia testudinum. The sequence continues at coordinate 4,231,464 of JAZHRO010000023.1, read as the reverse complement.
TTGGCTTGAAAAGAACATGATGAGGATATTCTGGGGAAAATGGTTACAAATGAGAAAAAGGAAAACACACAAAGAAAAGTCAAACTACAATTTTAGTCAATGCATGATAAGGAAAGGCAACCTCTTTTGAGCTCTTGCCATATATAACTATTGTATCATCACCACTAGAACTTTAGTTGCTTTACGCTATTTATCCATGTCAATAAAAAATAATAGCCTGAGAATCTTTCCTTTACATTGCAATGGAGTTTTGTAGTTTTTCATGTCAAATGCTAAAAACAACCTTATGGTAACATCCCCCAACTTCGGTGATTGGCATGTGGAGAAATAGGCATGAAGTTAGGGCTGCTAACTGAACCAAACTGTTTCAGTTGAACACCTGTTCACATTTAGTTTGATTAAAAAAATGGTTTGGTCCCTTGCCAAAAAATAAAAAAACGGTTTGGTCATACTGTTCCAGTGTGAAATAAGTCAACCTACAATGTTTCTGTTCGTTTCCATTCAGATCTCAAACGAATGACCATATAACTTGGCATTTGATAATAGTTTAAACTTATTTAATAGTTCTAAATTTTGTTAAATCCCAACCAACATGACATTGGGTTTTGTAAAAGCAAGGATGAAATAGTGATTCAAGTGTGCTGTTATTAATCTGGACAGAAGGTACAACAACTTCTAGGAGACACTCTGAATGCATTCTCTGCAAAAGAAGCGACTCCACCCAAAGCAACCACACTAAAGCCATTGGATAACCTTGTTCTCCATCCAAGATAGTGTACTACCTTCTCATTCACTGCCTCATTGAAAACATAGCTGCAAACTTTCTTCCAAAGAATGACAGAACCAGGCACCGTAAAATATTGCCATGCATCCCTTGAAAAGGTAAAACTGAAGAGATGACCTGTCTCTGCCATCCCCAAGCAACAAGTTGGAAATATAAAATTATCATCTTCCACCCATCTGAACGATAGGCTCATGTAAGCAAATCCATTGATGAAACAACTACATCAAGAAGCTGATTTTCAAAGGCACCTCCACAGCACAGAGGCATCCGCAGTTTGAAAGAAAATCGTGTTCAGCAACAGCCCCAGAACCCCCTGCATCCTTTACAACCTAACAGAGAAAAGCCCAGATGCACAAGTCCAACAGTGGGATTTATCTCCATTGGGCATCTTGTGGGCTAGTCGCTCAAAAACATCAATAAGCTCATCTACTCTTTGAAGAATAAACAACCAAAGGAACTCATCCCCTAGAATTCAATAGCTCCATCTAGTGTTGTGCAACAAAAGCATCTTGTTTAGCAGCAAGGGTGAAGAGCCTAGGAACTGTTCAGCTAAGGCTCCCACATCTAACTAAGCATCTTTCTGGTAAGGAAAATGATATCCATTCTATAGAGATGGCCCGGGAAAGGAATGATGAAACATAAGACTTAGGCTAGGCCCCTCCAGGAATAAGATGATCCTCTGTACACAGGTCTTCTTACGTAATCAACTTCTTGGCCATAGACCACCATGGAACCTTCTTACACAAACCTTTACTTTTTTGAAAAGTACATAAACCTTTACTTCCGATGATAAGTTTAACAATTCACTTCAAAACAAGGCAGGATGGAATAAATTGGGGTGTAAACATAAGCTGTCGCAATCCTGGACCTACCTAGTACTAGCTTGCATGCCATCCAAAGGTGCAATCAAAGAATCCACTGATGACGCAAATTCAACACTCATCACAGACCAATGCACTATTCAAAGCATGGTAGTTAACACTTTATTATAAAACCTATAATCAGTTGCAACCATGCGTTTGAACAGAGTAATTATTTGATAGGTTTAAAGGAAAGCAACGACCCGAGTCAAAATAAGTACCCTAGTTCAGGTCAGGGGCCAGGAACAATATTTTGGCACTATAATTGTCTATCTCAAAACTGGGATATGCAAGCATGGGATCCCCAACTTCCTATTAGAGAGGTCCCCACTTTCTACTTCATTGACTTTCATCGCTCGCTATCTATTTCCATTTCCTTCCTCTTGTATTAACCTTTCTTCTCCTACCATCTAGATAGCTAGTGGATTTCCTAGCTCATCAAACCTTTCCTGTATCCTGCAGTCCAAGGTTTTCAAGTTTGAGGTGTCAGTGCTATCAAAAAGCTATTTCTTGGGACCATGCAAAGCATCTTGGAAGGGGTACCATGCTTTTGTTTATCGATCACGATCGGGAATGTAGTTCCAATAAGCTATAGCTCGACCAACACTGGGTCATACATATATGTGGACCTTCTGAAGGTAGAGACTCACTGCTAAACATCTGTAACTTTGGTTTTATATCTCAGTGTACGAATGTTTTTGTGGAGAAAAATAAGTTCTCTTTTAGTCTCGTTCTCTTTCCTTTCTTTCTTGGTGAGTGGAAATATAGTAGAGGATTTTGAATTTTCACAGGGTGAGTGCATCCAATTCCCCAATGACTTCCCATTGAGTTGCTAAACTACTTGTTAGAATGGCAAGAAGAAGGCCACATGGACAGCCACATGGTAGTCAACAGGCCACGTGGCAGCCAATAAAGGCCCAACAGGACCAGTGGTCTAGAAGGTCCTATGGACCAATTTTGGGATTTCTTAGATACCAAGTTGACTATTTTTGAAAAATATGTTTTAGGAAAATAAGTAGAGATTTGTTTTGCTTTATTAGAGATAAGATCTTTCCTTAAGAAATAAAATCTTTTCTTGTTAGAAATATAATATTTCCAAGAATAGGGATATGTACTCTCTATACAAGAGAACCTTTCCTCTTTTGTAATCTTTGAGCATCAATAATATTCCAACTCAAGGCTCCTTTCCTCTCTCCCTTCTCTCCACATTCACGTGGACAGTCCTCCTTGGAATGTTTTCCCACACACATGGAGCCTCCACGCTCCGAACTACGCCGATTCTTGACATGGTATCAGAGCCTTCGGTCTAAGCTCTTTTGTGTGTGTGGGTTGTTGACCACTCGTTGGTGATATCCGCATCCAGAAAGTCTTCAAATCCAACGCCTTACGCTAAGAAGGAAGATTAGAGAAGATGGTGGAGTCAACCACGACGGTTGGAAACACCACGTTATCAAGAGAAGGCAAGACATTGCAAGAGAAGGTGATCTATCAAGTTATTTGCGTATTGACGTTTTTTATCCGATTTTTTACTCTCCTTTAAAAGAAGAGATTTCCAGGAAAAAAGAAATCAAGGAGAGGACACCACAATCCACTTGATGACTTCTGAGGTTGCCAAAAGGAGCAATGACTTCCTAGGTTGCGAAAAGATTAGTAGTTGATCCAAGAAATTCCTTTCCTAAAGATCCAGGCAAGGTGCAAAGACTATCATGTGGGGCTACTAGTACCTCACGTGTGATTTCTCTCATGTTTGTCGATCTTGAGAAGACAAGTCAACGATGACCATCACGACGACTTTTCAGGTTGCCACAGATGCAACGACTCCGAAGGTCACAAAAGGCTACATCATTGACTCATAAAAAGAGACGACCGAGAGCTTGGCTCTCGAAGAAGATGAATGGTGGGGCGTTTAGCATCATAAGTGGAAGACCAAGTGTCGACCTCCCGACCTTTGACTTGAGGGGGAGTGTTAGGATGACAGGAAGAAGGCCACGTGGACAACTACGTGGCAATCAGCAAGCCACATGGCAGCTAATAAAGGCCCAACAGGGCCAGTGATCTAGAAGGTCCTATAGACCAATTTTGGGATTTCTTATATGCCAAGTTGGCTATTTTTAATAAATATGTTTTAGAAAAATAATTAGAAATTATTTTATTTATTAGAAATAAGATCTTTCCTTTGAAGATAAAAACTTTTCTAGTTAGAGATATAATTTGTTTCCAAGAATAGGGATATGTACTCTCTATAAAAGAGAGCCTTCCCTATTTTGTAATCTTTAAGCATCAAAAATATTTTCAACTCAAAGCTCCTCTCTTCTCTCTCTTCTCTCCACATTCACGTGGACAGTCCTCCTTGAACTATTTTCTCATGCACACAGAGCCTCTACGCTCCAAACTACGTCGATTCTTGACACTATCAATACTAAGGTAGCTTCTAAATGATAGTTAAATGACCACGCAATACCAAAAGATGATATTTGTTGCTATTCCATCCATTTTGTGCACTATTTGACAAAATTCATCCTAAATTGATTTTCTTATCCTTTCAAAAAGAAATGAGTTTCTTATTTCCATAGATAATAAAATTTCATATATCAATATGAAGTGGTGCATCACGAAAGCATAGGATCATTTTCAAACTCTTTGAAAAATATAAAACATGATCCCAAAGGCGAACTTATAGTGTTAACCTGTAGAAAGTGACTTTCCAATTGCAAGAATTAGGGAGTATACCTCCATGAATGGCTATCACAAGTTGAAAGCGGTGCACACTAATCATAACCACATTGCTATGCAAAGTTCTCCAAAACAAGGTGCAACTCCTTGGGGTCGTTGATGGGGTACCAGAGTCACACAACGAAGGCGCTCTTCTCCCGCACAGGAATCTCCTCGCTTCTTCCCGAAGACACGAGAGCATCAATGGAGATTGTCAAGATTTGCGCATGTAGGAGCGTGGATGCTCCTTATGCGTAGGAAAATATTCCCACGTGGGCTATGTGCCACTCAAATCAAGAGGGGCATTCCGGTGGTCGGCAACCCTATGTGGTTGGCGCAGGAGGCCGGCTACCTTGTTGATGGTGGCCTACGGTGGTGTTGTTGGAAGAAGAGAAAGGGAGTGGAGTAGAAGAATAGGAAATATTATTATTGGCTCAAAAGATTACAAAGAGGGAAGGCTCTCTTTTATAGAGAATACATATGCCTATTCTTGGAAACCAAAGATCTTATCCCATAAGGAAAGATTTTATCTCTTATAATTAAATCAAATCACAATTACTTTTTCTAAAACACATTTACTAAAAATAGAAAACTTGACTCTTAAGCAAAGGACTTCAACTTGGGTTTTAGAACCCCATGACCGACTACCCTATTGGGCTCTTTAGACGTTGCCATGTGGACTATCCACGTGACCTGCTGACTGCCACGTGGACAGTCCATGTGGCTCTTTATTCCACGTTCCAATGCTCCCCCTCAAGTCGAAGGCCGGGAGGCCGACGACTTGGTCTTCAACTTGTGAAGCTAGACGCCCCACCACTCTTCTTCAAGAGCCATGCTCTAGGTCTTCTTCTTTGACATGTCGACGGTGAAGACTTTTGCGACCTCCGAAGTCGTTGCCTCTGTGGCAACCTAAGTAGTCGTCACTATGGCGACCGTCATCTTGTCTTAAAGCTTGTAACTTTTCGAGGTTTTCATGAGTTAGGGAGTCCACTCGTAAGGTGCTAGTAGCCCCACGTGATGGTCTCCCAAACTTCTCCCAACACTTGTTTTACAGATGGTTGTTGTGTCCGCAATGCTAGCACTTTGGATAGACGTGGAAAGACTCACATCCTCATCCTCGTCCATGCCCCACACTTGCTTCTGGAATAGCAAGTGTGGAGTTCTCGCCTTTCACCGAGTCTTCATCCTCGACGATCTCCATCTTGATAAGACAGCAGAAGATGGTCTCAAGATCCATCCTCCCATCAGAAGCCAGAATCTGATCTCGAGCAACTCGATAACGGGGATGCAACCCTAATAGAAACTTGGCAGATTGCCAAACAGCCCGAGTCTCCCCCTGCTTGTCACAACACAGTGGCTCATGGATCTCCAACTCCTTAAACAATACCTCCATCTTCTCATAATATTTTTTCAATGAGAGATCGCCTTGACTCACTGTCCAAATGCAAGTATAGAGGTTAGTACTACGTGCATTGTTTAAGGTTCGAGCGTACATTTTTTCATGGGCCATCCAAATCTCCTATGCGCTCTTTTTGCAGAGCATGTTTGAGGCGATGGATGGGTCCATCGAGTTCACGAGTCAATTCATGACAACATAATTCTCATTTTCAAACTTCTTGTCGCCCTTCAACTATGGTGGCTCCTCAAGGAGAACGCTAAACTTCTCCTGGCCTCCAACAAATATGTTTAAGGCACGAGCCTACAAATCATAGTTGGACGTACCGCTAAGCTTGATAGTTGCCCCCGAGACAACCACCTTGCTTTCTCATAGACCAAGCGTGGCATCTCCAACTATCGTGGTTGACTTTGCCATCTTCTCTAGTCTTCCTTCTCTACATAAAGCGTTAGATTTGTCGAGGACTATGTGGATGTGAATATCACCGTGTAGTCAAATATCTCACACGCACAGGAGCCTAAATCGAAGGCACAGATACCATGTCAAGATTTACGCAAGAAGGAGCATGGAGGCTCCTTGTGCGTGGGAAAATATTCCCACATGGGCTATGTGGCATGCAAATCAAGAGGGGCAGTTCAGTGATCGGCAACCCTATGTGGTTGGCATAAGAGGCCAGCTACCTTGTTAATGGTGGCCAACAGTGGTGTTGTTGGAAGAAGAGAGAGGGAGTGGAGTAGAAGAATAAGAAATATTATTATTGACCCAAAAGATTATAAAGAGGGAAGGCTCTCTTTTATAGAGAGTACATATCCCTATTCTTGAAAACCAAAGATCTTATCCCATAAGGAAAGATCTTATCTCTTCTAATTAAGTCAAATCACAATTACTTTTCCTAAAACACATTTACTAAAAATAGAAAGCTTAACTCTTAAGTAAAAGACTCCAACTTGGATTCTAGAACCCCATGTCGGACTACCCTATTGGTCTCTCTGGATGCTACCACGTGGATAGTCCACGTGGCTCTTTATTCCACATTCCAACAAAGATGGAGAGGAGGAGGTGCCCTCTTCTTTTAAAGGAGGATGGCCGATGGGATTTCTAGTGAGAGACTTAAGAGATTAGCCTCATGTTGTTCGCCTTGATCTCTATTTTTAGTGAAGCAAAACCTCGAATCCTAATAGAACCCTTAAAATTTTACCAAAATGCCCTTCTCTAGAGCACTTTTGAACAAGAGAAAATCAAGCACATATATATTTACAAAAATGTCATTGGTGTTTCTCCAAGCACTACTAATTCATATTTCAACTAATTGAAATATATAACTTAATTTATCCTTATGGTTGCATTGCCGGTTGTTAGATTTGATTTTAACCAATTCTTTATTCTCCAATTGAGATACTTATATTAATAAATTATTGTGAACATTATTCCATAATTCTCCCATTACAAGTAATCTCTAATTTATCAATAAGCTCCAAACATAATGGAAATCACTAAGTGCTTATCACATCGCCTTAGTGAAGCATGATGGTTACTGGATTATCAAGGCATTAGCCAACTCCTAAAATATACCATTTATCCCCTATCTCCTACACATACAAAGACACATATGATTAGTTTAAGGGTTAGGATCCAATCACAATGTTGTCCCTCTTAAAACTACTCTATGTATATTATCATTATGCTTTGAATGGAAGACATATTGAATAACTTTTACCTTATTGTTGCCAAGGTCTTGGTGAATAGACTTAGGAGCCTTCTTGGAGACTTGATATCCAATGTTCAGTCAGCCTTTGTTCTAGGAATAGGAATCTTAAACGGTTTTGTCGTTGTTATGGAGGCACTGGCTGCTTGGAAGAGGGAGAAAAAACAAGCATTTCTGTGGAAGGTGGACTTCAGTAAGGCATACGACTCAATGTAGTGGGATTTCCTATGGGTTTCCTTGTTGAGGAGGGGTTTTCCCAGAATATGGATTGAATGGATGAAGAGGTGTGTAATGACAACTTCCTTCTTGATTTTGATTAATGGGAACCCGGTAGGAGGGTGGGTGCAGCCTAGGAGGGGGTCAGGCAAAGATGTCCTCTTGCACCCATGTTGTTTATACTTGCGGCAGATGCCTTGGCAAGGCCAACTCACAGGACCTGTGATAGGGGTTTGATTAGAGGCTTTTGGGCTGGGGAGGACAGAGAGACGACGATTCTTCAGTATGCTGATGACACCATGTTCCTAATTGAAGGAGTGGGTAGTGAGGCTAGGAGGATGAGGATCATACTGGGACTCTTTGGCACTGCATCAGGATTGCAGATTAATTACCAGAAGTCATCTTTTATTCCGATGAACATGATAGCGAAGGAGGTGGAGCTGGTGGGTGGTGCATTAGGGACAGAGGTCGGTTCCCTACCGCTGATGTATCTAGGCCTCCCCCTTTCAGATTGGCACCTTAAGTTGCATGATTGGCTTCCTATGTTAAAGAGGATGGAAAAGAAACTGGCAGGGTGGTCATCTAGGTTGCTGTCTAGAGGAGGGAGACTAACTCTTGCGAAGGCAATCCTAGCTTCCATACTGTCGTATTTCCTCTCAGGTTTTAGGATTCCATGACAAGTTGAGAAGAAAATCTCTGCATTGATGAAGGATTTTTTCTGGTCAAATGTGGGGGCAGCAGGAAAGGGGGCAAGACTAGTGGCTTGGCAGCAGGTTTGTAGGCCGATGTAGGAGGGGGGCCTAGGGGTTAGAGATGTGGACAAGGTGAATATCAGTCTCCTTGCAAAATGGATTGCCAAGTTGGTGGGCCAGGAAGGGGAGTTGTTTGGTGACGTCATGCGAAGTTGCTACAGGCCTTTCCTCTCTTGGGGGCCCCTGAAGTCTCCTTCTCCTAGGGCCTCTTTCTTCCTTAGGGGATTGGTGGAGGTGATGGGGTGGTGGACTCGTCGACCATGGTGGGGGACAATTGGAACGGGGTTTGGTGCTCGACCTTTAGAGGAGGCCTTTCCGACTAAGGGTGTGAGGACTTCCAGCAGCTGCTATAGGAGCTGGAAGGTTGGGAACCGAAGGAGGGTAGTAACTCGTACTCATGGGAAGAGGAAGAGTTCTCTATGGCAAAGGTCTTTCACAGGTTGGGTTACGGCGTGGTTAACCCGAACGTTGACTTCTTGAGGGATTGCCGACTAATATGGGCAGCAGAGTGCCCGCTGAAGGTGAAGATCTTCGCTTGGCTGGTAAGGAGGGGGAGGATAATGACGAAGTGATGGAGGGCGAGATGGGCCCAGATGGATGATCTGAGTTGCCCCCTTTGTGACGGAGCATAGGAAGACATCCAACATCTTTTCTTTCAATGTTCGTTTGTGAGGCAGGTGTGGCAAAAGATGGGGATCGATTGGATTGCCCATCGAGACACGGCTAGCTTCTAGTCTTCCTTCCGCAAAGGAAACGCCTCAAAGAAGGATAGAGCTAGGATCCTAGCAGTTTTGTGGGGTGTTTAGTTGGGAAGAAATGATGTATGTTTTAGGGGGGAGAGACCCTATGTAGAGAATTTTGTCTCATCCATTTCTTTCCGGGTGGAGTTATGGGGATCCTGTTTGTAATACTATTGTAATTTTTTTATGAAATGAAATGATTGTGGATGGTTATCGCTTAGATAACTACCCTTTGATTTTTCAAAAAAAATATTGAATAACTTTTCCAAGTTTATTCAATTCATTCTTGTTTTAGTTTACCTATCAAGATGATCCCAAGGGAATTGCACCTCTAGTTATAATGATTGAGCTCAAACTCCATTCCAACTATTAGAGCTATATGCATCCCATCTTGAGAAGACACCTACATCCTATATTGAATCATGTAGACCAGATTTTTGACATATTGGCCTCATATTCTGCAAAATCTCAATCATTTGGCTATCCATCTACATGTCTTGGATACATACATAAGCTTTTATCTTAGGTATAAGGATATGTGGCTCTTTCTTTAAGAACTATTTTCTTTTGGAAAGGTTCTTTAAGGATAGTATTCGAAAGAGGACTTCTAAGATCTTGGTTCTGTAAATCAACTCTTTGATCATGCCTACATGACCATTATGAAATCTCCATTCCCTAAGGTCTCTTCCCATCAGAAATTCAATCAATAGACAATCTCTTATGTATAACCTACAAGATTGTTATCTCTTCTGTGAATGGAAACCATGATTATGAAAATGAGTTAATGAAAGTGATCATATATAGATATAAATCTTGTCCATTATCCAAAACTGTTCCAGGTAGTTGATCCACTATCCTCACTTATTCTAGCCTTTGTGCGAGCAATCCTAAAAGTATAATTGAGACCAAAATAACACACTTATGTATCAATATTTATTTATTGCAATAAATAGATGGGATACATCTAATTTATGCATTTACTACATAATCAAATAGCTTGCCAAGGACACATAACTCCAACACAATATGTGATAAAAAGTTACTTGTAGATTTTCGTGTCAATTGAATGCGTCACTATTTATTTGATAAAAACAAAGAGTTGAGAATGTAAACCATGGAAAGATCTTTTTTTGAGAAGAAAAGGGATGATCATGTAAGGGTAGATTATCTCATAAGTTAATCAAAGAGGGGTTGCAAAAAAGCTAATTACAAATTAAACCAAAAATCCTTGAAAAAGAAATATCAATGCAAATATTATCAGTGCAGGGTTTCCCCTTTAAAGGTGACACCATTATAGTGGAGCCACAATGCCTAAAGAACTGTAAACGGAGTAGCCCAACCTGTTCACGTACGAAAATCGCTGCTTGCAAAAGGTCCACAAAAATCCTCCCAAGAAGTAATAGCTGGCCACTGGCAATCAGTCCTAGTCCACACCTTAAGAGTGAACATACAAGAGAAAAACAAATGGTTACAATCCTCATGTCCATCCCAAAAAAAGAACAAGTAGTATCTGACTCCAAAGCTATTTTCATCCTATACTCCTTCGTCGTTGGCGTAGCAACCAAGCCAAAAACCTGACTTTCAAGGCATCTTGGTCTTCCAAATGAGTCTACAATCTCTAGAACAAGCATGGTCAGCTTGGTGCATCTGTGAAGACAACCACTTATATATGGTTTTGATTGAAAGATCACCACCTTTCTAAATCCATTTAACCAAACTACCTTCTCTCAGCCTAAAGGAAGAGATAATACCATGCATCCTCAGAAACTCATCCACCCTTTGTTCAGAGAGGTTTCTCTTGTACAATGGGGCCTAAGTGCTACCATGAGAGTCCCAACAAGCAGCAACAAGGATGTGTAGATCCTCAGCCAAGCCTGAGAGGACAGGGAAAAACTGTCAAAACACCTTTGTTGGACCAATTATCGAGCCAAATGGCAAAATCCGTTCCATTCCCCAGCTCTGAACAGAAATAGGACAACATGTGTGGCATAACATGTAGCAAGCCCTTCCAAAAAGCCAAATCACCCTGTCTAGGCTGCATTCTTTCTTCCCAATTCAACTTCCTGCCATAACAAGCTTCCAGTACCAAAGAAACAAGGCTACCATCAGCCCCCATAACCTAGGACAACCCATTTGGACAGCAAAGTCTAATTCATTATTTTCGAATCTAAAACTCCAAGCCTTCCTTCAGATTTAGCCATGCAAACCTCATTCCGAGAAACTAAAGCAACTCCTTTACTCTTCCTCCCTACTCCTTTCCAAAGGAACTGGCGCCTCAAAACATTTGATTTATCAATCACCTTTTAAGGTAGGAGGAATGTATGGAGGTGGAAAATAGGTAAAGAAGAAAGAATAAAGCACAAAAAAGCAAGTCTTCCTCCCCTTGAAAGTAACTTGGACTTCCATCCTTCTAGTCTACCCTTCATCTTCTGAACCAAAAGATTCAATCAAACACTTGCAATGGATGATCATAAAAAGGAAGTCCAAAATACTTCAATGGCAACTTCAACATTAGGGTCTCAAGCAAGGTCACACATCTCCACAAGCAAGGTGACGTTGAAATCCCTTCCAATCAACCAAGGGAAGTTGTGGAACTTTTTTGCTACCTACGTCAAATGTTCCCATAACCGCAGGCGCACCATATCATCCATGGGCCATATACCATAGAGATAACCACTGCAACATTGTCTCGACATCTCATCACTTTCACCATCACCACGTGTGATCCCACCAAAGAGTCCAACACGAAAACATTTGTATTCCACACCACAATAATACCCCATGATCTTCCAATGGAATTGTGTGCACCAAACCCATCCAAGAGCCTACCTCCAATCTCCTTCCACAACTACTGATTGCACTGATTCAACTTTGTCTCCTAAAGTTAAACCATTGAAGGTCCCCACACCTGTAGATATCCACTGAGCGCTGCCCCCTTGGAGGGTTCATTCAAGCCCCTTACATTCAAAGAGAGTATCCTCGTCATTGGGTAGCATGAGCTCCACCCCCACTAGTGTGCTTAAAGCTCGCTACATCTGCAACCACCGCCTTCTCCTTTCACCTAAAATGATCCTCCCTTGCCACTTCAACCTCATTACAATCACTGTCCACATGTGTTGCTCCAGCATCTTCCTCAATGGCTTACACCCCTTGCACAAAAGGGCACCAAAGATGAGAACTAATCCTCACCAAAGACTCCTTCCTCACACCCCTTCAAAAACTCCACTTCGGCCTATAGAAGTTCCTTGTTCTTTACTGTCGTGGTGGCTTCCATCTCGAGAGCCTTAATTGTGCTCCCAACTCCAGCTACGTCGTCACGTCATTAGGTGGCGAGGTCCTCGCCAGCAAGTGAAGTTGTAGAACGCTCCCTTAAGGCCTTTACGAAAAAGATGTGCCTCCATCGATAGGCATGGAATTTGCATTTCGCAAGCTTCCCGAATAGGGGAACACAAGCGAAAGAATGGGGAGTGGAGAAAAGAAGGGCTCTGAGAAGCACATACCGGGTCTAGACTCATTTTTTAATCTAGACCCCACACCCCCCACAAGCTCCAATACAACTTCTTTTAAAATGTTGTCCACCTCAGCATTGGAAAGATTTCCATTTCAGCCCCCACCTCCTCAATCAATGGCCTCATCTGTGCCATTAAAGTTGTACGGCACCTCAACTGCCTCCATAGCTGGCACCACATGTGCCTCCTCCTCCATGATCCTCGGGGGCGCATAACACAAGGTGCCCTAACCATGCCACTTTCGAAGATCTTGCCGTGACGCTTGACCTGCAACATCTGTCGCACTAACCCTACACCGACGACGCTGCTTGCCATCTCCATCACCTCCATCGCTCCACTGATCAGCTTCACCACCTCTCCCCTTCCAAACACCACCTGAGCATAGGTTTCCACCCTAATTCTCACCACCCAAGAGGCACCTCCATGGCCAAGCACTTTTACTTGACTTGGGCTAAGCACTTTGCATGATTGACTTTGATTTATTTGGCCAAAACTGATAGGTCTTTATTCTTCTCAATTAAGATAAAATTTGGAAGCCATGAACTACCTAAAAAGGTAAGAAATGAGAACCAAGAGTTGTGTAGAACTAGGTACTACACCATACAAGTGATGGTGGAAGCCACTTCCAAACCTTCTTCTAGCCAACTTTAGAGTCTCACATCACTTAATGATTGACAAACAAATTATGGTATGATGTATGAACCATAAAGAAATGACTTTAAGTAGAAAAGGTTGTAACACACCAAAATTGTCCCATATCAAAACTCATAAAAATAAGGATTATGTTCTAAGGGTTGGGGATCATTGCATTCTTGAGGGTTTAGAATTTTGGGATTGTTAGGATCCATTGACCCAAGCCCAATAAGTTGTTAGGTCATTTTCTCTTGATGATGCTTGGGTTCTCCAACCTTGTGTAAAAGATCCCCCCAACTATTGGAGAACAGGCCCTCCAGTAACACCTCATGAGAGCCCTCAATCCTGGAAATCAAACCAGAGGAAGATATTGCGAGAGTAATTAACTGCAAAATGTGTAGCACAAGAGCAAGCTGGCATCCCTTCTTAACTCTCTTGTGAGATTCGATGGACCTCTGGCTTCTTCTTGACAAGAACAAGAAATTAAACTTTCTTGATTAGACTTTAAGTTCTCTGTTTCCACCATCTCAATCACACCCATATAGTGCTTTTATCTAATAGAAAGACCCCCAAAATTTCATAAGCTAAGGTGCTCTTAGCCACTCAAGCACTATTAGAAAATTGCTATAGAGAGATGGAAACCCACACTAGTGGTTATCTTTCCAAAGCAAGTGAATTTCCACAAAGATAGACATCCTGACTCCTGAGAAAAGTCTACCACATTAAAATTGTGCATATCAGCCATTCAACCGACCAATGTTAATGTTTAGGCCCAATGGATGCTGCAGCACTCTCGTAATTCAGGAAAAAAAGCGGGATTGTAAAGCATGGTAGCATGATTGCCATCTCCCACCATATGACAAAGCAAGTTGCTTCTGAAAATGCACACTGGAGAGTGTATATGATAGAAAGTATTGACAGAATTTATTTTATTTTATTTTCATTTCTTTGCCCATGTATCATTTATCTCATTGCTGAAATTTTGCATCTTTTACAGTTTGGAGGAGAGTGGGGTAGATCTAAACAGTATGCCTGCAGAACCATCTGTCACCTGCTTAACATTAGCTCAATGCTGTTTCCATCAGCTATAAACTCCACCAAGGCATTTCCATCTGTTAATCTCAGTAAAGGTCTAGCCACACATTTCAAGCACCATTGGCAGTGTAACTAGTGAATAATGTTAGTCAATTACCTATACATACTCAGTACCAGGCAAGCTTTTCTTTGTTTCTGCTTTTTCTTGACAACCACAGGTTAGGGGACCCTACTTGCAGTGGCAATCTGGAACCCCTCCATTCACAACTTATCCACCCAATCACTTTTCAAAACTTATCCACCCAGTCACCTTCATAATCTCATTGGTTCCCATCCTCTTTGTAGCGCTACCGACCCTCTGTGCATGTTCATCCAGACTATGACATATCTTCAAATGAGCCATTTTCCCTACACCTTATCCAAGTTCTTGACATTGTTATCTGTATTGCACTCTCCTCTTTTGTTCGCTATCTCATACTGGTGCACCAATCATCACTTCGTTGTCATAATAATACAACCGTTTGTTCCATGAGATCCCTTTGTTTACTGGCTGTGTAATGTGAATTCTGGATCTTCTTTGAATGATAAAAGGACAACCACGTGAGATTAATGAAAGTTGGAAGGTTGAATTCATGGCATCTAATATCTTGAATTGAAATTGTTAAGTAAAGGAATTGATGGGGATTATATGCTGGTAATATTATCAGAGTATTTCTTTCAGCATACTTTGACATAATTTTAGTTGAGTTACTTGAGTACAGAACTTCGTGGATAAGTACACATTCTCATACTTTTTTTTAAGAGAAATAACATTTTATTTTTATTTAATGAATCAGTTGATTGATTATAGGCAGTGACCTGGAGCCTATCGGTATGAACTGCTTGCCACTTCAACCTCATCAAACAACTTTCTAGGTAGTCCATAGATTCCTCCAATAATGCAACCATGTAATCAAAGTCCCTTTCTCAAACATCTCCTCCCTTCCCAACGGCAGAATTTTAAGTTGGGGAATACAACACCTCAGCACTTGTTCCTACAAGTTCTAGAGATATGGGTAAAACAAATAAGTTGCAATAAAACTACTTACTACATCAGAAATGTAGGTGAATCTGGTGTGAGGGAGGGAAATGAAGCTCTTCTAGAGGAGTGCCAGAAATTATATTGTAATTATTGTAATACAATAGAACGGTACAATAAGACAGAGGAAATTAAGGTTATGAGTGCTTTTGTACTTTTTGAATAAGATCATGGATATACCTAGGTACTCAGTGTATCTTTTTCTTCAAATATTTTCCTTTTTTTGAGAATTATAATAAAAAATGCTATGACAAAATTATGCTCTTTGCAAAAATGGCTAGCATATTTATGCATTTAGAAACAAGTGCACCATAACTGAAGCCAGAAGAGGAAGCAAACCTACATTTTCTCCGAGTCATATCCATCACAGTGTCAGCAGGCTGCTTCATGCCACTGCAACCGATGAATGACTCAGCTGTTTCCTTGAAGCAGTTATGTACAAGATACGAGAGCACAATATTATGGATGTCACTCTCATCGATGGTCTGCAAAAAGCAAAGCAGAGTTCTAAAATTCACATTCAGCAATAGTTTAAGGATGATCATGGTGATAAAAAGCCGAAGAAACTAAACGGGGTTCACACAATACAAAACACCATGAAGTGGTGGCTTGAATGCATGTATTAGTGCATGCAAGTGGACGTAAAGGAAATCTCTTGCAACTGCTTCTAAAGGAGAAGAAAAAAAAAACATATAAAGGCATCCCTCGCTCTGCTAGTGAGCCGTGCAAATCCAATTAACATTTTTAAGCTTGATGATGATGACAACATACAAGAATAAAGGGTGCATAATCCTAAGTGACTGGAAGAAAGACATCAACAATTCTTCGTGAATAAGTTACCATCAGATAACCATAACATAGAGAGACAGACAGACAACCTTACATCCAGGAATAAGTGTGATGGTTAACCACCAATCCTTTTGTCATGATGAAACCTAGATATACCTAGTAGAAACGCATTCAGTTTGATGGATTTACTGTTATTATCATTATTATTATTGGTATGAAGAAGGAAAGCGCAAGTGAGGTGCTGTAGCTACCAAAAATACTACAAGTATTCGTAATAGATGGAAGGTCCGACTCCCTTTTTGCTTGCAGTCCCCCACCTCCCAAAAAAACAGAGAGACAAGGGCGTCAGGCGTACAAAAATACAATAATGTTTCTTCTCAATCGTTAGGTAAACAACACCACGCCAATGTGGAAAGAAGAAGAAGAAGATCATGATGACACGACGTCCAAAAGAGAAAGAGAGAGAGAAAGGAAGCAAAGGCCGACAGAGGAAAAGCATGGCACAAGGAGGGAATTGGGGGATGGATGATAAAAGATATTATATATATATATATATATATATATATATATATATATATATATATATATATATATATATATATATATATATATATATATATATATAAGTAAATATATATATAAACTCACAATGTGCTCGTATTGACGAGGATCAGGATCCATCATCGACTAGGATTCTCCGAGCCGAGTCGACCTAATTAAGCTAAGATTCCCTTCCCTGATGAGTTAAATATGAGATGAGATGAGAGGCTTCGAACGAATTTGGAATGGACCTCCTCCTCCTCCTCTTTCTTCTTTTCTTTTTAGGTAATAAATCCGCCTCTCACTCCACTCCCTTTCAACCAAACTGATCGAGCAACTGCAAAGAAAAGACGCACACAGACGCACAGAGACAGATAGAGGGAGGGAGAGAAGGGGCGAACTCGAGAAGGCAACGGAGAGACAGACAAGATCGAAAAGAACTCCAACGAGGAGGAGGGCCTTGCCGCCGCAATCGGATCCAGTTGACGGGCCATTCGGATAGGGTTAATTTTCTCAAGTCACTGACGAGATCCGAATTCGGCCCATCTTGTGTAGCTCCATCCCTTCCTTCCTGGACCCAACAACAACGGCATACAATAATAAGCCCATCCCTTTCCTTTTTAATTCTTCTCGTTAACCAGCATTAATCCTCTCCTATCCCCTTCAATATGGATGCTTGCAAGTTAATCTCTCTTTATTTCAGTGATCCGCGTTTCTTGTCCTCTTGTAAGCTATCTATGTTACTTTTCCATCTTTGGCTAATCGACGTTGATGCCTCCAAAGTATAGAATTGTTCCTATATAATGCCAGATTAATTTATGACATCAGGCTATACCACTGATATGTAGGGTTTAAACGTATATAATATGCCTTTTCTTTTATTAGGCCTTGCGTTGATCTACTCCATACAACTTAATTTCCATGGGTAGAAGTTCATGATAAGCATGGAAAATAAATTGCACAATCAATTTGATTTAAATAAAAAATTCCTTTATTAATTTGACAATTAGGTCCTCCCTTCAATGTCCGCTTATATATTTGCTTTTTATAGGTTACTATCTAAACAATATTAACTATATATGTAGACGGCCATGCAGAGAGATGATGATTATACATATTTAATTATATTTTGGCTTGTAGTCCTGCATTTTTAATTCCTACCGGTCTCTACTGCTACGGGTCATCCCCGCTGGTTAGTTTTCTACATCTGCTCGAGTCCTTCTGTTTGTCTGCTGCCGCTGGTTGTTTTCATGCATGTTGGTATTGGCTGGAACTAGTTGCTACACTTTGCCTGTCTTTCCCTGTTGGTTGGTTAGTTTTTGGTGTTAGTTTTTGTAACGACCCGAAAATTTTTGGATAAATTTTAAGCCACTTAAGTAGGATGTTTAATGAGTTAAAAGGCCCTTAAAAGCCATGTTTTTCCCTCTTGTTTACATTTTGTGTTGGTGAGGGGCTTTTTGCAAGAAAAGATAGTTGAGGGACTTCTTGCTCCTCAAGTAAGAAATAGAGGGGGGCATGAGCCAAATAACCCTTTTGATATTTAAGCTTTGGCTTTCTTAGAAAGCCAACGATCATTCTCTTGGCTTGATCATTTTTGGCAAGAGGAGAGGAGAGAGCCCCCCATCGTTCTCCCTTGGTGGTTGTTCCAGTTGCTGCCAGTGCCTTGCTGCTGGTGCTACTGGCGTGGGAGGAGAAGGCATAGTGTAGGAGTAGCTGCTACACTTGTTCTTGCAGTGTGGTGGCTGCTGTTGCATTTTGAGCAGATCGGGGAGAAGTAGAAAACAGGAGCTGCAGCCCAAAAGCTTGAGGTAGGAATGCTAACTCTTTGTCCTATGAGTACCTCCTTAGATTTTTGGTTAATCGTAGCCAGGTATGTAATGGATTACATACCTAGGGTTGGTAAACAAAAAGGGGTTGGAAGCATGCTAAAAGAATTAGCCACCTTATCGTGTTGTTTGCGAGGGTTCACCGGGTTCTAAGCATGTGTTTTATACCTAATATTTGTGGGATAATGGACTCTACATCAGGAAACTGTGGGTTGTGATGTGGGGTTAAAAATCGTGCTGGACTAGGGCCTGGAACCATCCATTACTGATACTGATGATCAGTACTGGTATTAGATGGCTCCGAAGGTCCCCTTAATGCATTCATTAGGGGAAACAGAACTAATCCAGTATCGGTACAAGCCTAAGTGGGGGCCTTAAACAGAACTGGTCCAGTACCGGTACTAAGTGGGGGCCTGAATGGTTATGATCCGGCTATAGTCGGGTGTTTGTGATGCTGGATCGGGTTTTAAGAGTGTCACGTTGTAGTACAGCCGAAAAAGCGTTCAAAACAAATACAATTTTATTACTCGAATTTTAAAGTCCAAGGTCGAACACAGGAAGCAAAATGGGGTTTAGAAATCAAGATCACAACTTAGAATTTAAAAGAATATGCAATAATATCAATGTCACAGAGCAAAAAGATAAAAGTAAATATAGAGCACAAAGTGCTAAAGAACTAAATGTATGTAAATTAAACTCAAAATTAGACGTTTGATTTGTGAATCAGACGTCTTAAAATGCTGATGCTACAGTGCTGGCTTTTTCTTTCTTCTGCTTCTTCTTTCTGATTTTTCCTTTGCGAGTTCTTCTTCCTTCCTTCTTCTAATTTTGGCCTCTCCTGCCTTAGCCTTTTCTTGAGCTTCCTCTGCCTTCTTCTCTTCCTTTGGCTTTTCTCTTCTTCTTTTTCTCTCTCTACCGGCTGCCTTCTTCTTTGGCTTTGCCTTGCTGCCTTCTCTTCTTCTTCTTCCTTAGCCTCTCTGCACCCTTGTCCTTCCTTCAGCTTCCTTAGCTTCTCTTCAGCCCTTAGCCTTCTCCTTCTTCTTCCTCTTCGGCCTGCAGAGCAAAACCTACCCCCTACCCATGCGAACTCTCTTCTCTCTTTTCTCTCTTAGGTTCTACTCTCCCAGAGCCATGCTTCTCGGGTAATCGAGTCGGGGATGCACCCGAGACCAGGCCCACTAGCGTGCGATGGTGGGTGAGGTGTGCTAGTCAGGTCAGGTCAACCAGGTCAGCGGGGCATGGTCGCAAACGAAGCGGTCGGGTCAGGTGAGAGAGGGACCTCACCCCGTGAGTTGGAGGCGATAAGCCTCTGACAGGAAATCAACTTATGCGGGTGCGGTGCTTCTTCCAGTTCCAAGGTGGGACTATCTTCCCACCTACCTCGTGCGTGCCTATGATAGAGAAGCTCTCTTTGATTGCAGCAATAGCTACGGCTCTTGGCTTCAATTGGATGCCTGGAGTTGTTCGCGAAGACTTTTCGCGTAGCCTGGGACACGAGCCTGGGGCTGTCACGGCCTGGAGATCGCTTCAAGCAAGCTTCAAGCCCAGCTTCAATGGCGGAGAGCTCCTGGACCTGAAATCACTACAACGGCCTCGCGGCCATGTTAAAATGCTCAGGGAGCTTCGCCAAGGCACGATGAGTGTGCAAGGGTGGTTGGCGTGTCGTGGGAATGCTTGAATGAGCGTACCTAGGGCACACTGTGACTGTGTAAGTGGGTGTGTTCGGGGGTGTGTTTGAGCGATCAATAGAGTGAATGGAGTGGGGGGTTGTGATCAGGGCATTGAGGTGGAGCTTATGGACCAGTCGGCGAGGAGGGAGGTGGTCTGTGGAAGTGGAGCAAACTCACCGGAGTTGGTGGCCAGAGGTGAATGGGGTGATGGTGGTGGAGTGCGGTAGTAGTCGATTGAGGGAAATAAAGAGGGGGAAGGAATGTAGAGGGTGAGAGGAACTTATCTAGGAGGTGAAGAGACGAAAGGGAGATGGAGATGGCGTCTAGCGCATATTGCCGACGCCGGAGACGAAGGTGCTCAGAGAGGATGATCAGCGAGGACGAAGGGGAGACAGGAGCGTCGGCAGGTGTTGCGCGATGTGGACGAACGTGAGGAAGAGGAACCTGCCACCGATATTGTGGCTAGGCGACGAGGGAGAGTAGGAGAGGTCGCCGGAGCTTGATGAGCGAGTCGGCCGAAAGAGGAGAGATGAATTTGAGGGGATTCTCTGGCTGATTTCAAGCATAGGAGATGCGGTTGAATCAGGGGCTGCTTAAGTAGGTCTCTGGAAGGGGTTTTGTGCTTGGAAGCCAAGCTTCCAAGCAAGGTAGGCTTGCCGGCGATGGCAACTCGAAAGTGACCCAAATCTCTCATTCGTTCGCATGAGAGATTGGGTACCAAGTAGGGCCTCAAATTGGGTTCACATTGGAGGAAATTTCTCAGAGAATCTCCCTTCCAATTTTGAAGGGGATTCTCTGAGAAATCAGGGAGAAATCACCTTCTCAAGTTCGTCGGAGTAGGATTCCTCCGCTATAATGGCGGAGGGAGGTAATTGCAAAGAACAACGAAGATGCTAGGGGGTTAAATGTAAGGGTTTTTGAAAGATAGGGGTAGAAATGTAATCAGGCTGAACCTATTTGCAAAGTAGGTCAAGATGAGTTCCCCTTGGGTCCAAATTTTGGTACAAATCTAATTGGACCTAAGGAATCCAATGGTGAGGTTGGATTTTGGGTTTGACCACATTTGACGGGGTAATTTAAGCAAAAACCTAATTTAGGGCAAATGTTTGTCTGAGACTCCATTCTAGGTCAAAATGGGTTCCAATGGATAAATTGAAAGTTCTAAACCCTAGAGAATATTTTTCTATGCTTTTTAGAGGGTTTAGGTGAATTTTATTCTAACCATAACCTTGTTTAATCAAGCAGGTCTGTTTTAGGGTTACAATAAGTCATTTAATTCCCAGAGCTCACACGAACCCTTTTCTGTCTAATCCAACCCACTTATTATCTTATTAAGACCATTTGACCTATGTTTAGCTCTTGAGAAAACCTGTTGTTATACTGCAATGGTAAAATTACAATTTTACCCCTTATTTCTTGCTTTTATCTCAGAATGGTTATTCAGTGAATGAGGACTTCCAGTTGGTCATGTAGGAGCTTTTATTCTCTTCATTAGGTCAAAATGAGCTAGTTAGGGCTCATGATAGTGTTCCCATCATACCCCTATGCCTAACTTTTGCTAGTCCCTTAGAAAAATTTTAAGGTTTTAACTTTGATTCTAGACCATAAGTTCCTTGATGTTCAAAAACTATGATGTGTGCTTTTTTTCTGTAGATTAGGTTAGAATGCCAATAGTACGCCTAGAGGTACTCAAGTATCAACCAAGATTCGGACCTGACCAGCTCTAACCTCAGTTCGCCGCGAAGGTTTTTAAGGCCCACAAGAACTATCCTAAGGTTCGTTGAACTCTGCAGTTAAAACACCCGTGATTGTAACATATTTTAGCCTTGGTTTAGTTTGCAGTGCATTTTACTAAGAGAGAGACAAAGGAATTTTCTTTGTTTGGAGAGTTTTCTCTCTCTTTTCTTTTTATTTCTAGCTTCGAATTAGCTTCTCAACACGGTCTGTATCGGATTCCTAGTCCCCATCATTAATCATCGAAGGGTCCCTGGCAATCAATGCTTCGTGATAGCACCGTAATCGAGTGCTACAACGAAATCATATTTTTAAAAGGATATTCGTTGCAGTATATTTGAAAACGTCGTATCAACGATTATCAATTTTTATTACTCGAAATTCAAAAATATCCCGAGGCCGAACTCAGGGAGTAAATTGGTATTTTAGAAGTAGAAAATCACAATTCTCAAAATGTAATATTTAACAAAGATGTAAGCGAATGTTTATGTATAAGAAAACTAAAGAAAATAGCAATGGGAGAGGAAATATTGATGGCTTCTCCCTTCTTCTCTTTCTTGCTTTTCTTTTCTCTTCTTGGTCGCACCCTTTTCCTTCTTTCTTTCTTTGTCTATCTTTTCTCAGATGTCTGATTCTGTGAATCAGACGACTTATCTTGCAGATTGCTACAATGAGTTTTCTCTTTTGTCTTCCTTATTCTTCTTCCTTTCCTTTTGTCTTCTTTTTCTACGGCTGCTTCTCTCTTTCTTCTCTTGGCTTTCCTCTTTTCTTCTCTGCTGCAGCTCCTTCCTCCTCTTTTCTTCTTTTGGCTTTCCTCTTTGGCTTCTTCTTCTTCTCCTCTTGAGCTGCTATGTCTCCTTCTTCTTCTTCCTTGCCTTAGGCTTTGGCTATGTCTTCAGCTTCTCCTTCCTTGGCCTCTACAGTTCTCTTCTTCTTCTTCGACTTCTTCCTTCAGCTGCTCTCTGCTACGCCTTCTCCTCATTAGCAGCACTTTCTTCTCCCTTAGCTGCTCCTACCTTCTCCTTCTTTCCCTGCATAGAGCGACGCAAAAGCTACCCCTACCCTCCCCGCGTCTCTCTCTCTCTATTTCACTTTCAGGACAGCTCTCCCAGAGCCTTTCTCGAGTAAATAGGTTGGGTATGCGTGCCCAGAACCCACCGGCGTTCAGTGGTGGGCGAGGAGTGCATGGGTAGTTGGGTTAGGCCAGGTCCGCGGAGGTGTGCGTGGCGGATGAGACCGGGTCAGGTGAGTGGGACCTCACCCTGTGGATTTGAGACGATAAGGCTATGGTACTTTTTCAATTTATATGTCACCTTCTGCTCATCAGCTTTCGAGGTGGGACTAAATGTCCCACCTTCGTCTCGCGAACGCCTACAGCAGGAGTCGCGTTCAACTGCCGAAGCTTCAAGGGTCCTCAAAGCCAATCACTGGCTGAATGTGTGTGGGTGACAAATCCACGTCGCCTGGAACCTGGGGCTTGGTGCAAATCGTTGGCTGAATGTGTTCGTATGCTTTCGTGCGGGTTTTAAAGAGAATATCACGTTGTAGTATAATCGACAAAACGTTCAAACAAATATAGAGAATTTTATTACTCGAAAAACTAAAGTCTCCGAGGTCGAACACATGGAGCAATCTCAGTACTTTCAAAACCAAAGAATACAACTTTTAAATGAACATAATTGATTCAAAAAGAGAGTTATAAAAAGCATTGCTAAAAGAGAACAAAATTGGACGTCTGATTTCTTTATCAGACGTCTTAAAAGGAGTTTTCTCTCTTTTACCTTCTTCTTTGTTGGCTCTTCTTCTTCTGATCCACAGGTCTTTGAACTTCTTTCTCTTTTCTTCCCTTTCCTGCGAAGACTTCTTCCTGCCTTTGCTTCCCTTCTGTCTTCTTCTTTCTTTTTGTCTTTTCTGCAGTCCTTGCTTCTCTCAGATTCTGCCTTGCTCAGCTTCCTTTCTTCAGAGTTCCTTCTTCTTTTGCTCCTGCTCTTCTATTTCTTCAGAGTTCTTCTTTTTGCTTTCCTTCGCCTCTTCCTTCTCTTCTTTTCTTCCCTTGCTGCAGCGGCTAAGTGTTCGCTTCTTCCTCTGCTCCTTCTTTCCTGCGCAAACCACAGCCAATGCAAAACCTACCCCTGTCCCTCTACCTAAACGTCTCTCTCTTTCTCTGCAATTCGCTCAAGGACGCTCTCCCAGAGCCACACGGGTAATCGGGTCGGATTCGCACCCGGGACCAGGCGCACCTACAGGTGGGTGATGCGCGAGGAGTGCGTAGGTTAGGGTCCGGTCGAATCCCGTCAGATCCGCGAGGTGAAACCGCGGACGAGGCTGGCGTGGGTCAGGTGAGGGACCTCACCCCTGTGCTTTCGGAGGCGGTAAGCATAAAACACAAAAACAATTTATACTATACCTGCGTTTTGCATTTCAACGATGTGGGACTATCTGGCCCGCCCCAATTTCGCGCGCGCCCCCAGAAGAGTCCTCATGCAATTGCCAAGGCTGGGAGCTTCGCAGCGTGCCTTGCAGGCCCTGATCGCTTCGCAACACCCGCGCGAGCCTGCTGTGCCTGGAGCCTGCAGCTGCTGCGCCTGGAGCTGCTGCACCTGGAGCTGCTTCGACCGTCAATGGCGACAGGAGCTGAAACCTGTCAAACACGAGCACGGCCTATTGGCCTAATCAGACTAGCTGGGCACCTTCGCCGTGGCACGGCGAAGATGGTGCACGGTGCTGCAGGCCGCAAGACGGCCTAGGCGTGCGTGCCTAGGTCAACCTGTGGCTAGAAGTGTGGGGTTGTTCGAGGGACTGTGGTGGAGGTGTAGAAGGATGATGGATGGGCGGAAGTTACTCCTGGTGGTGAGGCGGAGCTTACGAGAGGGTTGGCGAGCTGTGTGGAGGGGCGGAGTGGTGGGAGCGGCTCGCCGGAGGTCGGTCGGAGGCGAGGAAGGTGGAGGTGGTCAGGTACTGTCGGGGGGGCAATCAACTAAAGTAACAGGGGGAAAAGAGAGAGGAGAGGATGGAGAAGGTATCTGGAGTGGTTTGGGAGGAAGGGAGGTAGCGGAGTGGACGGCGCGTAACTGCCGTCGTCAGGGAAGAAGCACCCTGAGGGAGGAAGCGGCGACGAGGACCAGGTCAGGGGCACGCGCGCCTGGCACTACGCGACGCGGGAGGAAGAGGCGGAGTTGACTCTGCTGCTGGTATGGCAACAGAGCGACGAGAAGGAGGGGAGGAGGTCGCCGGAGCTTGCGGGTCTTTTGGCCGGAGATGGGAGAGAGGAAAGCTTGGGGGGAATCTCCGTCAAAACAAAGCTGAGGATCTGCGGCCGGGTCTGGGGAGCCATTTATAGGTGTTGGCCGAACCTTCTAGCGCGTGGAGATCGCGCAATCAACTCTGCCGACTCGCCAGAGATGGAAAGAGGGTGGATACCCAAATCTCTCGTGCGTTCGCACGAGAGATTGGGTTCACACCAGAGATTGTAATTGGCTTTAGAAGGAAGGGAATTCCTCAAAGAATCTCCCATCCATTTCTGGGAGGGAATCTCTGAGGGATTAGAGAGGAATCCCTCTCTAAACCTCGCCGAAGATTGGTTCTACCCTAACAATGGCGGCAGGACCTGCTTGCAAAGGTGGCGAGGAACTTAGGGGGCTCTCTGCAAAGATATTCAAAAGATAGGGACGAGATTATGATTTGGGTGTACTAAATTGCAAAGTAGGTCAAGATGACCTTTCCCTTTGGTCCAAATTTTGGTATAAACCTAATTTGGACCTAAGGAATCCAATGGTGAAGTTGGATTTTATGTTTGACCTCGTTTGACTAGACATTTTACGTAAAAACCCAAATTAGGTCAATTAATGTGCTCGGACCCTAATCTAGGTCAAACTGGGTTCCAAAGGCCAAATTGAGTGTTCTAAATCCTAGAGGATATTTTTCCATGATTTTTAGAGGGTTTACTTGATTTTTATCTTGACCAGAACCTTGTTAATTTAAGTGGGTCTGTTTTAGGGTTATCAAATGTCATTTAATTCCTAGATTGCAAGTGGGTCTGTTTTAGGGTTAATTTAAGTGGGTCTAAACCCATTTCTGATTGACTCAACCCACTTTTTATCTCATTTAGACCATTTGACCTATGTTTTATCTCTGAGAAAACCCGTTTATGTACTGCAATGGTAAAATTGCAGTTTTAACCTTTATTTCATGTTTTCTTCTCAGAGCACTTATTCCTTCAGTTAAGCCTTCTTCTAGGTTATGTAGAAGCTTTTATCTTCTTTATTGGGTCAAAATGAGCTAGTTATGGCTCATGATGAGGTTCTCATCATACCCCCATGCCTAGCTTTTGCTAGTCCCTTAGCAAAATCTCAAAATTTTAACTTCCGTTCTAGACCCTGAGTGTCTGTCAACCATCATGATAAGTGCTTCTCCTTTTATTTTGTGATTAGGTAGGAATGCCGACAATAGGCCTAGAGGTACTCAAGTACCAACCAAAATCCGGACCTGTTCCGCTTTAGCCTCAGTCCTCCGCAAAGGTTTCTACAACCCACAGAAACTAACCTAGGGTTTGTTGGACTCCGCGGTTAAAGCACCCGTGCTTGAGACATTTTTAGCCTAAGTTCAGTTTGCAGTGCATTTTTGTAAGAGAGAGTTAGAAGATTTATTTGTTTGGAGAGCTTTTCTCTCTCTTTTCTTTTTATTTCTAGCTTCGGATTAGCTTCTCAACACGGTCTGTATCGGATTCCTCGTCCCCATCATCAATCCTCAAGGGTCCCTGACTTTCGAGATTTCGAGATAATCTCGCCCATGGTGTTCCATGGCCGAATTCAGACCCTGGCGATCGACATTTCGAGATAATGCCGCCCATGGTATCTGAACCAGCAGAGTGCTTACATGCCCCCAGTAAGATATTTAAATATCCTAAGAGACAAGCACCGAGGAGACGATATGTTGTTACGCATCTTCGTAGGGAATTTCCCGCCTCTCCGCGCTGGGAACTCATCCAAATCAACTTGTGTTGATTGGCCGCTCCTAATCTAGGTGACTTTTTCAGAACATTAAACGCTTTTCGTGTGATTTGGATGTTTATGCGCACTGAACCAAACTGTGTGTGAATGTAGGGTGCTTAGGTTACCAAATCTCGCAAACCGGAAGTCAGTTAACGAGGCCGAATACTTCCTAAGCCTTAGACCTAATACTCAAGCTTCGCATTTTCCTCAACCTTTTGAGGATTATCCAGATTTTAATGGATACGTGAATTTTTAAGCTAAAGATTCTAGCTCAAGAGGCCTAAGACCAGCGTTCCTGCTAATCTCTTGTTGTATTTTCGTAGCACTTTTCTTTTCTTTTTGTTGATTCGGTCTAGAACTTTAGTTAACCCCTTAATCTTTTACTAATGACTATTTCTTTTCATTTTCCTTTTGTGCTCCTTTTTGTCATTTTACTCTTTTCCTTCTCTCATTTGTATGACCCTGAATTGTTCCTCCCCTCTGTCAAGTCTCTTTTTTTTTTTTTAATGAAACCCTTTCTTGATATGAATTTCCTGACATTTTGCACTTTCACACCCCCCCATGCCTAAGATTTGCAATGTCCCCATTTTAAATTAGGTGGGTTCAATTTCAGCTTAGTTCATGCATTAGGACAGGTGTGTGGTGAGTGAATGGGTCGAAGTGACTTGTTGCGAACGATTTCTAATCTCGGGTAGGGATACCTGAGGTGAAGTCGGCTGTTCTAATGGATGAACCTTAAAGTGCAATATGAATTCCGCATAGAGATGTCAGAAAAGGTTTTGGGTTTTTCAAAGAATGACGGGTTGCCTCCCGTTAAGCGCTGAGTTTTACGCCATCGGCTGAGCGTAATGAGCTCAAGAGGAATGGAGGGTAAAGGATGACTCAGCCAAATCTATATTGGTCATGTAAATGAACAGCTTGACTCTCTGACCGTTCACGAAAAAGGGTTCAGAATCGTGGCTGAGTGGGCTGATTTCAATGGCTCCACTTCTGAAGAATTGTCGGACTAGGTAGGGTCCGACCCACTCGGATCTTAGCTTTCCTGGGAATAATTTGAGTCGGGCATCAAAGAGTAAAACCTTTTGACCAGGATGAAAGACCTTTCTAGACATGTGTTTGTCGTGAAAAGCTTTAACCCATTCTTTGTAAATTCGCGAGGTCTCATACACGTCGTGGCGTAATTCATCGATCTCGCTCATTTGAAGTCTTCTGTGGGTTCCAGCCTTAGAAAGGTCAAGATTACAGGTCCGTACTGCCCAATAGGCTTTATGCTCCAACTCGACGGGAGGTGACATGCCTTCCCGTACACTAGTTTGAAGGGAGACATTCCTAGTTGGGTCTTGTGGGCGGTCCTATAGACCCACAATGCTTCCGGAAGCCGAGAAGACCAATCCTTTCTATCAGGTCGAACAGTAACCTGAAGGATCTTCTTGATCTCTCGGTTAGATAGCTCAGCTAGATCATTAGTTTGGGGGAGGTAAGGAGTAGAGATTCGGTGTGACACCCCGTATTTGGTCATTAGTGACCTGAACAGAGCGTTTGTAAAATGGGTCCCTCCGTCGAAAATTATAGCACGTGGAATCCCGAACCTTGAGAAAATGTTTTGATGAAGGAATTTTATAATGACTTTATGATTGTTGGTTCGGGTCAGAATGGCTTCTATCCCCTTGGAAACATAGTCAACTACGAGTAAGATGTATTCGAAGCCATCCGAGATCGGGAAGGGTCCCATGAAATCAATCCCCCAAATATCAAAAATTTCGCATACCAAGATCGACTGTAGAGGCATCATGTCTCGATGGCTTATGTTGCCTAGAGTCTGGCAACGAGAACATGCCTTACAGTGATCGTATGCATCCTTGAAAATTGTGGGCCAGTAAAAGCCGCACTGGAGGACTTTCGATGCGATTTTATGTCCTGAAAAATGTCCACCGCATGCCTGGTCATGGCAGAATGAGAGTATGTCTTTGATTTCCACTTCCGCGACGCACCGTCGAATTATCTGATCAGCACCAATGCGGAATAGATACAGGTCTTCCCATAGGTAATACTTGGCATCGGAACGCAATTTGTCCTTTTTGGCCTTCGGCCAATCGGGCGGAACCTGATGTGATGCCAGGTAATTAACTATATCAGCAAACCATGGAAGACTTGTACTGATAGTCAGGAGGTGCTCATCAGGGAAATGTTCTGTAATAGGTCCGGAAGGGTCGATTATTTCAGAAGGAAGGCGGGACAAGTGATCAGCTACCACATTTTGCTTTCCTGCCTTGTCGCGAATCTCGAGGTCAAATTCTTGCAACAGCAAGATCCATCGGATTAATCGATGTTTCGCGTCCTTCTTTGTAAGGAGATGCCTCACAGCTGTGTGATCCGAGTATATGATAACACGGGAACCCGGAAGGTATGATCTGAATTTTTCCAGGGCAAATACAACGGCCAGCAGCTCTTTCTCAGTAACCGTATAGTTACGCTGAGCCTCATCCAGTGTTTTGCTGGCGTAGTAAATGACCACAGGTTTCCCGTCAATTTTCTGCCCCAGAACCGCTCCTACAGCGAAGTCAGATGCATCGCACATGATCTCAAAGGGTTGAGATCAATCAGGGGACTGTAGGATGGGGCTTGGGTGACTCGGTCACGTAGGATCTCAAATGCTTGAGTGCATTCCTTGGAAATTTCGAAAAGCACATCCTTGGAGAGAAGATTTGTCAGGGGGCACGCGATTTTGGAGAAATTAAGGATAAATCGACGATAAAAACCGACGTGCCCCAAAAAAGATCGAATGTCCTTAATCGAGCTAGGCATAGGGAGCTTGGAAATCAGGTTAACCTTAGCTCGATCCACTTGGCTGCCTTTCTCCGAGATTAAATGTCCCAGGACAATTCCCTCAGGCACCATGAAATGGCTCTTTTCCCAGGAAAGAACCAAATTCACCTCAATGCAGCGCCTGAGTATTTGGACCAAGTCTTGGAGGCAATCGTCAAATGATTCTCCAAAAACTGAAAAGTCATCCATGAAGACTTCCAGATAATCACCTACCATATCTAAGAATATGGCAAGCATGCACCACTGAAAAGTTGTAGGTGCATTGCAGAGACCGAAAGGCATCCTTCGAAACGCGTACGTTTCGAAGGGGCAGGTGAATGTGGTCTTTTCTTGGTCCTCTGGATGGATTGCCACCTGATTGTAACCAGAGTACCCGTCAAGAAAGCAGAAGAACCTATTTCCCGCTAGTTTTTCGAGGATCTGATCAATAAACGGTAGTGGGAAATGATCCTTCTTCGTGGAGGAATTGAGTCTTCTGTAATCAATGCAGACTCTCCATGAGTTAGCTATTCGGGTTGGAATGACTTCTCCAGTTTCAATCGTGATGATGGTAAGTCCTGCCTTTTTAGGCACCACTTGTATTGGACTCACCCAACGACTGTCGGAGATCAGGTAGATGATCCCTGCATCTAACCACTTTATGATCTCCTTTTTCACGACCTCTTGTAGATTAGGGTTTAGGGGTCTTTGCATTTCTCTTGAAGGTCGTGCGCCTTCTTCTGTGTAGATTCGATGT
Organism: Thalassia testudinum; assembly: GCA_037157565.1. NCBI lineage: Eukaryota > Viridiplantae > Streptophyta > Magnoliopsida > Alismatales > Hydrocharitaceae > Thalassia > Thalassia testudinum. The sequence continues at coordinate 4,200,932 of JAZHRO010000023.1, read as the reverse complement.
GTGCAGTATGAAGGGCTTATACCAGTCAAATCATCGAGAGTCCATCCAATGGCTCTTCGATGTTGCTGGAGAATAGAAATCAAATGAAGTTCCTGGTCAGGTGTGAGTCGAGAATTGATAATCATAGGAAACGTCTGATTTGAATCCAAAAAGACGTACTTCAGATGTTCGGGAAGGGGCTTGAGTTCCATGACAGGATTTTCAGCAGCAGCGGGTGGTTCGGGGTTTGTATCAGGAGTAATGGTAGGAATCATAGGTGTGTCTAGATCATGTTCGCACTCCTCTATTAGCGGGTTTTGATTCTCAAGTGGTTGATCAGGGATAATCAGGTTGTCTTCTATATGCAATTCATCAACTACGGCTCTGACATCACATATTTCCTCTATAACCCCACAATTAATCCCTTGTTGGGCCTTAAAAATGTTAATTTTCAGGTTTTGGTTCTCAAATTTTAATTCTATCTGGCCCTCTTCACAGTTTATGTTGGCCCTAGCAGTGGCCAAAAAGGGTCTCCCTAATATGATTGGTGTGTCCCTTGGGTTCTTAGGTGCATCCATGTCTAGTACCATGAAGTCCACCGGGAAATAGAAATCTCGTACCCTAACAATGACATCCTCGAGTATTCCTCTAGGTGACTTGATGGATTGATCGGCTAACTGCAATGTCACCTCAGTGGGTTTAAGTTCAGATTCTTCAAGGTGGTCAAGGGGGGATGTAGGTATTAAATTTATAGAGGCACCTAGGTCTAGTAAGGCTCTATCAAATTGGGTTTCACCAATTTTACAGGAAATCAAGGGAGTTCCTGGGTCTTTCGCCTTGGGTGGGAGTTTGCTCAAGATGACAGAGCTGGCTTGCTCTGACAGTACGATTGGATTCCCATCCTTGGTTCGCAGCTTACATTTAGGGGTACATATGTCTTTCAAGAATCTTGC